>CM051824.1:120891412-121483842 GCA_028451465.1 Erethizon dorsatum | reverse complement strand
CATCTTTGAGATTAATCTCAATTTGTTCAAAACAATGTTAAATTTGGAAGTATTAACATTTTAATAATTTTTGTAGAAACATTTTAACTAGTATCATCAGCAGCTACCAAATAGAACACATGCGATTCATATGATTTAAAAAGCTAGTCAATCTGGCTGCACATTGATGGTGGATATGGTTCATAGAAATTGACATAAGAGGATATAGGCTGGGCCTTTGAGCTATGAATTTTCTTGAATATTTTTAAAGGTTTGTTTCCTTATCTTGGTCATAATTATTTATGCATGAAATAACCTAAGATTATTAAAGTTAGCTTACTTGGTTGTTGCCAAAGCTTAATTTTGATCTGCAAAACATTATATACTACCTGTTAATGATCAATATGTCAGTCTTTTCAACTTCTAGATGCTGAATGAAAAGAGGCATAAGGTTATGATAAGACATTGGTTTGATCCTCTAAGTGATATTTTTATTTGTGTTTAATTTGATTAAAAGGTATTTAATGTGCTCTTATTTCATGCCCAATGACATATTTAGGGAGAAAGTGTCAAATACATTATGACACTTGCCTTTAAAAAGCTTTTAAGGTGAAAGGCAAGTGATAAACAAATAGTTTAAATGCAACAAATTCTGTGCTTAGAGTATGTAAAGAAATCTACTGCATAAGAGAGACTAGGACCTTAATTCTAGGGAGTTGGGTCCTCTCTAACCAGCTGTTTTTCACAGAAAACTGATAACATGTATCTATTGCTCTTTTTCACATTAGATGCGCAGCTGGCTGTATGGATGCTGCTATTTGTGTTCTATAATATATTTTTATCAGTTCAGACATGGTATAACTATTTAATCTGTTCACTAAAGAAGCAGACAAAAAAGAGATTTGTGCACACAGTGCAGGAAACTATTTCCATTATATCCTACTTACTAGGACCCCAGGCACATATCCTAAAACCATAGATTTAAGGTTGGCAATCAAGAGACATTTCATGAATTTATAAAAACAATGAATTGAGACTGTCAAAATAGTGACTTCACCAAAAATACTTCGGAAAATATTTTGATCATGAAAATTCTTCTAACTTGTAGAATTTCCTTTTAATTCCTATAAATATTTTAAAATAAAAATATTGACATGAGTAGAATCACCATACCAATATACACATGAAATTCAAAGTACAATAGAGAAGTTTTACCTAATATGTATAATATACTAAGAAGCAAATGGTCACAAACACTCTTCAATTCTATAAAACTATGAAATATTTTACTTTCAGAGTATGCTTTAAAATATTCTAAGTATCTCAGAAAACCAAAGAAAAACAGTATTCTCCTGTGCAAATTTGAGCTAATGGTTTTACAACATGGAATAGCGATTAAGCAAGGAACAAGCCATTCCTGGAGGTAGGTGAGAGAGAAACCTATATCTTCTTCCTTGTTTTATTCTTAACATCTCAATTAGTCAAGTATTCCAGATCATTTTTAATGGTTTTTAAGAAATAATTAGGTCATGAAATTAAAGCTCATATGAATGAATATTAGTGATCTTACAAAAGAGACCCTAGAGAAAACATCTCACTCCTTTATGACGTTTCTAAGATAAGGGAAGGCCATCTGCAATCTAGAAAAAGGTCCTCACCTGAACCCAGCCATGCTAGTGCCATGAGTTTAGATTTTCAGAACTGGGGGAAATAAACTTCTCCTGTTTATAAGTGAACCAGTCTATGGGACATTGTTATAGGAGCCATAGGAGATTAAGACAGTTGCCCAGTGATAAAACTGTCCCTTGCTCTATTCACTAATTAGCTGCATCTTTTCTTCATATGTAATAACAACTACTACCAGATAAGGAAAAGTCACAGATCTAGATAAGCTTTCCATGATTTAAGCACTCATAATAAAGTATTCATATTATATCCCACAGTTTCTGAATATATATTTATTTACTTAGTCATTTAGTCAGTATGTTTATTCCACAAGCTTTAAGTAATACATGAATAGAAATAAACAGAATAATGGTCACCAACAATGTTCATCTTCTAATTCCTAGAGGCTAATATGCCATTTTACTAGGCAAAAAAGGAATTAAAATTGCAGATAGAACTGTATCTTCTAATCATTTGACCTTCACCTTTTGGAGGTTGTGGCTTATTTGAGAGATACAAACTCTTTTTACATATTGTTACAGGGTAATACATTTCTTATGACCCTGTCAATGTTAAAATAAGATGTTTCTTGAATTACCTGGATATGTGGGATGGGAATAGTGTTGTAAGAAATTGCAAAGTTCCTTACAAGTGAAAGTGGAAGGTAGTAGAATTGGTGTCAAAGTGATTCAATATGAGAAAGACTAGAAAAACAATTGCTAGCTTGAAAATTAAAAATGGCCTTGGGCCGGTGAGATGGCTCAGTGGCATAAGCACCTGCCCGGCAAGCACGAGGTCCTGAGTTCGACTCCCAGAACCCACATAAAGGAAAAAAGGGCCAGTGATATTGCTCAGGGGCACAAGTGCTTGCCCAGCAAGCGCAAGGTCCTGAGGTCAACTCCAGGTACCCACGTTGAAAAATAAATAAATAAATAAAAAATAAATAAATAAATGGCCTCAAGCCAAGGAATATAGGTAAGATCTAGGACCTGGAAATGGATTTCTCCTCTAACAAATGGAAAGGAATGTACCTCAACCAACTCCTTGACTTCAGCCTAATGGTATATATTAGACTTCTAACTCACATAAATGCATGATAGCTTGCTGTTTAACCCACTAAGTATGTTGCAGCTATAGATACAGTCATATAAAACAAATATTGGATGATATTCCCAGTGCCAAGTACATACAGTGCTTGGCACATGATAGGTCTTAGAAATATTTATTTAAGAAATAGATAATGTGTCTAAGAGTTATACTATATCCTCTATGTGATATTAAGGTCCTCAACATTACCTTTTCATTCCATTTCCATTTCTGAAAAAAATTTAATTAAGACAAAAGAAAAGTTTTAAAGACACTCTCTTATAAGTATTTTGGGGTTTGAAACTACAGGCCACATCCTACAAGGCCTGCAAAGCAGGCAGAGGTGAAAAGGGAGTTTGCACCACACCATGGACCACATGCTCATTTTGCTTTTGTTAAGGCTCTTGGAGCAGTGGCCTTGAGACATAGTGGAGGGCTATCCCTGACTAAGTACTAGAACAGTGTTCATAAAATATAAGATGACTACAAATTTTGCCTCAAATTAAACAAATATTTTGTTATTGTTGCTTTGGTTGGGATGACTCTATTGCAACTGTTTATTGCATATTTGCTTTCATAGGTCTAATAATGCTGTGGGCTGGCTGCCCTTTTACTAACTCTCTCTTCACAATGTTAAATTAGCTTAAAACGTATAGTAAGTGTTGATTTTGGTAACAGTCTATGAAAGAAGGAGGGTTACATCAGGTGGGAAAAGCTCACATTAAAGGGAGAAGTGTTTCTCTCTGACATTGTTTTAAAAGCCTGAACAGGAAAAACAATAAAAAAGCAGACTGACATTTTGTTTTCACTGTTAGCCATGGAAGTCAGAGCCTCACACATACCAGGATGCCAGGCAACTAATCCACCATCGAGCTATGGCCACAGCCTGGGACCACATTTTTTTTTTTTTTTTTTTTTTTTGTGGGTACCGGGGGTTCGACCTCAGGACCTCGCGTGCCAGCAGCCGCCCGTGCCGCTGAGCGATATCATCGGCCCCTTTTTCGTATGTGGGTTCCGGGAGTCGAACTCGGGCCCTCGCGCTTGCCAGGCAGGCGCTTAAGCCGCTGAGCCATCTCACCGGCCCGAGGGACCACATTTTTGTTGGACTGTTTTTAACTTCTTTCCAGACCGTGCTCTCCCTGCCTTTCTTCCTCACAACATTGTGATGTAAAATATAGTCCAAATTCACTGAGGCCAGTGCTGATCCCTTAATCATTTTTGTCTTTTTCCTGGAAATAGGCTCCCCATGTTCAAACTGTTTGAAAATCTGAATATTGTTTGCCTTTCCCTTGCCTCTTTATCTTCAAAAAAGTATAGCAACAGTATTTTTCTCAAAGTTTGTGGTTAGATTTAAGATTTAATGTGTTTAAAAAAAAACTCAGAATACCATCTATCTTGTAGAAGCACTCTATAAATTAGCTCTTATTATAAAGGGCTCTAAAATTGCCACTTCAACTCTTCTCAGGGAGATTTTTGTGTGGTTGGAATGATTTTTTTCTAAACAATATGAGGTAATTGCTGAGATAACCCAAGGGAGCATTTGTAATACTAGTGGTTCATCTAGGATGAATTAGTTGGAAGAATTTTTTTTTGTATACTTGGTGTTGAACCCAGGGCCTTTGCACTGAGCTATATACATATTTAGGCATATATATATATATATATATATATATTATATATATTAGTTTTTTATATATATAGTTTTATATATATAGTTTTATATAGTATATATATATATATATATATATATATATTGTTTATATTGTTTTTTTTTTGTCTGTGTTGAGACAGAGTCTTGCTAAATCTCTAAGTTGCCCAAGCTGGATGTGAGCTTGTTGTCCTCCTTGTTATTCTTCCAGAGTGTTGGGATTACAGCATGCATCACTATGCTTGGCTACCTGGAAGATTTTAATTTGCTGATAAGTGTATTCATATTTTGGGTCAAAGTCAACTCACTTGAGCCAACACAACTACATCAAGCTCGTGACACTAGACCACCTGAGTTCATATTCCAGCTCTGCTGCTTACTATGTATGTTACTTTTGGTATATTACATTGATATTTCTATTTCATTCTAAAGATAAGAATAGTAATAATAACACCAACTCATAGAGTTGTTGAATGTTGAAGAAGTTCATACTTGGGATTTCTTGAAGTAGTGACCTACAGTTATCAGATATTTGTAACATAATGTTCAAAATTGTCTTTGAAATTTATTAACTATTTTAAAAATAAACACCTTATTTTGTTTTACAGACTTTTAATAGTTCAAATATCTAAAACAAGGAAAACAAGAGAATAGTCATAGGATCTTCATAGCCAAGTTTACTTACCAGGAAGCAGATTGTAGCTTCCCATATTCACTAACTGGTTAAACCACAGAAGTAGATTTGAAAGATTTTGTTGCTGAAATACTAAAATTCAATCTATGGCAGTGGAATGTTTGTGCAGCCTTTTGTTTTATATTCTGGTATATTAAAAAAAAAAACTTCTAAAAAGCTAAGTGCTTTGCTTTTATTTGTTTCCTGTCACACTTTCTAAATGGCCTTTAAAAGTCAGTAGCTGTTACTCAAGAATAATGAGGTATATTATTCTCTCTATGCACATGCAAATCTCCAATTAACACTAATGGGATTTATGGCAGTGAAACTAAAGGAACATCTAGTTCACTGTCTCAAAATAAAGATTCTTTATTTTTTGATACCTACATTTTTACCATCTAAGTGTAGTCAAGCATAAATAAACAAATTAGTATTAAGCATTAATTTGACACTTCCATTCATGTTGACATTTGTGAAATACTGTCTTTTAATGGTAATATGTTTTAAAGTAGAGATGCAGCTTTTGATATCAGTTAAGAATTAAAAAGCACCTCCCTCCTCTGCCATTAAATTTAAAATTGCAAAGAATAAGCAGGAGAGCTCTAGCTGAGCTTGAGAAATAGAGAAATGATGGATTTTCAAATATGTATGGCACAAGTTATCTAAGAACAGTCCTTCACAACATTATATATTTTATGAACACACATATGGAGCATTATTATTTCTTTGAGGTATAATCATATACCCTACTCTAAAAATATTTTTTTCTTAGATTCCTATAATTTTAGTTTTATTATATAGACAGAGATTTTGAAGGCAATTTTAAATAGAAAAGGGAAAAACATAAGATACTATGCAATTGAAATAGTGCATTAAAGGATATATTTCAAGATATTGGGTAAAAATCCGAAGTGACATGAGAGCATGATTAAAATATTTTCCTTACTCTAGGTATAGAATGATGAGTATAGACTCCTGCCATAGGCGTTTGATAGTATGTGATTCTTTATGATAATTCTGTAAATAAAGAGGCATAAGACTATGTAGTTGAAGTATAAGATCTTGTGTAGAAAGGATATATGGGAGAACTAAATCCCATTTAACAGAAATGATTCAAAACAAGGAAAAGTTACAACAAACAGAAAATATATATTGATACAACCAAAGCCACCTATCTTGTTATTTAACTAAACTTCTCCCTTTGGAATACCTGAACAAATAAGTTTCCCAGAAAAATTACTTAAAACAACTATAGCAAATAAATAACTTATCAAACCAGAAAAAGTTCAGTGAATGCAAAAAATACAGTATATTCCTTTAAAAAATCTTGGCTGGTAAACTAGAATGGCCATCAAGCTGAGAGATTTACTAAACATCAACTTGTCTGGTATGTGATCATATTCAAACAAAGGATTATCATTCTATTCTCAGTAAAGAGAAGTTGACATTTGAAGAAAGTAAATGATTAAAACAAGAAGCAGGTCTTACTTTCAATGCTTATTGAACAGTTTATGGAAAATTTATTGATATGTATGTATATTCCATTCTTCATGTGTAGGCCTGGAAGACTGCCCAGGACACAGTAGGCACTGCATGAGTATTTTTGAATGGATAAATTAATTAAATAAATTTTCAGAAATGCTATTCACAACATCAAAAATGTGGTTAAGTCTCTTTTGTTCAGTTAGAAGCTGTAAGTCAAGACACACCACCTGGATATATGAAGCACAAAGTCTGATTGGATATAGAGGAAAAGTTTTACTATATGGATTAATTTCATTCCATAATGGAGATAGATGCAAAGATCTTGTTTTGATAAATATTCTAATAATCACTTTAAAATAATTATCCTGCTTATTATGTCTGTTCAACCTTACAAACATTAACTTATCATTATGTCATTAAATACAATTTTAGAAAGTTACAAAGCACAAAGTACATTTGTGAATGGTTAATTGTATTTTTTGTATTATTTTGATAAATAAAAGCTTTTAAAATGTGATTGTAGTGTCTTTAAATACAGTTATAGAAGAAAAATGATATTTGTTTTTTCAATCTAATCATTGCATTATTAATTTAACACTTTGTCCTGGTTTTATTGATGATAATATCAGCTTATCATCTGAAATTGGATTAAACTTAGTATAGGGAAGTACAGGGATATTTTTACTATCATATGATCAAATTCATGAAACAAGTGTTTTTTTGTTGTTCAAATTTTCAAGATTTTTTACATGTGATTTGTAGGTTAAATTATTCCATATTGATTTATAAAATTTTGGATTCTGTTACTTGTTATCTTTTTTCTTATCTTAAAGAGAACAAAGATTTAAAAACCCCAATGAAGCAGAGTTTCAAAACAAGTTAGTAGGACAGTTACAATACTTAGTACATTGCTTTGTCTTTGTAGTAGTTATTCAGAGTACAAGATATAGGCATGATATCTTCTCTAAAAAAATTAGCACAAAATATTCCTTTCAAAGAATTAAGAGAAGCTATCTGTATAATTACCTTAACTATCTTGTGCATATATTTTTTTCTTTCTTTGTATATATTTTTTCTTTTTCCCTTTCTTCCCTTCCCATTTCCCCCATCACAGTTCCTTGTCTTCTTAACATGACCATACAAATAATACTGGTTGATAGCCTTCTATCAATACAGTGGTCACATCTCTCTAATTCTAATGCCTTTAGAGTTCACTGGGCCCATTTTTTTTATTTCATTTTTGAACAGTTCTTCTACTATACGATTTAATATTTTATAGAATTAATCTTTCTTAGATGTTCACCAAAGAATTCAATGAAAATTTAAAGTATTTTTAATTCAGCAAAACTCATGTCTTACAATTAAAATGGATACTTGCATCCTTTTGAGAAGCTAAGATGCATAATAGATCTTAGTTACCTACATCTTTCATATGCTGAAATACTTTGTTATTTCATCATCTTCAGAAAATTGTATTAATGTTCATCATTGTTCATAATTGTTCATTATTTTCCAACTAGTCTTAAAACTCTGAAGTAAAAATAAAATGGAACACAAGGATGATGGAACAACCTTAACCATAATGGAATTAGAAGCTGATAATTTTTCAATTTCTTATGGTGATGTAAAAATTGTTGTATTTCCTTTCAAGAATATATAAGGTCCAGTCTTAAGATTTCATTGCACAGATTTGATGAATCATGATTTTTTTTTCTTTTTACAAGCAGATAGAGGGAAATAAAACATTTCACAATTATTAAATGAACCAGATGATGCCAAGTTACAAATAGTAACACTTTTGACATTAGTCATGAAGGAAAAATCAGTCATATAATTCTGAGCATTTTCTAATGAAAATGGACAAAAAAGAAACTAGATACTTTCTTCAGGTTAGCCTTTCATCTTGAAGAACTTCATCATGCAGTGTATCTTTCCATTTTACCAAAAGAACTTATGAAAATATTCATTTTTGAAGGTGTTTATGTAAAATGTACTTAACATGAAAGTGTTTTCTATATTTAGAATGTTACTTAAGTTTCTAATAAAATTTCCTTCACTCCACATATTTACTCTTATAAATTAGCCATAAAATAAATCATAAATGTATATTCCATTCTTTATATTTATATCCATATAAATCCCATTGGACTCAGAAGATTGTAATGTTGAAGGTTAAGTGGTCTTAATAAAAATTTTAGATAAAATTCATAAAAGCAGAATGCTCTGAAAGGATATCTAGAATTATTTAGGATTGTTTTATAAGCTTTAAAACTCATAAACATCCGTAATATCTTGAGGTTCTAAAGGATCCAAGAAACTTTTCAGTAGGTTTGGGATGAAATAAATATGTACCCCCAAGTAAGCCACACTTGTAAAATAGCAAAATAGATTGGAAGGTTACTACATCTATAAAAATGAACACAAAATTTTATCACAGTTGTTCTTAAAATATTCTAATAATTCAAATCTTATGAAATATTTTCATCTAATTTACAAGAGTCAATAGGTATTCTTTATTGACAGTAGATATTAGTTGTAAAGAAAATTTTAAAAATGGCACTGGGGAAAGATAGATGCATTAGGATGCTAAAACAGAGGACCTAAAAAAAAAAAAAAAAAAAAAGAAGGGACATACGAAAAAGGGGCCGGTGATATCACTCAGCCGCACGGGCGTCTGCTGGCGTGCGAGGTCCTGAGGTCGACCCCCGGTACCCACAAAAAAATAAAAAATAAAACAGAGGACCGTTTTTTCCTATTTGGCTTTGAGAGTTTTTGTCAATCACATATTTTTCCAAAAATTCTTTTTTGTGAATCTCAAAAAAGAAGAATGAAAATATTTTCACTTTTTTTTTTAAAGCATCTGTTAAAACTGTTGATTATTGATTCTTGATAGAATAAAATCACATGAAAATCTAGATCTATTTTGAAATTCAGGTCCATATAATCCCTGTGCATGGAATATCTCCAGTGTTCAAAATAAATATGCAGCTGGATCTTAGCTAGTTGTGTAACTAATATTAAAGTATCCTAAAATTTATTTACCTGGTCACATTTAAAATATCTAATTTGTTAAATGTGCTTGAATGACTGAATTTTTTTTTTGAAACAAGATCTCACTGTGTAGTGCAGGCTGGATTTGAGCTACTGGTCTTCCATGCCTAAGACTCCCAAGTGGTGGAATTAAAAATGTGTGCCACCATGCCCAGCTTCAACTTTGAAAATCTTAATGGCTATTTCATTAACTAATGATTTTGATGAAATTGTTGATGTATATGAATTTTCTTAGCTTCATTTCTAATTTTGAGAAAAATTATATTTCAGTCACTTTAAAGCTTATCTCACAAACATAGTTAAGAAGACTGATCTGACTTTGAATTGTGTAAAGAGCACCTCTGGGATATTTAAGCTTTCATACATTTCTTTTTAATCATTCAGAATGAATCCCAAATGGTAGTAGAGTAGTAACTTCCAAACTTTGTTTTTCTGTGTGTGGGTATTTGTGTGTGTGTGCTTGTGTGTGTGTGTGTGTGTGTGTGTGTGCATATGTGTGTTTCCTCTCTCTAGTGATTGTGTGGTTTCATTAATTTTTTGTTCAATCATGTCTGGCTTGCTGTGAGAACTAATGTCTCAGCTGATAATGAAGGTCACATCCCTCTAGGCCAATAACTAAAGCAAATTTGGGGAACTGTAAAACAAGAGAAATTCGCACACAATACAGTGTATTACATTCCCCAGACCATGATTATCTGGCTCAGTGGCTGTTTCTTGCTCATCTATGGAAACAATAATACTAAACGCAGATCTGTATTTTTTGTGATAAAGTGATTGTTGGATTTTTGTGATATTAATGGAGAACAATGTTGAAGCAATTAATTTAAGAATTCATAGACACATAATGTTTCAGTAGAAATGAGCATCTCAAATATACGAATTTATTACATTGTAAAATGTTGAATAGTTTTCTATCTAACCTAGCAATTTTATCATATTTCCTATGAATTCCAAGCATTTCAAAAGCTTTCTGAACCCAATTTTAAGATTAATGACTCCCTCAATAATTACCTGAATAAACTTTGACATATTCATTATATATTTATGTGAACCCAGTTTTTTTATTTTTGAAAATTATATTTTAACCTTTGAAAAGCACATGGATATTTGTTCTTCTCCTTACAGTAACAATAGTGAGGCTATTTAGTTCTTGCAAATGGTAAAAATACCAAAATTAAAAAAATTAAAACATTTATTTTTTAAAATACTCATCTTATTATATTTCTAGTATACATAATTTTGTGTCATCCTATGTTGGATGATTTAATGGAAAAATAAATATGAATTTATTCTAAATCAAGAAAAAGCCATTTGATTTATTTTATTGGAGTCAGGAGTAAATATAGGTAATTTTTAAAAAGCGTGTATGGAGGTTTTCTGTACATCAGTGCTTTCATCAATCATAAACTTGTTGGGCGTGGTGGCATACACCTATAATCCTGGTACTCGGGATGATGAGGCAGAAGGATTGCTATATAGTGAGATCAGTCAGGGCTATATAGTGAAATGAAGGCCAGCCTACACTACAGAAAAAGATGTTGTCTCCAAAAAAAGAAAATAAAAACTATAAACGTGATCATCAATAATATTATAGATGTACATACGCACTCCCTTAGGGTTATAGAACATGAAGTTGTAAGCTTCTTCATCCCACTGCTTTTAACCATGCTTCCTTTTTTTCTCATCATGGTCAAAGACATGCATCCTACAGTACCTAGATACGTTTTATGCCATGGGAAGATTAAAGGCTTTAAATCACAAAAGCATAGTGATTGGCATCTGAGTTATCACCAAATAATAAACATCTTCTTTATTTGTAATTTCCAGTTTCCTTTAGATCATCCATGACTTACAGGCATGACCTCTGCTAAGGAATACAACGTGGGTTGCCTGTGGTTATCTATCATTTAAACACTTTAGATCTTGATTTCTCAAGATCCAAGTGAGGAAAATGAAGTAGAGCTATGCTATTGAATGTTGGTTCGTGGGCCAGTAGCAACTGCAGCATCCTCTGCAATATATTAGAATGCGGTATCTAACCCCAATTCTGAACGAAGGAGTCAAAAGTTACAGTTTTACAAGATCTTCATGTGATTCATAGGAACATTAAATTTTAAGCATCTCAAACTAAATAGCCATATTTCTGCTTCCAGTTCTGAAAATATAAAAATCTTTTTTTGAAATAGTTTTACCAATACTATTATATTAGCAACAGTTAACATCGTAAACTTTGGTCATATTCCATTCCAGTCACTCATTGCCAAGGTACAAACAGCTATAAAGCTAAGTAAAATGAGACAACAACTACTTTATTCTGACAGGAATTTGAACAGGCTGCAACAGGAATGGCTTGTACCTGTTCAAAAGACTTACACTGCTGGGGGAGACCTGAGCAGTGGTGGAATGCAGGCATCCTGAGAGTTCTTCAGTCACAACTGGACTCCAGACTGAGATGACAACAGAGATGGGCAGAGATGCACTGCAGATTGAAATGTCTATATGAGGCTTCCCAAGAAGCTTGATCTTCTCACAGTATTTAGACATTAGGATAGTTAAACTTCAGACATCTCATAGCTTCAGGAGGAAATGTTCTTATGAACCTAAGGCAGAAGCTAAGCTAAATGATCACTTATAACTGATTTTTGTCCCCAGAGCATATAATTTCTCCAAACAATGACAAACTTTGTCAATTTTAATTTGCTAGGAAATGATCAAAGTCCTTTCTGCAGAAGTGTCAAAAATAAACAATCATGATTTTAGCTGTTTATACTTAATGTTTTTGTTTGTATGTAAATACTTTTCAAGACTTTCTAACAAAGTTTTTCTTTAATAAGAGTAAATAGTATACATTCTGGAAGTATATTATCTAGAAAGAAAACATTATTTTTTTTTGTGGGTACCGGGGGGTCGACCTCAGGACCTCGCGTGCCAGCAGGCGCCCGTGCCGCTGAGTGATATCACCGGCCCCTTTTTCGTATGTGGGTTCCGAAAGTCGAACTTGGGCCCTCGCGCTTGCTGGGCAGGCGCATAAGCCACTGAGCCATCTCACGGGCCCAAGGAAACATTATTAAAATGCCTTGTTTTATTATTAAAATGAATGAAATACTTACATCTGTTAATATATATTTATGTATCTGTTAATACATTAATTATAGTCAGACAAAATAGAGGAGTCCCAGTGTAATATGAATTTCTGATAAGTAGCAAAATGTATTGTGGTGGTAGTTATGTCTCAAATATTAAAATAAGTTTTTAAAGGTACATACTTACATTAAAAAGTATTCATTGTTTATATGAAATCTAAATTTTACTAGGAGGACTGTACTTTTATTTGCTCACTCTAGTAACCCTAACTTTAAATTAGCTACATACCATTCTTTCAGGTTTTTATTATGAGGAGGATTTAGAAAGATGAGTCATATTTACCTAGGTTCTTCTCTTACCCTAAGATTCAATGTGGGGTGCATACTGGAGTACATATAACTCAATTTTAGTTGTGCAGTTGGTCAGAGGAATAAACAACTAGGACATTCAAAATGTGCCAATTTAATAAATGTATTCATGACAAATAAGCTTTCAGATGTTTTGTAAGTTTTTATATGTAACCATCTATTAAGATATTATAGTATATTTATTCTTATAAATTTTACAATCATATCTTCAAAGCTTTGACCAATATCCAATCAGCTCTGCAATTGGAATTATAATGTGTATTTCACTATGCTGATAAATACAGCAGAGCTATAGTCAGAACTCTCCTGTTTTATATAACAAGACTATGTACGTCTAACTCTGAACCTTATAACCTCTATTAATCTCTTTGCATATTCTCAAATTTCAATAAATATAATTAATTCCAATTAAAAATAAGAAATTATAGGCTAAATAAATGGAAATTTGCAACATGACCTTATGTAACAGTCAGTAAAGCCTTTTTGATAGCAATGCATCTTACTTGTTTAAAAGAGTTTTCCACTGAGTTTTATTCTTTTATTACGTTACTTTCCAATTTGAAACTAAATATTGCAACTAAATGATGTCAAATTGTGAAAACACAGCTCAATATTTAGATTATACATTCATCTTTAGCAATTATAAATATAACTAAATATTTCCTCTGAGGGGAATCTAAGACATCTTAAACATTTCCTCTTGATTAAATGTAAGCGCTTAACACTCCCTGTCTGATTTTGTGCATTAAAGGCAGGTTATTCAACTGAAGCAAATCCACCACTATGTTAATTTCTCAGAGGAAAAAAAAAAGTCTGTTGAAGAAGATAAACCCTTTCCCTACTTTTCCTTTTGTAGATCAAAGGAAAACATACCTATTTTTTGTTTTTGAAAAGTAGTATGAGAGGAAGAATTTTAACCACATTGTAAACTTCATACTAAATGACAGAATTTTGAGAAAAAAACAATCATAACTTGTTCACTGCTTGCATTAATATTTTCACAGTTGGTATTTGAATATTTTTGCTGATGGGTCAGAAAATAACATGAGTTATTTATAGTTGCATATCAAAGGAACAAAAATGATTCAACAAAATAAGAATTTCTGGAAGAGCTATCAGAAAATACTGGCACCCATTAACATAGGCACAAACATTTTAGTATTGACAAATGTGCTATTAGCCTTCTTTTTTCCTTTTAACATCGCTCTATATATTCTCAAGGTGACTTAGAGTCATGCTGTGATTCTCACCAAATTTTCTTAGTTCCTGTAGACATAGATGTTATTTGCTATCAGTGATGTGATGGTGGAAATGGTACATGGGCATCCTATTTATCTGTGAAATAGGAGTTATTTAGATTCCCAAATTTAAATACATAGACTCTCAACCACTTATTAATAATAAGTGCTCAAGGAAAAAAATCTAAACAGTACATTTATTATTAGATTTCAACAATACTCATTCTATCTGGAATTTCTAATTTTATTGAAATGAACATTGTGTGAAGAAACTCCTAAAGTACTAGATAAAGAGTATTTCAAATCTGTCTGGTAGTAATGTGTTGTATATATTTTGGATTTTTTCGATGTCTCCCAAAGGCCCTTGTGTTGAAAGTGTGTTGCCCAGCCCTTGATGATCTTAAAGTTGGTGAAATCTTTGGGAGGTAATGCCTAGTGTAAGGAAGCTAGGTGAGGCTGAACAACCATGGACTGAAACCTCTGAAACACTGAGCCCAAACAAACCTTCTTTCTAAATTGATTTATCTGAAATATTAACTATAGTAATGGAAACTAAAGTAATGGAAAGTAACACATAATACTTACATGAGATTTATGAAACAAAAAAAGTTATGGAGAGAAAATTGATATTATGTGTCATTTAGGTAAATAAAGTTTTTCCTAGTCAATATATCATGTATTGGCAATGCCAAATAATTTGTAACTTTTTAAAAAATATTAAAGTCTGCATAGGAAAATGTTACTTCTAATGGAGAACTAATAATAATTGATGACATGCAAAATATTAAGTCACTTGTTATTGAAAGGAATGCCATTCTAAGTATAAATACAAGTGGATAAATCAGTTAGTGCTTAATGCAAATAAGCACAAGTAGACAGTAATTACAGCTCACCTGAGAAGAGTGCAGTTGTGTCTCAGTATCTACAAGGAATTGATTTTAGGAATCCATGCAGTTACCAAAATCTGAGCATGCTCTTGTAACTGTACAGTATTTACATATATTCTATACACATTCTCCTGTATACTTTAAATCATCTCTATATTACTTATCTAACAATGTAAATGCTAGTTAAATGCTTGTTATAGTATACTATCTAGGGTATAATGACAAGAAAAACTGTGCACATATTCGGTACAAATACAACCACCATATTCCTAGTCATATAGTGCACAGATGAGACACAAGATGAAAAAAGCTGAATGGTTAAACTTAAATGTAGAAAAATCTTTCTTGCTCATTACAGTGTCATGGCATTGTTGTGAAGATTAGATGTTGGTGTTCTTTGGCAGAACACCCTGATGTGAACAAAAGCTTCTTGTAAGCCTGCTCTGCTCCCAAGGACTTTTTCTTACCTGTTTAGAAGATGCAGATCTTTGTTCCCTCAAGCAATTGGCCAATTCTTTGGGGTCATAAACTCCCCACTTCTGGACATTCACACAGTTGGAACACTGCCACTTTTGTTTCAACTCCTATTTAAGGTTCCTCACTGGTAGGGGGACTTTGGAGTCCCATTTGTGGTGAGGATGCTCTGTCTAGACCCTTCCCAGTGGGAACCCTGAGAGCCACTTGACAGGACTCCCTGGTGTTGACATTGGAATTTCAGGTGTTGAAGCCCTTCTGACCTGTTAGTGTAACCTTCTTTCTTTACTTTCTCTTTTGTTCTGTGTAATTGTGTACATGTTAATCAACAGTTTATTAAACTTTGTTTCATTGTTTTTACCTTGGTGTTAGCGAATTTTGCTATTTTCATATATGGACCTCTAAATTAAAAAGTTGCAACTTATTTTCTTAAAGGTCACAAATGCTTAAAAATCAAATTCCAGAGAGAGACTAGTCAACTCTACCATGATAAGAGGGTATAGCTTGGTATGCTTACATATAACTTCTATCATGTGGCTTGTGCATAGGGTTTGGAGGAAACAAATATCTTTTTTGAATTTTCTGGAATTTTTAAAACAGTTTTGAATTATAGGTGGGTAAATCTCTGAATGTAGAATCATACAGGTAAAAAAGGCTGAATGTGTAAGACAATGCATACAGGTTCCTCTCAAAACCCCTAATTTCTACCTCATTATTATAGATATCTTTATATTATGTTTTTGAAGAAAATGTAGAAAAGAGCAAAAATCTTGGTTTTTATATATGTGTTTTAGTCAGACTTATCTAGTATGATATCTGCAAACAAGACTCAAGATAAATGACAGCTGTACTTAGTTTTTGAGAATTTCTCAAACCTCACTTGTTTATTGAAAATGACACTAAATAAAGATGCTGATTTATCTGTCTTTTACACATTTTACACATTCTCTCATTATTGATCTTTCTAATTATTCCAATTATATAGAAAGGGAATAATACTTTATGGCCAATGAGAACCACTAATTAATAGAAAAGTATGTACATCACTATGTTGGATTAAATTATATTAGTGGTTTAACATATACTACTTCAATTAATTTTCCTAACACTCTGAAGAAAGTATAGTGGTATTATTTATATATTTACTTCAGTAAATATAGGCATACTTAACATATATATGAACAGTTAGAAAAAAATAGAATATAACATACCCCAAAATAAGGTAATGATCATGTTAAATTTTTCATCCAAATAATCTAACTCTAAAGTTTGTCTCCCATTTTCTGTAATAAGCTCAGGAATAACAATTAATAGAAGGTCTGAACATTTCTAAAACATGCTCTAGGGGCCGGTGAGATTTCTCAGTGGCATAAGCACCTGCCTGGCAAGCGCGAGGGCCCAAGTTCGACTCCCGGAACCCACATATGAGAAAAGGGCAGGTGATATCGCTCAGCAGCACAGGCGCCTGCTGGCACGCAAGGTCCTGAGGTCAATCCCCGGTACCCACAAAAAAATAAAAATAAAAAAAATAAAACATGCTCTGGATCTACAGAACCTAGTGACTAAACCTTTAGGATTTTGATATCCCATTGATGAGCTGTTTACTGCTTACTCTTTTTTTTAAAAGAAAACAATAGAACAAAATTTCAAAACAAGATAATAGAAAGGTAACAATGATAAATATATTGAGTATTGTTATCTTTAAATTACTCAGAGAACAAGATATCAGCATCCAATTTTCCAAACAATGTTAGCACAAACTTTTCTTTTCAATGGGAACTAAGAGAAATTAGTAGTATAACTATCTTAACTATCATATATATATATATATATATATATTTTTTTTTTTTTTTTTTTTGCTTTTCCCTTCCTTCTTTTCTCCATTCCCCCAACCCAGTTTCTCTTTCCTTTTGACCAGTTTCTTCTTATTTTACAGTATCTGTTGTACATTTTGGACCTTCTTTACTCTTTCAGCTTCTCACGCTAGGGAGACAATATGATGTTTACACATGTGCATCTGGTTTATTTCACTAATGAGTATAGTCTCAAGTTGCATCCATTTACATATAAAAGTTATCAGTTGATCCTTCTTTGTGGCTGAGTAGCAATCCATTGTACAAAAAGACCATATTTACTTATTATCCTTTTCTCAGTTGATGGACATTTGAGTTGTTTCCAAGATCTAGCTATTATAAATTGTGCTGCTATAAACATGGGTGCACATATATCACTGTGGTACAATGTTTTCAATTTTTCTGGGAAGATACCCAGAAGGGGAATAGCTAAGTCAAATGGGACCTCCAATTCTAGTTTTTTGAGGAATCTCCACACTGATTTCCACAGTGGTTGTACCAGTCTGCACTCCCACCAACAGTGGAGAAGTGTTCCTTTTTACCCATAGCCCCTCCAGCATTTGTTATTGGCTGATTTCTTGATGATAGTCATTCTTTCTGGGATGAAGTGGAATCTCAGTGTTATTTTAATTTGCATTTCCTGAATGACCAGTGATGTCAAACATTTTGTCATATATTTATTTGCTGTTTGTATTTCTACTTCTGAGAATTTTATATTCATCTCAGATGCACATTTTTGGATAGGGTCTTTCAATTTTGGAGGTCTGACTTTTTTTGAGTTCTTTACATGTTATTGATAGTTATCCTTTGTCTGAGGAACAGCTGGCAAACATTTTTTCCCCACATGGCCTATTTAATAAATGGTGCTGGAAAAACTGGCTCTGCACATGCCAAAGATTAAAATTGGATGCATATTTTTCACCATGCACTAAAGTAAATTCAAAGAGGATCAAAGATCTAAATATTAAAACAGAAACATTAAATCTGCTGGGAGAGATTAGCTAAAACTCTTGAAGACATTAGTGTAGGCAAAGACTTTATGAATAAAACCCCGATTGAACAGGAACTATTACAAATAATCAATAACTGGGATCTCACTTTATTAAAAAGCTTTTGCACAGCAGGAGACACCACCAACAGAGTGAAGATACTTACTTTCTAAGTAGGCATAAAGAAGTTCAATAAGGCAGAATTTAAAGTACAGACTCAAAGAAAATAAGTGTGTGTCCTCAAGACAGACATATGTTATAGTTTCGAGATGTGAATATTTCTGTGTTTTTGGCAGTGGAAATCTATGGAATTTGTGAATCTATAAAAAGTTCAGTCTTGGTCTTGGTTTAGGGAAAAAAGAATGGCTGATACATAGAAAGATAATGGCCCATTTTACAGGTGGCTGTTATATTTTTTAAAGATGAGTGATTTAACATGTTTTACCTAAGAACATTCTTTGAACTGTCTCAATTTGTTCATTTATCTTAAGATCAGTCTTTCCTACTTTACTTTATATAACTTATGGACTTAAAGTATCTGTAGAGAATTTGAGTGTAATAGACCTAGAAGAAAAGAAACACTAATGCACGTGCAGAGCACAGATATGGAAAATCTTGAGTAACTTTCATGTACTGAATTCACTATCTCCTTGAAAGTACAATTTTTAAATTATTATTTTCCTTATCTTTGTTCAACTACCTTTTTTTTTCTATCCTACCTCATTCCCCACCCATTTAACACTTAAAGATACATAAAGGTACAGTATTCTACAAACAAATCTAGGACATTTATCAAATTTACAAAAAAACTTGGAATTAGAAAGAGGAAAAGGGGTACATTATTACCATAAATAAATTTACTGTGTGTATTTCAGAGATAAAATTGTCAGATCTTATGTTCAATTAATTTTAAATTGGGCTGTTCATAGTCCACCTTAATATTTGTATAATTGAGGATCTTTCATTTGAATCTCATAATTAAAATTGTTTATTTAAAATTTTTATTATTACAATCCGTAGAAAGCCATTCAAAATTTGAATGCCCATCTTTGTTTTGATGTTTCAGCTTAGATTTATGGCACATTGAGGTACAGATGTACGTACAGTCAAGGCTGCACTCATGGACATACAATTTAAATAGCCACACCTAGAACCAGGCAAAGGAGCACCTTGATCTTTGTTTAATACTCTGGTATTTCAAAATTAAAATTCTTCATTATTTTTGAACAAGGGGTCCCTTATTTTCATTTTACACTGAGCCCTGTGACGTAAGTAGCCAGTTCTGACTACAGTAAATATTTGGCATGATTGTTGATGTGTGATTTAGTATCTCAGAATTTGGACTCCACTTTTTTATTTCCCATATATATTTTACTCACATCTTATAATCACTTTGCATTAACTACATTGCTTAATCTTCACAAGTCATCATATATCTTTGGATGAAATTGACAACCAGTTAAACAGATGGAACTACTTATTCAAAAGTGAAGAACATACGGTATCTCTCAGTGTCCCTCATTATAAGAGACATACCTCATTTTAGACACAAGTGTAACACCCACCCACACAAACCTGATGTTATCTGACATTTATTATGGTAAATTATTTACATCAAAAATGCTACATTATGAAAATAAGTCTACAGAATATCTTATTTATACTTAGAGATTAATCATACAACTTTAAACCTCCTACATTACACTTCGCATGTGTTCTTCATCATGTTTCTTTACCTCATTTTCTTCCTGCCCTTTTAGCCTTGGGCATCTAAGAAATTTAAAGTTGTGCGTGAGACCTGCGTTTGAGAAAGCACTTTGCCAAATGTATGTAATAGTAGAGAAATAATATATTTTGATAATACACTCTATTTTAAAGACATGATTAAATAATCAGAAGTTAGAACCTGTGTTGAACTACTCTAATCAGCTCTTAAAAACTTGATTCCTCATTTTTTAATGGCTTTTCTAGAATAGATATTTGGGATCCTGGAAAATTGTGTTTTAAGCTAAAATATTTGTAAATCTAGGATTTTTCTTCTGTTCCTTACAGAAAAATTATCAGCTCCTATGAAAGAGGTAAAATAACTTGTACACTTTCCTCTTTCCAGATGCAACTCTTACTATGATACTTAGTGACTGAAGTAAAAATCATACTAACACCTCTAAAGAAAACCAGAAGGAAGAAATTAATGCAACTTCATGAAAACCAAAGATAAAAGACATGAGACATTTACAGCTTTAAATCAAACATAAGATTAAAAAATTGAGAATTTATTTCAGAAATAGTAAAAAGAAAGTATAGAAAATTTAGAAAAAACAGTTTAGACTTATTAAAATTGTTAATAATATACTTTTGTACATAATTATTAGTCATAGTAAATAAATTTTATAAATAAGAACAGGTATTTTAAATATATGTTTTATAACATGTACTTTAATTATAACAAAACATTGCTAGTATTGTTACTAGTTGATCTAAAAACTAGTTTGTCATTAGAATTGTTTGGGAAATTTGGATATCTCATCCAGGCAAATTAAGTTAGAATAATTGGAGGACTATGACAAGATTATTTTTTAAAGTTACTTAGGTAATTTCAACTGACTAGCATATTAGAGATCTCCTCCTCTTAATCAGGATAATATTAATAATCTTGTGTCAGTTAATTTATGTAGATAGCAGAGTAGATTCCATATAACATGGCAAAAAACATTTACATTACTTTTTAAAATTATTCTGATATATGATAAAATATATTCACTATGCATGCTCAGTTTGGTGAATTCTGACAAATGTACAAACTCATATAAACATTTCCCCAGAATGAAACACATCAGACATTTCAAACATGCCAAAGAATTTTCTCATTACCTTTTGTACCTGCAAATGGTCCCTGAGTTCTATTACCATAGATTGTTATTGCTTACTCAAGAAGTTAAGATTACTTGGGTCATTTAAAAGGTATATATTTGAAATTCACTGATACTCTTGCTGAGCATATTTTAAGATCCTTTTATGCTTACAATAATTGATTTATTTCTTTGTTGTATTGCATGAATATTCCAGAACTTGTGTAACCATTTACTTGTTGATGGGCATTAATATTGGTTCCAATTCTTTGTTATTGTAAATACAGCTGCTACAAACATTTTTATAAAAGTTTCTATAATGACATATGTTTTACTTTCATTGAAACATAGCAAGTGGAGTTTCTAGGTCTTATAATATGTGCATGTTAATTTTATAAGAAACTGCCAAGTTACTTATCATAATGTGTTGTTTATTTTAGCTTCCTGGAAGCAATTTAAGAGAATCACAGCTGCTCCAACACCCTCATAAAAATTAGTAATAAAGTATTTTCAATTTTGGCTTTTCTGGTATTATATAAGAAGAAACTCACTGTGGTTTTGAAGCAACGTTTTTTGATAAATGAATATTTTGATTGTCTTTGTTCTTACTTATTGGCCATTTATGTATTTTCTTCAGTGAACTCAAAAGGTATTGTCATTTAGAAAAATTAGCAGATATTCCTTACTGTATTGTAAAAGCTTTATATATGTTTTGTGAACAAGACCTTTATAAGGCAAATACATTGGAAATATACTCTCATGTATATTTTTCCTCTTGTAATCTATACTGAAATTTTTGATAAAAAGAACAGCTTACTGTTAAGAAATTTAATTGAAAAAAGTTGAAACAAAAAAGAAATTCAATTGATTACTTTTTGTTTACAACTGATACTTTTGTGTTAAACATTTCCTACTAAACATGTTACTGTATCTACATAATTTTATATTTTCTCTTATCTGTAACTACCATAATGCTACCACAATATAACCTTTCTACCAACTGGTAATGTATTTCTGCACATTTTTTTCAGTGTTAAAGAGTATGCTTAAGTTTGAATATTTTTTATTATTTTTCATTAATATTTCATGTACTTTAAATCCTATTTAATGAATTGTGCATTTCATATATAAACAATTTAGCCCTCAAAGTTTCTGTTGATTTCTTTTTGCATTTTCATTTCATTTTTCAATGTATATATCTTTTTGTTCTTATGCCAGAATATATTTAAAAACTTTTGATGTCTTTTTTATTCCATTATCCCCTTAATGTCTATATCTCTTTCTATTGACTACAATTGCTGTAAAATTTCTAAAATATTTAGAGATAAATCTCTTGTACCTTTCTAATAACTGTATTGGATTACAGCATGGTAAATATTATAATATCTAGAGTTTAAATTACTCAGTGTCTCTTTTACTTGATGAACAATTTACCCTCCAACTTTTGAGGTAAATAAAACCAACAACAAAAGATAGAGACAAAAAGCCACAAATATTTTTTTTTCTTTTCACTACAAAAATATTCCTATTTTCTAAATAAATTATAGAATTGGAACAGATAATAAAATTTGATTTTTCCAGGTTTCTGGCCAATAATGAGTCAAAACTGTTTATTTTTACTTAGAACTTCTAAAATCACACTAATAAAGATTTTGCATCAAGAAATTGATCAGTTACAGTGGAATTGCCTATCACCTGAAAAATTATTTTACATCAGTCAACATTAACCCCAGTAACAGCTGAATATGGGGAAGATGTAGGGACACTCACACATTGTTTTATTCCAAAAATTTTGATTATTTCCTTATTTCCCAGTGTAAAAACTATTTTAAGTCATTACTGTTTTCATCACACATTCAAATGGTAATTTTCATTGAGAAAATAAATTCAATTAGCAAATAAAAACAAAAGCCTTCTTTCCTGAATTTCAGTCTTAATATGGGTTCTTCAGTTTTAGTCAAACTTCAAGAATATTTTAAAATTAGTATACTAGTAATTAAGGATGTATTAAATTAGGGATATTCTTGTATGAGAATATTATATTCTTGTATAAGTGTAAGCCTGTGTCTAAACTCTTGTTAGTATGTACAAAAGAGAACTATTTTTTGGCAATAGAAAATAAAGCGACAAATCACCAACCACTACCACCAAATCATTAGTTCTAACAATGATGAAGGCTTTAAAATATCTGGAATACTGCCACATTCCAATTTGAACCTTTAAACAGTCATCAAGTGTAATAAGGTGGAGAATTTCATATCCAGTTGACATATTATTAAACTAATTGCATTGCATTTGCTATAATTTGAATTATGTTTAAAACATACACTAAGCATATGTGCATTTAGGTATAAAAATAAATTGAAAGTGAACTGAAAAGATACTCACAATTTGGTTAAATTTGGTAAACTCAAAATTAATGAAGAGCTACAGGAAGGGTGAATAGGAATTTTTATATTTTACTCTATAATCATACACATTATTTGCAGTTTTAGAACAGGAATATCGCCATTTATTACAGATTGTGAATAACTCAGTAAAGTGATATTTTAAAAAGTTATGAAGGAAGTAAATGGGCAAAGTCAACATGAATAAAACAGTCATTTTTGATATTTGAGTGGGCACCTATACAGCTATAGAAAATGAAAAAGTAGCTACAAAAGATGGGTGAGAAACTATAATATATGGAGAAGAAAATGCTTTCAAAATTTATAAGTTGCGGTCTAGCAACTTTTTTTTTTGTGGGTACCAGGGGCTCGACCTCAGGACCTCGTGCGCCAGCAGGTGCCCATGCCGCTGAGCGATATCACCGGTGCCTTTTTCATATGTGGGTTCCGGGAGTCGAACTCGGGCCCTCGCGCTTGCCGGGCAGGCGCTTATGCCGCTGAGCCATCTCACCGGCCCACGGTCTAGCAATTTTTAAGAGTAGAAAGTATGATACAAGATAAACTTGTAGAATTTAGTGGAAATAAAATTATACTGATGCTTAAACATTAAAATTAGGGAGCCGGGGATATAGCTTAGCAGCACAGTACCTATCTGGCAAGCATGAAGTCCTGGGTTCGATTCCCAATACCAAATAAATAAATAAATAAATAAACATTAAAATTAGGAATTTATATTTTTTCCTAAGACCAAAGGTTTTAAAATATTTAAGTAGAATGTGGATGTTACCAAGGAAACTAGTATAATTTCTATTGTGTGATCAAATTTGCCATTAAATCTGGTTGTTTTTGCTATAGGGAAAATTGAATCAGTGGACTCCAGGGTGGGAAAACTGTTAGCAGAATGATAGCAAAGATACAGTATGTGAGAAAGAATTCTTATGAAGAGGAGCTGAACATAGGATGATGACCTGGGTTCAAGCATCACATCCACTATTTCCTTTCTGAATGAGTTTATGCAAAATTTGAAACCCTCAAAATATCAGTTTTTTGATCTGAGATGATAAAAATATTTTTAATTGGTAGGCATGTAATATATGAGAAATATTATGCGAAAGTATTTAAATATACAGACCATTAAACTACTTATATCAAAGAAAAAATAATCTATTGTTTTAGCTAACAATCAGTAATCATTAGTTCATGTTAAATAAGATGGTGAGAATGCCTTTGCCATATGCCTTTAAAGTAAGAAGTTTATGATGGCTTTTGAAATAAAATATTACAGAATATTTTTAGGAGTTTATGATAAAATAGTCAGAAATGCAATAACTATGCATACTTACATAACCACTTATCATAGTAATACTATTTACATTAAAATAAAATTGAATTTCTTGCTTGAAATAATATAAAATAATTGTTGATAGGTCAAAAAATTAATCTTAGGAAAGTTTAACAGTTTTTTAAAAAATTAAAATTAATTTTTTTAATTAAAAAAATTAAATTAATACTTGTTTTGTTACCACAGGAAATATAATCTACCCTCTCAAACTTAATTTGCTTTTTCATAGAAAGGATGATTGTTTTTGAATGTTGACTTTACAAAATAATCAGGGACAAACTTGCTGATCAAGCAAAACTAAATGTGATTACTCTTAAAGAATGAGAGAAAAAACAACTCTGAGACAAAAATAGGCAGATTGGAGAATATTAATACACAGTTAGGACCTGGACTCGTTATTTTAAGGCAGGAGTGCAAGCAGGAGCAATGTGGAATTGCTGTGGATCTAACATCTATCAGTTTTGGGTTGATTGGCACAGGTAAGTACAGGTTAAAAAAACTAAAATTTGCAAACTCTTAGCACCCATCAATAAACTACACAATTTTACCATCACAACTTCCAGAATCACACCAAAAGTAGATAGGCAAGTTAATACTGTTTGTTTAAGTAAGGTAAATGAAAGTATGTTGGTTCTGGCAAAGATGCTGCATTTCTTTCTTCTTCCTTTCTGTCTAATTTTTTTTCTTTTCTTTTCAGTTAGGATCTCCACAGTCCAAACTGGCCTTGAACTTGCAATCCTCCTGTGTCCATCTCCCATAAACAGAGATTTCAGACACAAACCACCGCTTCTGGCCTTGGATGCTACATTTCCAATGGTTTTTGTAAGGATAAATTAGGGGTCCTCAGATATTCAGGATAAATGTATCTCTTTCTACTCTGTTCTTAGGGTCCTGCATTATTTTTATGAATTTCAGTTGGGAAAAAATGCAACATAAAATAGTCACAATGTTTTTTTTTGGACAAGGTTAGCAAAATTTGTTTTAAGTTCACAGTGAACATTATTTAAGCAAAAGAACTCCTAAACAGTTTTATTTGTTTACCTATAGTTCTTTCTGACATTATCCATTTTACCTAAGCAGGTAGTACAATCTGTTTAACAGAGCCTAACACACTTTTTTCATCAAGTGGCATAACCACATGTGTTTCACACTCACATTTATACTTTAGAATTTTTCTATTGATGGATTATTAATTTTAATTTTATGAGTTTTATTATATTAAACAATGAATGCTTAACAGGAAAAAATCACCAAAATAAAATATTGCAATTTTAATATTTACTGAGTGTTTATAAAAACGCATCAACATTTTCAATGTAGATGGGTTTTTGATGATTAAAGTATAAAAAATAACAAATAAATTCCTATATGACCTACAATGAAAATGTCAATAGCAATCTACAATTTTTTTACTTCAATTATCACATGTAAGGCAGGCTTCTACACACATGACAAGAGCATGTTCCATATAAACATATCACTTACATTGACAACACATATATTTTGCTTTCATGCCCTTCTTGTAGGACATACTTGACATGTGGCTGGTCTTGCTGTTTGTCATGAGGTTCTTATTATGTTATACAATGTGTAGTTAACAAGAACATAAAATATCAATAAAATAAAATATTAAATTCTTAATGTGTATTTCATGTTTAGAATAAACATCAACATTTTCATATCAGCTGTGTACTTGCTTGCAAAACCTAAATGACAACATCAGAAATAAATTCTACTAGAAACTGCAGCAAAAATACCAATAGCACTCTATAAAATATCTTTACATCAATTGTCACATCTAAATAATAAGAAAATAAGATATCAATAAAATAAAATATTAAATGTGTAATGAGTGTTTAGAATAGACATCTACACTTTCACATCAGCTGTTTACTTGCTTACAGAACCTAAAATATAACATCAGAAATAAAAACCTATGTGAGCTACAATGTAAACACAAATAAAAGTCTACCACAGAATCTTTGCTTCAACCGTCACACCCAAGGCAGTCTTCACACATGACAACTGCATGTTCCATGCACACGTCTGACTTACACTGACAACGCATGTGCTTAGCTTTCCTTTTCTGTGTGGCAGGCCATTCCTGCCACCTCACTTCCTTTTTTTTTCAGGAGCTTCCTACTATTTTGTTCAGTGTGCACTTAGCCGGAAATTAAAATCAATAAAAGAAAATATTGAATGTGTAATGAGTGCTTAAAATAGACATCAACATTTTCACATCAGCTGTTTAGTTGCTCACAAAACCTAAGATATAACATCAGAAATATAAAAACTATGTGAACTACAGTGAAACTACCAATAGAACTCTACAAATGAAATAATCATTGCTTAAAATGTCACACCCAAGGCTGTCTTCACATGAAAATTGCATGTACAACACAAAAGTATTGCTTACACTGATAGCACATATATTTTGTTTCCCTGCCCTTCCTTGTAGGGCACAGTTGACATCTTTTTGCTTTTCCTATTGTCCTACTAGGTTTTTAGGATGCTGCACCTGCCTGTTCACCTGTCAGCTCACCAATGTGGTCCACAATGTTTTGCATAATTTTTCCTCTGCTGTAAATAATCTCGTATGAGTTCCAGTCCCAATCCTCTAAAAAAATTTCTCTGTGGTGTTTTCCACTTGTTTTTTTTTTGTAAACTTGGAAACTATGCCACACATGTTTAGCATCAAGTAATACATAACCATTTGCAAATGCTTTGTGTTCTGAGTGACATCGTGCACCATAACTAAAAAAAAAAAAAAAAAAAGGCTATTCTGCCTTTAGTTTTGATGCAGAAAATTTCCATCTTAGGCTTCTGTTTTGTCAAGGTTTCCCTATCTATATTTCCATCCTGGTGGGATGTTGACATCCACAGCACCAGTTTGTTTTTGTTTGCCATATACAAGGCCAATGTAAATCTTTCTGAAATCCAAATAATATAATATACAATTTTCTGTTTTGAGATTGCAACATTTCATTTGGAATTTCACTTGTTATTACATAGAGTTCCTGTGCTGGTAAACTTGTGGCCTGTTAGCAAATGCAACATCAGCTGGAAACCTGTATGCCAATTGTTGAATGTTGCATTCTGATTAGTTTTGGAGATGGGAGCAACAAGTCTATTCACAACATCATTCAGTTTATTACTATATGAATAAGTACCTAATGGCTGAGTTCCAGAATAAATGTCTGAATTGAAAGCATAATAAGTCTTCACATCTGCAGGGGCATAAATTTTTATGCCATATTTTGAGCCATGGCTTTTCAATAAGTTGTTTACATTCCTGAAATCAACATGAGAAATCCCTTGTAAGTACAGCAGACCTGTGAATGCTTTCAGTCCACCTAGTGAAGTGTCATAATAAATACATTTTTCAATATGGCTATTGGTACATATAGAATGTTTTACTTGCATTTCAGTCTGCATATTTCTCAGTGTCTTGTAGCATTTTGTCTGTTACAATTTGCAACATTGAATGGAAGTGCTGTCATACTGTCCAACACCTTTCACCCCTGCCAAAACTCTCACCATATTTTTGGACCTGGATCTGACATTCGTATGTTCCATTTGGTTGTGTGGCCATTTTGCAACATTTTAACCACAAAATATGTACTCACATTGCTATTTTCTTCATCTGAATCAAAGAGATCTGCATTCTCTGTGTCTGTATCAGTTGATTCTTGCTCCTTCACTGTCACAGGAACTTTGGCTCACATTGCCAATTGCAAAGTTATCATCATCATCATCATCATCACCTTCATCATCATCACCTTCATCATCATCATATATTCACACCACACTTCTGTTATGAAAACTTGTATTTTCCCATAATGGATCATCTTCATCATCCATGTATAAAAAATCTGATAATTCACTTTTGATCTCCTCCAAAACTTGCAAATCTGGTATTTTGTGAGCCATTGTAATGAACTGAGCTACTTCTACCATAAAAATCAAAAGAAAAATTTTGAGAAACAAATCTTAGAGTGGTGTGGGTGTATTATCCCCTCTGTGATACTCAAGTAACGTATGCAAAAAAGTGCTCTACAGAGGATAACAAGGGTGTAAGTCCTGGGTTGAAACTTTTGCACACATGTACACACCTTGCCTTTTGTTATACCAAGTGGGTAAGCACAAAGATTGCTTCCTGTATCACTCAGGGAAAGGTACTGAGATGCACAGGTTGCTACTATTACAGAAAAGTGAAAATTTATAGTAGAAAAATAAGGGGTGTGTATTTGGCACCCTCTGCTATGCTCCTTTAAGATGTACAAATAAAATAATGCATCTTTATCATTATGTGTAAAATAATTTAAAAATTAGTATATCCTGAAATATAACTGCTTACAAAAATACTGCTGAAAGTGTAGGGAATTTATAAACTGGAAAGTAACTAAATGAAAATACTCTAAAGTAGCACAGGAAAAAAATTTATACCTTCAAAAGTGTCAAGTGGAAAACATTTTTTGAAGCCCTTCTTTGTCCATATTTTCTTGAATTAGTTTTCTGTATTAATATTTTAAAGGCTACCATTTATGTCTTTGTATTTCAGCAGACACTGTATAGCTTTTATCTATTTTTGTCTTAAAAGTTATTTTTTCTATATACATTTTTCCTACATCTATAATGACCTTTGAGCTTGCTACTTAAAGTATGTTGCATAATGGTCACTATTTTATTCTTCCTTTTATACTTTATTACAAGATTTCTGCTTCTTGCTTTTCAAGTGGAATTTGAATAGTAAAAAGGAAATATCCCTTGCCTTCTAATTTTATCTCCCTTAATCTATATGGGTCTTCTTGATCTGCATATCATTTTTCTAACTGTGCAAACTTTTGTATTTCTCCAGCTTGTAACACAGTCTTCTGGTTCCTTCACCTCCTTCTAGTCATTATTCTTTATTTTTCAAAACATTATAATTATACATTCACCTTTGTTATTCACCATCTTTAATAGCAGTCTCGTGTTTTCCCTGATTTTAATTTACTTTTTAATCTTTCTAGACTTCTAATGCTTGAAAATTATTTGTCATTTGCCTATTTTGTTTTTTTTTTTAATTTTAGTATTATTAGAATTTTCAAATATCAGCTTACTGCTAACTTTCAGTTTTTCATGTTGAAATATTGAATCAATGTATTTTCATTAACATGAGTTTTAAACCAGTAAAATAATAATAGCAAATCACTTTTAGTACTTGCTCAATGCCAGATACTCTGCCAGGTACTATATATAACACTATTGCTTCAGGAATTATAGGAGAATGTTGAGCTAATGGAGTTCTTTTAAATCATTATACTAGTAAGTGATTTGAAACTAACTTTTGGCTCCAGAGTCCATGTTATGGCTAGTATCTAGGTGTCCCCCAGAGCCTCTGGCACTCATAGATGGGGCTTTTCAGAGTTGGCTATATCTAGGATGTGTGATACTGGGATTAAGGGTGTGTGGTAATAAATCAGTCTATTGATTGAAATTAGCATAGCTGTGGGTGTGGTTGAATGGATTTACTGAAGACAGACATGCTATCCTTAGTGCGGGTGTTACAATCAAATTGCTTGTGCCCTGGATGGGATAAAAATGTAAGGGAGGCTCGCTGCTTGCTGATTTTGCCTGCCATACCATGAGCTGTTTCTGTTCTGTGATGCTCTCTGCCATGTCACCATGCCCTGGAGCCAAGTGACTATGGCATGAAACCTCTACAAATGAGATATGAAATAAACATTTCCTCCTTTAATTTGTGGGTGCTGGGTATTTTATTTCAGCAAAAAGCAAATAACTAAGATAGCCTGTGTCCCAATTCTTCTGTTATACCACCTTTTGTAATAAGCTAAACTATAAGAATATTTTAATATTTCTCAATATTAATTGAAACTATGTGAAATAGCCATAATCTGAAACATTTTATTCTACAAACCAGAACTTTTAAAATGAACATTTAAAACATGGTGCCAAGGGCCAGTGAGATAGCTCAGTGGCATAAGCGCCTGCTTGGCAAGCATGAGGTCCTGAGTTCAACTCCTGGTACCCACATACAAAAAAAAGGGCCTGTGATATCGCTCAATGGCATGGGTGCCTGCTGGCATGCAAGGTTCTGAGGTCGACCCCTGGTACCCACAAAATTAAATAAATAAATTAAAAAAAACAAGGTGCCATGGGCCATGATATATCTCAGGGTCAAGGCACCTCCCTGGAAAGGGTGAGTTCATGAGTTTGATTCCTGGTACCAGAAAAAAAAAGGCGCTATTATTTAGAATACACAGGACATATTTTATACTAGAAATAATATCTAAGTAAGTGGTTTTAATATGAATGGAGTGACAGCTTTTAACCAGTTCAACAAAGAATCATTTTTCCTCATTAAACTTTTTTTAAAAAATATTTATTTATTTATTTATTTATTTTGAGCCAGGGTCTCACTATGTAGTGCAGGCTGGCCTTCAACTTGCTTATGTAGCCCAGGTTGGCCTTGAACTCACAGTGATCCTCCTGCCTCAGCCTCATGAATGTTGGGACTACAGGCATGAGTCACCATGCCTGGCTCCTCATTAAAACTCATTTTACATTGTAATCATATTTTAATATTTTTGGAATAACATTTAAAAATATATAACAAAGCAAGAAGATATACTTTACTAAATAAGAGAAACTTAAATCTTCAGAAAAGAAGGAAATGATCACCCAAGTAGACAAGATTTCAGGGCAAATTTAATGAAATCCATTAATGAGAAAAAATGCATATATATGTATATATGTATATATATACCTATATTATATATACATATATATTACATGTAATACATATAATTTAATACATATAATTTAATATATACAAAACCAAAACTGTGTTTTATGAAAATTATTTACTCTTCAAATTTTAATTGTAAATAATAAGGTTTTGTACTAATGATTTAAAAAGTAATGAGGTGCACCATTATCTGTAAGATCTTAAATGGTACTATAACTCAACATAGCCTTCGCTCTTCTCATATGTTTTCTTCCCTACAGTACAGTGGTGGTGAACCTATACCGTGCATGTCACAGTAGTCTGTTTGTTACCACTGAAAGCTCTAGAACTTTGCAGCCACTGATATAGTACTCTATATATAGTACTGACCACTAAATTAGAGGACTATACATATTTTCAGAGAGTTTTATTTGAGGTGCACTCACCTGTATAACTCTATTTCAGCCAATGCTTTTGGCTTTTCATTTCCATTTATTTAATGCATATTTTGTTTATTTTGGGATGTTCCTAAATACATTAGTTATTTTTTGTCAGACCTAATGATAGATGACAGAGATTAGAGATGAACAAGAGAAACAAAATGGAACCCTGAAAAGACCCTGTTTGTCACTCTCCTAAAGCAATTCTTATTCTTGTGTTCCTAATATCCTATACATGTATGAAAAAGAATAGTAAAAAAAGATACGTAAAAATTCAGATAATTACTATGAAAAGACACGTATGAATTTCTAAGTAGTGAAAGAAGTATACCAAAGTTTCACAGTGATCAGAAAAATAGATTCAATAAATGGTACCTAGTAGTGAACAAGAGGGATATTTCTGAAGAGAATTTTAAATGAAGAAAATACTAGGAAAGTGGTACTTGAAAGAAAGGGGTATTAAGAAAGATTAGGACTATATTCTTAGCAGCACAGGTTTTAAGTATTTCTTTGCATAATTGCTTTTTTGTGTCTTAGTAAGAACAAGAGTGCACTTTATTATTTTTACCTGACTTAATCACTTCACTTTCAGGAGCTTTCTCCAAGTAATCCAATTGTCTCCTCATTAGATTTACTTCGTTTGTATTTCATGGTTTGGAACATAGTAAAGTGGTAATGGCCTCAATAGCTTCGGCCCACATTTGTAACCTCTCTTGGTGATTTCCTTGTTTCACTGGCAATTCTGAAACACACTTATTCAGACTTGCTTGAAAAAGAGCCTGGCATGTTTTCAAAGTTACTTACCTGGATAATGCCAATCTAAATATATATTATTTTTAACTGTTCAATAAGAGTGAAGATATTTTTAGAAAGGGCTACATTATTACCCACACAGATTCTTGTCATGCATATTCAATCAAATAGGTTCTTCATCCTGTATTTAAAATTTCATCCCCTGAATATTATGAATCATGTCACAAAATGTCATTCTCTCTTAATATCTTTAATATATTTTAATGCATGTAATAAATTGAATATAAATAACAATTCATTCTAGTTAAGCTATGTATTCATTAGTGTCACTTCAGTTATCTCTGACAATATTGACTGATTTAATTAATTGACTAATCAATTATATGCCCTATTTTGCTTCACAAAGTATTGAAAGCAACATATAGCTTATATTATGGACATAAAATTCCATTATTGAGAGAAATATATTGTATTGCTTCATGTCTCATTTCTAAAAGTAAGAAAGCATTGTCTAGAAAGTTTAAATTATACTTGCAGGGTTAATAGCAGAATGAAATAGAACCTCATTTTTCTATCTTACCATTTGGTGCTTTTTCAACACCATGGATGCAAAATCAGTTGAACTTTATCCACTTGACACTTGACAAAGTTCTTTAAAAAGGAACATTTTAAAAAATGTATCTTGAGAATAAATAAGATGATTATACTTACTAATTTACATATATTCTAATGTAGCAGAGACTCAAAATTTTTGATGCACTATGGGCATGCTATACATCCCTGGAGGGATACTACGTACATTTCAATATAGATAAGATTCCCTCAAAATCATGTCTGTCAAGTATTTAAATTTTATTCCCTACTGATTTTTGGTTAACTGGTTATTTCAGTCATGGTAGGAAATTATCAATTAAGTTAATTCAATGTTCCCCTTTTAGGTTATAGATTTGACAATAAATACTGGGTAGTATTACATACATACATGTGGCTAAATGTCTGTGGAGGAGTGCAGGGTTTTTATTACACACCGTTCATTTTGGCACGCTAGATGGCATTCCTTGAGACACCTTATTTGATACTCATTTCTGCTAGTTTCATTTTGGCAGCTTCCATCCAGCCTGACATGCAAAGTCATATAGAAAATCAAATGTAGTCCAGGAATTCTTTCAATTCTTTTTCTTTTTCTTTTTTTTGTGCCAGGTATCAAACTCAGGACCTTGTGCTTGCCAGGCAGGTGCTGTGCCACTGAGCGATATTCCCGGCCCCCATCCTCCTTTAAAACCAACAAGATCATGCACAAATCTCCGTGTGAACACATATTTTCAAATTCTTGAATAGATACCCAGGAGTGGAACAGCTAAATTGGAAATTAAATTTATGGATTAAACTGTTAATAAAAACTGATAAAAGTGTTTTATAAATGGTTTTCATAGCCTTGCAAATCATTAACATTGGTGTTAACAACATACATGATAAATTATTTTTCTCTTAAATATATCAAAATTATCTTGTGCTTTGGCATTAATTGTTTGACTATGATGTGTCTGGGTGTAGATTTTTCTATGGTTTTTCATCTTGGATTTCTAGGATTTCTTGACCTAAATGTTTACATATTTCATTACAACTAGGAAGTTTTCTGCTATTATTTCTTATTTTCTATTATTATACTAATAATTTTTTTCAGTCCCTTTTTCTTGATCCTGTCCTGAAAATTTAATTACATATATTTTAGCGTGCTTTACATATTTATACATGTCTATGAGGTTTCTTTTTTTTTTTTTTTTTTTTTTGGTGGGTACCGGGGGGTCGACCTCAGGACCTCGCGCGCCAGCAGGCGCCCGTGCCACTGAGCGATATCACCGGCCCCTTTTTCATATGTGGGTTCCGGGAGTCGAACTCGGGCCCTCGCGCTTGCCGGGCAGGCGCTTAAGCCGCTGAGCCATCTCACCGGCTCGTCTATGAGGTTTCTGCTTTGACATTTCCTCCGGCTTTCAGAAAATTTCTATCTATCTGTGAATTCTGTTTCTTTTCTCTGCCTTCTCAAAATCTGTCATTGAACACTTGTTATCAGTTTTTTATTTCACTTATTGTATTTCCCTTTATCTCTTCCTTCAGTGAAGTTCATTATTGGCTACATCATTGTTGTAATACTTATATGTAAGTCTTTGAACATGACTTGTTTTATTTATGTAATCATATTTATAAGAGCTGCTTGGAAGTTTTTGTGAGCCAAGTTGCACAAAGGTGCTCATTCTGAGACTGTAGCTACTAATTCTTTTTTTCTGCCATCTGTTTATAGGTTACATTCTTTCATTTCTTTATATGTCTTAATTTTATTATGTTTAGAAAGTGGATGTTTTAGGTAATGTACTTTCACAAATATAGATTCTTATTTTCTCTCTGAAGATGTTATTGTTCCATGTTGGCTTATTTCTTTGCTAAATTACCTGTATTTAATATGGAGTTGTTTCTTCATTAAGTATGTAAACATTTATATTTCCACTTGGATTTTTGGTTCGTTAGTTGGTTGGTTGTTTCGGGCCTGGCTTTCTTGAGGTTGTTTCTGCTTAGTTTTGTGGTCAGCCAATGGATTTATTGAAGTTCAAAACTCTTACTAAGTTTTTGTCCTCTCTTGAAGAATCTGTGTGTGTTCCACTGTGAGTTCAGAGTTTCTTTATATTTTTAAGTCTTCCTCTGTCTTTGTTTTCTTCAAGGCTTCATTATATCCCATTACATATTTACTCAAACTCACAGTGAGCCATGAGTAAGTGGTGAACTCATTGCTCAGAAGGTCTCACTGCTAAATTTTCCAATCTGGGTTATAATTTAAACCTGGCTGAGTGACTTGTTATCCCTCCTTAATATATTTGTTCAATAGATGTATCATCCCTGCCCAGTGAGTTTGTTATTGTATTGGTTAAGGAATTTTCCTGTGTTTGTTTTGCTTTTTTCATTATAAATCAAGTAAACCCCATCTACCAGCAAATTTGCTTATATTTTTGGCCTGTCCTAGCAAAATACAGGGAGAGAAGGAAGTACCAAAGGCTCTTTCTGTTTAGTAGTTTAGTATATCTTCAAGAATAGCATGTATCAATTATTGTGAACCATTGATTTGTTTCTGGGGATTTGACATTGTTGTCACTAATCTCTTGTCAAATTCTGTATTTTTTTTTCCTATGGAGAGGATTATGAGTTCCTTACTTTGCTATATTGAAGGCCTAAATGAGAAAATTATTTTTGAAATTCAAAATTTAAGAAAACACATTTTCAGATGGGGAGCATACAGGGCTAGGTGACTGTGAGGTATAGGAGAACTGATTAAAATATGTACATCATATATGCACATATATAAAGATAGAGATCTATAAAGCTCTCTGTGTCATTTCTATATATAATGCTTATAACATATACTTGATAGCACTAAATGTATTTTTAAAATGAAAATTAAAGGAAATAATATGTTTAATAAGAGGGAAACTATGACTTTAACATCATTAAAATGTATTCTTTGACTTCATAGTTCACTAGATATGAACTTAGAGAATTAAGAGAAATATTATTGATTGAAATGTTCACAATAAAATAATTTTTTGCTCAAAAATATATAAGAATACAAATGAAAGTATGACAGTTTTGTTGTCTAGTTTTATAGACACTCAATATTTAGATTTTTATTAAGTATTTTTAAGGATTTTAAGAGGTGATTTCTTGTCCTAGTTTAGAGTTTAAGCTATGTAATCTCCTAAGATCATCTGTTAGCAAAGTATACAGAAGGAGTAGTTTCCAAACTCTAAATAGGAAGTGATACAGGTTTAGAAAATCCTGCTGCTAGATTAGAAACCTGTAGTTCTTTATAAAATTTCTCAAAGACTGCTGGGGCAAAGTCATACAGCATCAATGGGCTGACAAAAATCTTTATCTCATTCTTTTTTGGGAGTTTTAGATTAAGAAGGTCTATCAAAAAGCCCATGCTGTTTTAAATTATAGCTTACAGAAAAACAAACAAACAAAAGATTTCTCAATTGGTTTAGGATTTCTATAAGAAAATCCTATTGTCTCTTATACTGTTGGTTTCAGAGATCAAAGTAAATATCTAAATACTTTGCTAGCTTGTTTCCTTAAGTTGTTTTTCTTGAATTTTGACTTTTTAAGTGTCTATGTGGTCACTGCTCCATAGAGAGAATAAAGGAACTTGCTCCTCAGAATTTCTGTATTAGAAAAACAGTGTCATGCACATATCTGATTCAAAGAACAATTTAGCCCCATTGAAAACCATTAGTGTTTTGCTTTGATATGAAATAAAATAGAAAACAAGAGATTCTTTCCAAGTGACAAGTATTTTTCTTTGCCTGTGAATTTTAAGGAACATACAGAAAAACTCTAACATATACAAAAGTGTTCTGTATTTTATTTTTCCAAAAAAAATCATAAATTACTTAATATGTTTAATGGTAATGTCTTTATAATATTAATGTGTTTTCATTTTGAAATGCTATAAATGTTGATTTCTAAATGCACATAACTATTTTATGTACTATAAACACAAATATACATACAATATCTAATTTACACCCCTATAATATCCATATATATATTTCTGTTCTGTACCAATTGTCTGATTTTTCTTGCACCATTTCCAGTAGCACTGTGGTAAATGTAAATTAAGCATGTAAATTAAGAATATTAGATTTTATTATTTTGGAGAGAAGAATATTTAAATTTTGTATATATTGTTCAGTGTTGTGGTTTATATCACTTTGTGAACAGCTGAAACCATGAGTAAGCCAACCCCACCAAAAGAATTGGTTTGTCTGGATCCATAATGAGACTCAAGCATTAGTACTTTAAAAAACCCTCTGTGATCTTAATGTGAGGTTGATTGGAAGCCACAGGTGTGGGTCTTTGCTACTAATCCTAAGATTCCCTAAATACTTAATACCACATGTAATTTAAGGAAAATGAACTCTCTACATCCTATCTTTCCTTCACCTGAAAAAGTTACTTCTCTACCCTAATAAATGCATTTAAATGATGCATGGGTTTTAACATTAGCAGAACTTGTGTTTCTTTCATGACTTAAATTGAATTCAAAGCCCAGACCAGCCCTGCAAACTCTAGGCATCTGCTTTTCTTTTTTCTACATATGTTCTGATGTCATGTTTTATCTTTATTGAGAAATTCCCAAGGTAAAACTACCTCCCTCTAACATTCCAAAATTAGAAAGAAAAACAATGAGAATGTTTCACTTTTTCTCCTCCAGATTCTTAATTGAAAGATATAAATTTAGGCCAAATGGAAAGATACAAGCATCCTATTTTGGAATAATGATGGTACTTTTAGTCTTCATATTCTATCAAAAGAGAAGCTATGTCAATAACCTTTCAATTATTACCACAGTGAAAATGACTTAGCTGCACAAAAAGGGGTTGGGCAAAGCTTTACATATACAAATGTAACAGAATGAAAGGCATTAGTAAAATGGAAGCCAGTGCCACCTATCTAAATGCACACAAAATCATATATTACAGACAATGAACAGTAACTAATATACAAAGTTATTTTATAGACATGATAGTAAGTTATGAAGTATTTATGATACAAAGAAATATGTACTTAATACATAGCAGAATATAAGTTCAACAGTAAAATAAAAGAATAATGTAAAACATTTATTTATTTAACTTATATTAGTTGCTTTCTACCACTAGCAAATTTTAGTTGGTAAAATACAGAATTCACATTTCCTTCACCCTATCCTTGCTAAATTGTCAGGGTAGGTAGTAGTGAAGCTTAAGCAAATCCCACCTATATGAAAAAAGGCATTTTTGTAAATTTAAAAGTATTATGGAAATTTATGATATTAATTTGTATTTATTCTACAGTATCTATATGTGGCTTATCAATGAGACATGTTTACCTCTTATATCTCATGATAATGCAAGTTTACAACATTATATTTAATACTCATGTTTTATGTAAAATTAACATATTGAATTATTTTAAAATGTATTTTAAACTTTCCAAAGTGTAAATGATTGACTTGATTATATTAGGTGAATAATAATACTCCCAAGATCATGAGTAGAAACACAAGCTTTATGAGAAACAACTAGGGAAAATGTGAACAAGTAATTTGACATGCACATCAAATTTATGACAACAGTTATATAAAAACTATTAAATGAAATAGTACCATTATGCCTTAAAACACTTTGGAATTTTTTTTTATAAATGACTTAAATAATGATACTTACCTAATTTTTTCTTCATAAATTTCAGTTCTAACTTTTTGACTTTGTATATGTAACCACCAGAAAAATAAAAATAATAAAACCTCAATCCTGGTACATGAATATGAACAGAAAAATAATTAATAAGGTTAAATCCCTCAATAAACCTTATGATAAATCCCTTAAAATATTTTCTAACAAAATAAAATTTAATTAAAAATGTAAAAAATTTCTAACCACTGGGAAGTTTAATATGGTATACCTAACTCATGTTTAAAAGATAAAAGCCTGGTGAGATAGCTTAGCGGCATAAGCACCTGCCTGGCAAGTGCAAGGTCCTGAGTTCGACACCTGGTACCCACATATGAAAAAAAACATTGGTGATATCACTCAGTGGCATGGTTGCCTGCTGGTGCATGAGGTCCTGAGTTTGACCCCCAGTACCTACAAAATAAATAAATAAATAAAAGCAATTAAAGTATTTTGAATGATAATGGAAATATAAAATATTAGAACTTCAACAAATGCAGCTGAGCCTTCAGGAAATTTAATGCCTCTGATGCACAAATTAAAAGGAAAAAGTATCTGAAAATTATCTAATTTCATCTTAAGAAAACAGAAAAAAGGAGCAAATAAAATACAAAAAAAAAAAAAAACTAAAAGAAGGACATAATTACGTGAAGAAGTCATCCCTAATTTCCTTGGCTTCACTCATAAATTTTTCTGAATATCTAATGAAAAATAGCATCGATCTTAACAAAAAGTATTCTATATAGTAGAAATAGAAAAAATACTAATAAATAGTTTCTGGAGCAATCATAACTTTGATACAAAATTTGAAAAGAACAAGAATAAGAAAAACTTTATAGATGGCCCTGAGAATTTGTACACAAATATACTAAACAAATATAAACAAATTGATTCCTGCCATATCTAAAAATAATAAAATTATTTGACTATTCTGAGAAATCTATAGTAGTTTAGTATTCACATATAAATTTAAAAATATATCATCATGTTATATTTTAATCAGAATGATAAAATAACTAAGAAAATCAAATAATAAGAAAGAACTGTTTATGTTGGCTCATGGTTTCAAAGGCTTCAGATTATGGCTGTAGCAAAGTGGTTCATATAATGTCAGCCAGCACGCAAAGAGAGAGGAAAGTGTTCTATCAGCCCAGGACTTCAGTGGAACATCCTAATGACTTGTCCTTCTTTCCACTAAGTCTCACCTTCAAAAGGTTCTACTACCTCCCAATAGCACCACAAACCAGCAACTAAATGTTTAGATTCAGGGCCTTTTTGGAGAGAAATTTAAGATCCTCATCATAGCAGTGACATTTAAAGGAAATAATGAGGTAACACTGTATCTTTTAACAATTAAGGGAAAATCTTAAATAAAATTTAATATTTATTTTTAATATACAAATTCTCATCAAATGAGAACTAGAAGGAAACTCTCTTTATCATATAAAGATAAATCATGGTGGTATATTGAGTATTTTTCCCCTCAAAAATAATTGAAAAGTGGGCATCATTTGTATTGACCAGTGTGCTGGAGGTCCAAGGCAGTGCAGTAAGAGAAGAAAATTATTTGAAAAGCATAATGAGTGTAATGGAAGAAATGAAACTCGTTATGTTCATATAAAATTGCTGTGGACAAAGAAAAGCCAAAAGCAAATCTACAGATCTGCCTGTTTGAATACAGTATGGCAATTTCTTAGTCTCTGTATAATTGGAGCTTTCACAACAAAAATTACCGACAACCTCCTTTAAAAGATGATTAAAAGGGAATCAAGTCTGGGAAATCAGGCATAGTGAATAAATCCAAAGATATTTACTGTTTATCTCCCATGGATATATTCATTTATTTTCCAAAGTTTAATTGGTTAAGGAGTGTTTTCTTCCTACCCTCAGACTACCGTAGAAAGGTAAGCACCAATATTGGAGAAGAGGCTACATATATGTTTCAAAGTTCATAGTCATGGTGCTACTGTTATGTACAGCAGAGAGACCATGGACATGCATGTTCCTACAGCTCACATGAACACACCCTCTGGGGGAAAATGAGGCATGAAGTGATAAGTAAATAATCATATGTTGCTGATCCAGAGGCCTCATATGTACTTTTGGGATTACATGTATACTAATATACAATTCTATATGCATGTATAACCATAGATCTAAACCATAACATTATTCAAAATTAAGCAAATTTATCAAGATTGTTGACATGATCAACATGAAATATCAGTTATATTTCTATTTAGCAATAATAGTCATCTGGAAACTGAATGTTAAGAACCGAGCATCAAAATTATTAAATGCTTGCTAATGTGTCTTTCAAAAGATACAAAAAAATTCTGGAATAAAAACTGTAAACAATTTCTGAAGTTAATAGTATAAGATCCAAATTAATAAACAGTGATATAACACATTCATGCTTTGGAAGTTTCACTATGTTAAATAATTAAGTTTTCTCCTAATTCATTCATGGATGCTCTGCATTCTTGTTCAGAATTCAAGCAGTTTTGGTCAAGCTGAATTTGACAAGCTGATTCTCAAATTTATACAAAATTTCAAAGAGCCAAATAGTCTAGGTAGTCTTGAAAAACAAGAAGAAAAAGAGTGTTTTACAACAATATATCAAAAATATAGATATCCACAAATTGCACAGATGAAGAGTAGAATCACAAGGGTCTAAAAACATCAGTGCAAAGTGGAATGGAGGGGCCGGTGAGATGGCTCAGCAGCGTAAGCGCCTGCCTGGCAAGCGCAAGGGCCCGAGTTCGACTCCCAGAACCCACATACACAAAAAGGGCCGGTGATATCGCTCAGTGGCACGGGCACCTGCTGGCGTGCCAGGTCCTGAGGTCGACCCCTGGTACCCACACAAAAAAAAAGTGGAATGGAGCCTACAATAGAGGTAAAAATTATGCCTCTGAAAATTAGCCCAGTTTTGAATGCAGACTCTATCATATATTAACTTTGTGACATTAGATGACTTTCTAATCTTCATTTACCTCAATTTTATTTCATATAAAACATGACATTCACAATAGTAGCTACCTTACTGAGTTCTTGTAAGGACAAAATAAATTAAATAATGCAAGATGTTCAAGAGTAGTGTCTTGAACATACTTAAAATATAATAAATATTCAATGCTATTACTCAAGAGAAGAAGAAATAAGTGGCATCCAAGAAAAAGGGAGTGGACAGAGACTATTGAGATGAGATCCCAGGCGGCCAAGGGAGAATGTGCTGGAAGATGATGTATTGGAGGATGGGGAACACCTGGTGATGATTGGTCTTTATCATGCTGAACGTTAAGGAAGATTATATGACCATAACTAGAAGCCAATGCAGAGGTTTAAACTGCAGGGTCACACAATCAGAGGCACATTTGGGAAAGCTGTCTGTCTCCCATGTGGTGAGTAAAATGTGGTTGTGAAAAGTTGGAAAGAACACACCAGTGACAGTGCCATGTGAGTCAGTATGCCAGGGGCCTGGTCTGGTGTTATTCCATGGATGCTGTGAGAACTGGTTTGATTCATCTGTATCTTCCTTCTGTATGCCTTGGAGAGAGGGTTTATAAGCATCTCATTTATCTTTTGATGTGATCCTAATGTATAGGTTCTGCTTAATATACACTTGAAGATAAAAATAAATCTAGAATTGGAGTAATTTGTACTCCATCACAAATAAGATTTGAATATTTGCCATTCTGACTAAAAGCTTTCTTTTCCAGTTGTTATTTTTTTTGACATGAAATCACCTCCTCTCAGTCAGTGAATAAAAAATGTTTCTTTCTATCACATAACTGATTTAAGTTTCTTATTATGTTGTCTTATACATTTTATTAATTCTACATCAAAGAAAATATCTTCCTTGAATTATTATGATTTAAGAAAACAGTTCCTCTACCATATATAGGGATGTTACAATACCATATTGATATTTTATAATCTTAAAATGCAGTAGCTATGATTGCTGCGTCCTTGAGGAAAAATACATATTTCTAAGGGGGCTCATAAGAGAACCTGCAAAGTATCATCAATAATTGAAGATCATTAATTAAATTTAGTAAAACTTTTTCTTTTCACACTACAGAACTATTAAGATTTCAGCCAATAGTGCAATCAATATGACTTCTCCCTTGTTAATCCATTGCCCCCCCTGTTTAAACAATCTTCCATTTACTTCTTTACCAGATTCTTTTTTGTGGTCTGTCTGACATACATTTTCACTTTAACTGAATTCCTTCTGTAAATTTTTTTCCCTTCTGCATAACAGGACTTTATCTCAACTCCCCTTAATTAAATCAATAACTGACTTTTTACTTTCCATTAAAAATATTGACCAATTCTGACAGACAGCTGAGTGCTTGGGGAAAAATAAGTTATACACTGCACAGATTTGGAGCAAAAGATATTTTCTTTTTCACTCTTTTACCCCTAACCTTTTCCCCCTCCTTTCTGTGTTTCCATGTTTTTTTCTTCTTTTCCCTAATCACTCAGTAATAGAGTTTATCTGTATTTTAGAGGTGATAGGATGCAGCCAGAGCAAGGTATCGTGAATAATCACCTTCCATAGGTGTTTCCATTTACTGAAAGATCCCACAGGGGGATGTGGAATATAATCAGACATGCTGCTGATAACCTGGAGGAATGATTGTAAACTGGCCACAGGCTATGATTCTAAGTCTTAAAACCTTTAGATAAATGCTACAAGGAGAAGTAGCAAGGATACAAACCCCTGCAAATGTGATGCCTTTCTTTTGAAATCTCAGGGTCACCTACTTTGCCCACCCATAGAAGCCATTATCTAAGCAGGAGCAATAGTTTTTAAAAATAATTTTTGGGGATTAGAGTACAGATTGAAATATTGAAAAAAAGTGATTTTTTTCTTACATATACTAAGCAGAATAAATGACACATTTTATTAAATACCCATTTTTTTTTTTTTTGGTGGGTACCGGGGGGTCGACCTCAGGACCTTGCACGCCAGCAGGCGCCCATGCCGCTGAGCGATATCACCGGCCCTTTTTTCGTATGTGGGATCCGGGAGTCGAACTCGGGCCCTCATGCTTGCTGGGCAGGCGCTTAAGCCGCTGAGCCATCTCACCGGCCCAAATACCCAATATTATATAATAATATTTTGATTCTGATATATATAACATGATAAAAAATCTGATATGTCAGAGTCATTTCCATTTATCATATTGCAGAACAATTGCTATTATTTCCATTTATTTATAATAATAAAGTAGTTCACTTGTACTTTTGAATTATATCATGCAATTTTTTCATATAGTGACTTCTAAAAAATACATAAGTTGTTCAGTTACTGTTCAGAAAGGAACTGTGCTATAATTTGTGAATTGTGGGAAGAAAAATTAAAATATCATTTGTGCTCTTGTTCAAAGTCTGGGAAGGCAGAAAAGAGTTGGGAACATACACAATTTTTTTTAAGTTGGACATAATAATATATATTTGACATCATACCACTCATTTGATAAATGATTTTGTTTTGTTGTCTTTTTTTCTATCTAGCTGTAGTTGCAAATAAACATACCTCATCTAGTTATCTTTATTATGGCATGACATAACTTTCCAGTCTGAGAATCAAAAGAAGCCACTCTTACAGAAGTAATTAAGCATCTGGCAAACAAGAATATAAATTCCAGTAGAAGAGTCAGTCATGGAGGTGACATCCCAAGGACTTCATCCAAAATGCACAGCTACTCTGAGCATATGGGTGCTTTATATAATTGTAAAACTTTTTCTTTGTTGATAAACCTTACTGGTTTATCTAGGCAAATTTTAATTAAAACTCTGTTGGCTAGGGTGTTAACAGGACAAACAGGTTGATGATTAGCATAAATTTTTGGCCTGGTAGCAACAAGTGATCCAGTTTTGTCAGTGTAAAATATGTGCCTGTGACACAACAGTTTATTAAACTTTTCAGAAGCACAAAACCCTACAAACTGAGGAAGTGTGCATTAAGTTAATTTACCCTACATTCTGCTCCTAAAATGAAAGTATTGCACCACTGAGATATATCTGAATATGTTTGGACCACATTTAGTAGACTATTATACTTCTGTGATGATCTCCTATTATGCATCTTGAAATAAATAAAGCTTCAAGAATAAGAAAACTCTGCAGGGTTCCAGCCACATAAATCCCTAATATTACTATACTTTAGAATATGGAAATTTAAATGAAATAAGGGAAAAAAGGGAAAAGACAGATTTTTCTATTGCCCTTCAGTATGTAAACATCTGCTGGTATTATAGGAGAATTTTTGAGTGATTTCAGCAGGAAAGAAAATGGCCAATTAATCTGAAGGGTTTCAGTTTTAAGAGAAATTATCCTGGAATTTTTGTGGGTAGAATTTAGTTTCATAGGCAAAAAATAATCTTTCTCTGGGGCATTTTCATTAGAAAAATCTAAAACTTTTAATCTTAGGATATTATTCTATGTACAATATGTATAACTGAAATTGTATTATTATGCAATGTGTATTTATAATATGTAAAGAAGGAGCATGATATATATATATATATATATATATATATATATATATATATAAAGTATTAAATGATTTGAATGTCAATTTCCTAAATTTCCCATTCTCCCAACAGCCCTCAATAAATTGTTTTCTGGATTTACCAGATGACTTGTTGTCCCTCATTTGCTGTGTTTGAAGAAACATAATTTATTCACCCAATGAAATAAAACGAAAAAAATTTCACAGGCATTTTCTTTGAATTTCATCAATAAAACAAGTGAGGATATAATAGTGACTTTTAAGAAATTGTTCATTGTACTTATGAAAATGAGTTTGTACACCTGACAAGGTGGATATGTTTAAAAATATTAGTATAACACTTGAAACATTACTATTTGAATTTAAAATTAAATAAACAGAATTATCTTTCATTTTGTATGAACACCTTCCCAAGTTATGATCTTCTTTTAGAGAGTATGAAAATTACAGCAGAAGTAAACTGAAGAAATAATGTAAACCAAGAAAAATACAAACCATAAGATAAAAAAACCAAATAAATATAGCTGTCCTTCAAAAACCCACATTCTAGTGGAATTATTTCAAGTTACTAAGATAATTACTTCTTCACATTTTTATTTTTATGCATCTTCCCATTTACAAATGTTTCTTTATCAGTATATCTTCACAGTTGAAATTATCATAATGCCAAGGCAAATACCACCATTATATTTTCTCAGAAGTGAACATATATTATCAATCTGTTCCATTCTTTCAAAAGATTCTTTCCCTAACACCAGCCATTTGCCAATGACCTTTCCTAAATCTGCTCAACTGGTACATGATTGGAAAATTTATAATTTTATTTCTTGTTTCTTCCTTTCTCATCTCTTCATCAAATCATAATAAAGAACAAACTAAGTCATGTATTGCTTATCAATCACATGTGTTCTGATAGCTAGTAATTTAACAATTTCAAAGGTACAGTCATCTACTTCAAGAATTTATCAGGGCCAGTGAAATGGCTCAGCAGGCATAAGCACCTGCCTGGCAAGCATGAAGTCCTGAGTTCAACTCCTGGTACCCACATATGAAAAAAGGGCCAGTGATATCGCTCAGCGGCATGGGCACCTGCTGGCATGCAAGGTCCTGAGGTAAACCCCCAGTACCCACAAAAAAAAAAGAATGTATATTTTCAAGGAAGGACAAAAGAAAAAACAGACAAACTTTAATTATTTTATTTGGCTTAGGTAAGCATTTTGTCAATATTAAACAATTTGCCTAGCAATTTTATATTTTTCGTTAGCATCATCATTGTTTTTCCTTCTTCTGTGCCATTCCTTAGAAGTTACAAGTTTTCTTTTCAATGAACAGGTTTTACCCTTACAACAGCGCTGCCAAAACTCCTACATATTAGTAAGGTAAGTAGAAGGAAGGTGAAAAACAAACAAACGATAATCTTCAAGATAGCAAAACTCTTAAGTAGTATGATTCTCTTTCAAGACCATTATTTCCAATCTAGAGAATACTTTCACACAAAGTGTTAGCTCTTTATTATCTATACTTATTTTTTCATTCTTTTTTATTGCTTTCATTTCAGTAAATTCTTATATGACATAACTCACTTCGGTCATCTTCAGCCCCTGTAATCCCTCTTGTGCTGCTATGCTCCATATTTGAAAGCATTTGGAAGTGTTTTGCACAGGTCAATTCCCCATTCTTTCCCTTACAACCCCATCTCTTCATTATTCTCCTGCTTGTCAGATAATAGCCTGTCTATCTTCTATTTTTTTGTCATTTTTTAAGGCTTCATATACATAATAGGGAGACTTGCAGTATTTGACTTTCTGAGTATGGCTTATTTCACTCAACATAATTGTCTCCGGATCCATCTATTTTCTTGCAAGTGACAGAATTTTGTTCTTGCTTATGACTGAATACCCCTTGTGTGAATGTACACAATTTCTTTAACCATTCATCAGTGGATAGTCACCTATGCAGATTAATATCATGGTTACTGAGAACTGTGCCTCATTGGATATGCAAGTATCTCTAGATTATGCTGACTTTAAATGTTTTGGATATGTAACAGAGTGTGTAATAGCTGGATCAAGTGATAGCTCTATTTTTAGTTTTTTGGGGAATCTAAAATTTCCATAGGGATTGTACTAATTTACATTCCTACCATCACTGTAGAGAAGTTTCATTTCCCCACACTCTTACCATAACTCATTTTTTTTTGTATTCTTGCTGATAGCCATTCATGTTGGAATGATATAGAATTTCAACAGAGTTTTGATTTCCACTTCCCTAATAGCAAAAAACATTGAACATTTTTATGTACTTATTAGCATATGCACATGTTCTTTTGATTCATTTTTGTTTTGTTTTGGTACCAGGAATCAAACTCAGGACCTTGTGCTTGCCAGGAATGTGCTGCACCACCGAGCTATATCTTGGGCACACACACCTCCTTTTGAGAGGTGTCTGTTCAACCCATTTAACAATTTATTTATTGAGCTATTTGGTTTTTTGGTGCTAAGTTTTTTTGTGCTTTTTATATGTTCTAGATATTAATCCTCTGTCTAAAGAGTAGCGGACCAAGATTTTCTCCCATTCTACAGGTTGATTCCTCACATTGTTACTTGTTTCTCTTACTGGGCAGAAACTTAATTTGGAGTAGCCCCATTTGGTAATTCTTACTACTATTTCCTGTGTTATTGGAGTCCTATTCAGGAAGTCTTTGCCTATGCCTATGGTCTTAAGTCTGTTTCTACATATTCTACTATATTTATTAATATCCTAAATAGATGTACAGAAATTTTCAGATCAGAAGAGAGAGCCATTTTTTGCTTAGTTTGCCTTTTATTTGCTTATAGCAAATAGTATCTATGCATTTCCTCTTAACTCTGTTCTTACCACCTGAAGGACACAGTGGAAATGAGATGTCACTCAACACATAAGGGGGTGCATTGCAGGTTAGGAAATACAAAATGTAAACCTGGATAGTTATTGCAACAGAGAGGCACCTGTCCCTCTATTTTTGTTTTTTTGTTTTTATTGCTGTTGTTGTTTTGGTTGTTGTTACATATTAGTAACCCTCAAAATAATGAGACTTGTTTCTGTATATTGGCACCTACATAAAACATATTTTTATTACTTTCATCCTCATAACTGCTGTCTTTTTTTCCTCCCCTCGCCTAATGCTCTTCAGCATTGCAGAAAGTCTACATTCTAGTTTTGTGTCACCCAGATGGACTTTTTAAAAATATAAGGAGTAGAACTTCAGGTCCTCCATAAGAGCAGTTATCCCATTTTATAGGCCAGCAAATGTACCCCAGTCCTAGGTCACATGATTTTCAGAAATGTAAACCTATGTCTCTGAAGAAGTGAATCTATTTTTCTTAATATTTACTGAGTTTTGATTTAACTTTTAAAGGTTGTCTTTTAGTCTAAGTCAAAAGTAATAGCAAAATTTGTACAAAAAGCCCTAACTGCAGGAAAATAAAGATTTACTTTGTAGTTTCTCTCTATGCTAGCATGAAATGCATTTTTATAGCAAGAGCATACCATACCATACACTAAATGAATATCAATTTCACAGAAATTATTAGACTTTCATGCTTGGTTAAAAAAATCTTGTATGTTTTTATTTTTCTAGTTTTACAAAAAGAATCTGCAGTTGCTGTTTCTAAATTGATATGAAAACAGATTTTTAATTAATTTAACCCCTAACATCAAACTAAGTCTTTAACATAAGATACAGCAAAAGTTCACTACAGAAAATGATAAAATTGAGTACTTCTAGGCTTAGAGGTTGGTAGAATGGTAGAAGTCAGGATCTTTCTTTAGTAGGTTTGTGAACTTGATCAAATCACTTAACATGTCCAATTTAAGTTTCTTCATTTTGAAGATGCCAATCCAATTACCAACTCATAGGATCATCTTGATGGCTACATAAATTTATTTACTTAAAAGTTCCTTAATGCCATAGGCTGATAATGAATTTTGTGGGGGCTTTGGCCAGAGGTATGTATGAGATAGATATTCAGTGATAAGAGATTTTTGAGGCCATAAGCCTAAACTTCCTGGAATGCATGGTTAAAGATTAAAAGATAGCCTATGAAACCACAAGTCCATGTAGGATGAAAGTACATTGCCTTAAGGAATATATGTTTTGGCTATTGGCCTCTCCAAACCCCAATTTATTACTTTGATTCACCCAAAGTTCAGTCATGTAGCGGACCACCCTGTACGTTCCCTCTCTTTTTCCTGTCCTCTACTTGAATTCCTGCACAGATGTCCTTCTTTTGTCCTTTATCCTTGCTTCCTGGATCTATCAAAAAAAGGCCAAGAAGCTTCCGTTGGGAGTTGTCGTTTTGAGATTATCTCACACTGAGGACCCTGGACAAGGGCAGTCTCTCTGGGCTTTCCTAGAGTTTGAACTGGACATTGACTCCAAGTAATCTCTCATCTTTTTTGCCATGCCACAGCTGTGACCTGCGATAAAGTTTGCAGTATCCAATATAGCGCTATGCAATCAAAAAGCATCTATTAAATTATTTGACATGTATCTGTGTTCTAGATAAGCTGGAGTGTTATAATATGCTATTCCACAATTGGTATAATTTGGGCATTGGGTAAATTTGGAAAATCTTTAACCACAGAAATTAAGTTTTATAAAAATTATCATGTGTGCACATTTTAAAAAGTACCATTAAATTATGAGTTCAAAATTCTGGTTTGAAATTTCCTTAAAGTAGAGGTACATTAAATTATTATTTCAAAAATAAGATCACTGTGCAATGAAAATGTTAATGAGCCCATGTTATTATGTATAAATGAATGGTAAATAAAAACATAGAGATAATACACTGCATGTGTCAGCAGGTTCCCAAACATTTTCATGAAATATCTGTACTCTCTTTGTTTAGGCCAAAGCTAAAGAAAGTTCTACTATTGAGCAAGACATGGAAATCGGGCACTAAGAAAACACCTAGTAGCTGTCCTTGAGATATGAACAGCTATGATAATTCAATTTCATTCTTTCCTTTAAAAAATAATTTCTCCCAGTATAAGATTATTTAGTTTTTTTTTCTTGATACTAATAATGTGATCCACTGCTACTAGGATATAGCTTTTATATTCATGAAATTTTGCAAGACACCATAGCTTCAAATTGGTTGGTTTCATTTAATATGACATAAATGATTGGGATAGGCATCTTGCTAAGTGTAAACATATAAATTTGTATTTAGAAAAACAAAAAAAAAGCAGAGTAATTTCTAGCATTTTAAATCATCAAAAGTATATCAATCAATGGTTATTCTGAAAGCATTTCAAAATATTTAAGTATTATTTCTTAGTTGTGTACCCTTCTATGCAATCTAGTGATACAATTCAGTACATTTTTAATTATTTGTTATCCTTATGACTATTTATTTTTTATTTTTTTTTATTATTTTTAAAATCTTTTCTAGATTTTCATAAATACTTTTCTTTATAAAGTGATTCCAGAATAACTATTGTTCTTATAAAGAATGATTTTCAGGATAAAACACACTTATACAAATTAAGTCTCTGGAATTGATTTAAAAATTCTACAAAATTTTTCTATTGTATAAAATTTAAACTCTGCTAAAGCTGTGTTCATTATATTCTACTTTCAAATTCATATTTTATATAATGATTGATCATTTATCTGTTGTGTAGTAATACTTCTAGAAGAAAACAAATTTCTTTACCTGAAGGATTTCCTTTTGACCGCAGTTCATACTTAAATGGTTAGAAACTTATTTCCACAAAGGTAGAATCTACTACTATTTATCCTCAGAATACTTTCTAGTTTTAAAAATCTTATTTAGCAAAAACTCAATAAAAATATTTCATTATATCTAATTTATTTTCAAATAAAATTAGAAAGTAGTAATTTATTCATGTTAATTGAGAGTGAGATATTTTCTTATCAGTAGCAAAATGAAATATTGGGCAAAATTGAAAAACTCTGGCTCAGTCTCTAGTGCCCTGGGGCTAATCGATTGCTCTCAGTAGAGATATATATGGGATGACTATTTTGACCATTTAACTTGAAAATTTAGAAACAAGAGAGCTTAAACATCTCTCTTATTTAAATTTTAAAATCTCATTACTTATAAGTTTTCCATCCAAATGTGTAGCTGTTCCATTTTCTGCAGGCAAAATTCTGTAAATGGAAAAAGAATACAGTGTTGCTGCTAACAATTGACTATTTGAACTATATTTTTATTGCTTTCTGTTTTAAAATATTTCAGTAAGCTAGCTTTTGGTCAGTGGAGGTTTGCAATGAAACAAGCTGGATTAATTTCTTTCCTTTGAATCACAAGTGCCAAATCCATGAGAAGTTGATCAGAGAGTCAACATTTATAATGGGAAGAATCGGAAGGGCAAGAGGTGTCAGGAGAAGATGCTCTATCTGACAACATACATAGGTTGACTAGATATTGGTGGGCAGGCTCATTTTGACATACACTGTGAGTGAGCAGTGTAAGTGACAGCTGCTAGCAGTCTAATCAAGAGGTGAAATCACACAAACAGCAAGAATTGGCCACAGGATTCAGAAGTAGCAAGAAGCAAAAATTACACAGGGCACTGTAAGAAAAGTTAGGGCATTTCTGAAATTAATTGAGATATAGAAATTGATATTTAAAATTTAATTTTAAGATACTGTAGGAAATATTTTAAAATCCATGATAAAATATCTTAAGGATAAGACAATAGAAGACATTTCAGTAGCAGAAATCACAAACTATAACCCAAATGAATTTGGCCACATATAAGCCCTTTCAGATGGAAAGCCATAAATTAAAATAAAAAGATTTGTCAACTTTTAAAAGGTTGAAATTTGAAATTCCAGATGGAAAAAAGATTACCTTCTTTACTGAATGCCCATTTCATACAGAAACAAATTAAATCATTTACAGTTCTGTAGAGACACATACAAGAATTGTCCAATGATGTACGAAGACAGCTCTGGCACATGGGGAATGTCAGCATCCTCTTGCAGATGTATAGTGTCAAATACTGGATCATTAAATTGCTGAGATTTTGAAGAAAAAGCATCTTCCCTAATATTTACTTCAATAATCTAAAGTTTAAAATTTTTAGATATGCATACTGAGACCAAGAAATTTAAAGAAAAACACCCAGATGATCAAATAGAAGATCATCTGCATGAGAAAACCTCTTTCTAGTTTTTGTTTCATGACTTATTAACCATGGCAATCCACACAATTCTATATAGCCATTTTCTCTAATATTAAATGGTAATAATTGCACCAATGTACCTGAGATCAGGGCCTGGGATAAAACAAATAAAATGTTCTCTGTGTAATTAAAAACATCTCAATAAATGGATAGTTTTCAAAGACCAGAATAGAGCTATGAGAAATCACTGAGATTAGGAGAAACTGCGTCAAACTTATATTACTCCTGCAACTAAGTTTCTAGAAAACTGAATCGGGATACAGTTGAGAAGATAGTAGCTTTCCCTTCATAGAAAATAAAAACTCACTTTTAGTGCTTCCTTTGCTGCATTTTCTCCTTTTCTTTTCTTTCTCAGGCATTCCCTTGCCAGTTGAGCAGTATTTACTAGATGACTTATCAAAAATAGCATGTATTGTACTAGTATTCCTAATGGAGACCAAGGAATAAACTGAAATAATGGAATTGTGCAGGGCACAAAAAGTAGTGGATTTCTAGCCAATTATATTGAGTAGGAAATTCCCCAATAATCTATAATTAATTTATATTTATTTATAGAGAGGTAAATGGAAACTAAACCAAACTCTATAGTTCTTTGTAATCATGTATGATTAGATCTTAAGAAAATTTTTGTTTAATTTTAATTTTTATTAGTACATTCTTGTACTGAATAATGATTACATTCATAGTGGGGAGTTGTGACATATGCATAACTCATTTTAGTTCTTTTACTTTCCCTTCCCCCTCCACCTCTTGGTCTTAATAAATGTTAATAACCAACTTTTCCAGTCTTTTCATTTTATAAGAAAATATGTATATAGTTGTAAATAATTTTTTAAGATAAGATAGGTTTAATGTTCTTTTCAGTAAAATATCTAGTGCCTTTATTTAGGTTGAATATAAATGTGATGTTTACATAATACATGATGTTTATTTTTAAAACAAATATTTGAAAATTTCTTTAACAATGAAGCCAATATAAAACAGAAAATTGTTAAAGCTACTTTACTTAGGAATCACTGGGTTATTTGATTAAAACTAACAAGGGGCAAAATGATAAAGTTTTAATGCATAATCATGGTACTTTTTCCAAAACATATAATATTTTTCATGTTTTCTGAGAAGAGTTTTACAAAAATATATAATAAATGTTAAATTTACAGAATATCACAGGAGAGAAAAATTAAGAGGACACATTTTATCAACCATCTACAATTAAATTATTGATAGATTTTCTATGTATATTTGTGTATCTGTATCTGTCTATTTGATTCATCCCCTCATAGCTTGCTTGCATTGAGTTTGAAAGCCATAGCACCCAAATAGACACTACCTGCTTTTCTCTGATAAATCATATAAAAAAGCCTCTGTGAACAGAGGACTGCACTGAGTCAGTGGTTTTATTCTGATGATAAGACTTTGTCTGTCTAAAGGAAATCTCTCTAATTTGGTCCAACTCCCTTAAAGCAGCTGGGACCCACTTCATATAGGTCAAAGTTTGCCATTTTACCACTTTTTCTCTTAAGTAAAGGGAAAAAAATGTGGCAATTCATCTGGTCCCTGTGTATAATCCTGGCAAATTTCACTTTGTACAGGTACAAGGTAGATATATAAATGTATCCAATTATGCGACTCTCATCTCAAATGAGGTTCATACAGTATTATTATTACAAATAATCATAAAAGAGCTGAATATGTTGATGACTAACTTACCCAGATGACAGCAAATCTCACATATTTCTCAACAGCTGTCTTTGAATATATTTCTCCCTGCTTTTCTCCAACTCATCCATTGTAGAAAGACAATTATTGCCCAGCTGAACATATAGTATAGTCACTTGTTCACTACTAATTCCAATGAACCACTGTGAAATCTCTGGATTTTTTTTTTTTTTGGTCAGTCTTCTAACCTATAAAAATGATGTTTAACTCCTCAACTACATTGCTTGCCAATTCCCTCTAGAATGGGCCAAAAGGAAGAGTGACAATAGATTTCTGTGAACTGAAAAAAGAATTCCCTTATCATTTTTTAACCAACTATCCCAAGTGAAAGTTTTTATTTAAATAGACCATGAATGGAAAAAGGATGCAGTCATACCTACTAAAATGGAATATACTTATCTTGGGGACAAAGGAAACTGCTCAGAGAGAATACCTCAAACTAAGAAGAACATTGATGATCTATCTTGTTAAGATTCATGGCTAAAATCTTCTGAGAAGAAAGATATTCTGCAACAGCACTTTCAACCCTTAAGGGTACATACACTACCCTTAAATGATTGATGGGACCATTATTTGATCACCAACCATCTTAATCATACTGAGCTGTCTGTCAGAAACAGCTGAATATGACTTTCAGACATCATATTCCCAACATCAAACATGCCAGTATCTCCAGATGGCTGCTTCACAACAATTTCCATATCTATATCTCAGCCGGTCCATGAGTTGGGTGGATTCTAACTGACTAGCCATGTAGACAAACACAATATGTTAGATTGACTGAACTCAGGAAAACATTCCAATATTAAGAGCATTTTTCAGGCATTTGAAATGAACTATATTGCCAGAAGGCCAGCTTGAAAGTCTTATTGATTTGTTCCCAAAACTAATATAGGTCATTCTTGAGAGTCAATTAAAAATAGGACTTCTGTCTTAGTTTCAGCTTGCATAATATAGGATTGTGTGTGTGTGTGTGTGTGTGTGTGTGTGTGTGTGTGTAGACCAGTTATTGACTTGTGTCCCTATTGGTAACAAAATGGCACATATTTTAGACATGGTTGTAGAGATATTCAAATGTTTCAGTAACAAAATCATTACATCACTTAGCCCTCAGATGAAGGTGAAGATCTCCCCAAACTTAAACTATAATTTGTTGTCTAGGCAAAGTGTAAAGTTAACACATTTTTATGTGTACTCTATAAGCTATTATTGCTACACTGTAGGTCATCTAATCTAAAAGCTAGAATGAATTTGTCCCTGACATTAACTAAATTATTTTAGTAATACCACATTGGCACTGAAAGGCATTCAAGTTAGTTTTAACTTATTAGTCAGAATTACTATGGGAAGAATGATAATGTTGGTCTAGATTTCCTTCCTATATATCAAAATAAAATCTGGAGAATTGTTAGTCCATTCTGCTAAGTGCAGATTAAATGTCTTGGGAAAGCAAGGAAATGTAGTGTGGAAATTTATTGGAAAAGGAACATATATAACTTACTAAGTTAGTTACTGGTGGTTCATGGAAATTATTCAGCTGATTATGTCTAGGACATTAAAGACTTGGGTGCCATCAGTACTCATGTTGGCTTTAACCTGCTGCTGGAGGCCTGTTGAAAGTAGCCTTAATTGAATGTAACTTGGAAGACATGGGCTCAGTCTTTACAGGTGAGATAAATCAGAATGAGAGATAAAGCCAAATGCTCATGAGAATCTTCATCAGAAGTCAAGACAAAATAAAATTGAAGGATGTGTATGGTTAAGATATTTCTTGTGAGAAGGTCAGTGACTATCACTTTATAAATCATCCTTTCAAGTATGTTCATATGGTATTTAGAATTGTAGTTTATAGTATCTCCTTTAACTCTGTGATATTGAAAAATTATATCCTCTTTCAGAGAAGGTAAACTTATTCATTAAAAGAGCTAAGTTGCCTGTTCTCCATATTCCTGTCATGTAACAGTCCAGTATATGAGGTTAATTACATCTGTGCTCATTCTTCCCAGCTCTGCAGGTTCTGGGGACAAGGAGAACTAATGACAATATGCTCATGCTCATGTAGCTTTCTGTGCCATTAATAATGAAGTCCCTGGTCTCTCTCTGACCAGGGGTTACCTGTCTTCCCTCAAAATCAATGAAAATATGCCAAGCTAATGTAAGGGGTGAGCAGTAGGTAAAGTCTCAGACCTTTCAGATTTTTTGACGCACTTGTGTAATTTATAGACTACTCAGTTATCTAGAAATTAATGTGACTATTTCAAATTAGTCACATTGAAAATCCCATATACATATGTGTGTGATATTTCACTATAAGACTGCCACTTATATATACCTAAACCCATCAAAATCATAGATCCAAGAGTCATAAATAATAAAAAGGATAAAAAAGCATATCATACCTTTACAAGGTGGCAAATTATTTAGTCATCTCATTAAAACTGAGGGTCGGTGATATATTTAATCTTTCTCTGAGCTACTTCATTTAATACTAGAAGCTTTTCTTCTTGTTTAAAATATAGCTAATGATTCCCAAGAAGGGGATAAAGTTGGTATTTATATAGTTCCAGTAAAATTAATGTCAACTTTGCAGCCCATCAAGGATTCATTAGTAGCGGGCTTTTAGACTCTAGAAGAAACCTTCACTACCTCAGATCTATTATGAAACTTAGTAGCAGAAATTTTATGAAAAAAGTCTCATTACCTTTATTTGGAGCACATCTTTCTTTTTTACCTCTCCACAATTCACATATTTTGTTCATACAAATTGTCCTTTTTCTTGGTCTACTGCTAGAATGCTACAGTAATGAAAATATTTCAGATTAAATGCCACGACCAAGGCAGGATTCCTGAATAAATGGTAGTGACTATTTTTCTAGTATTTGTATAGCAGTGTTCATAATAAAAGCATGTATTTCTAGAACTTCAGCAATATAATCAAAGGTATGGAAAGGGTAAATATAATTTTAGCCTTTCAAATGTCTAGGAAGAAAACTGAGGATGGTATATTTTGTTCATAAGCTTTCCTTTTATCCTAAGTTAGTATTTAGGAAACATTTATTTACTTATACTTTTGCTTTCCTTGACAGCAATTTCAAATTCTTGGAACTATAAAATATATATTTTTTAATTTGTATTTTGATTCAAAATTTGGAAATATATCTACCAAGAACTCAATGATGAATATTTAAATTCATAATTCTTGATTTTAGAGTGGCATAGGTGGTTTTATGCCCGGAGACCCCCCTGACATGGTTTCTTGATTTCTCTACATGAGACTGTAAGACAAAGAAACGCATGGCAAGGCAAAACAAAGAAGTTTCAACAGTCAAGTCGAGCTGGAAACAACGCCACCCAGAAGATTTTCTTGGACACCCAAAATCATAAATAATGAATGGACAAAACAATCACCACCACCACAACAACAAAAAAAGCAAGCTGATACTACCAAGACAAAACCACTACCCACAACACCCATAGTCATCTTCATTGCTGCAAGTCAGAAGTTTAAATCAAGAGTGACACTAACCAACAAACTGTAGAACTGAAGCAAGATCACAGTTGAGATGGAAAAAGAGTGGCCACAAGAGAAGGAAGGAATAAAGTGTTATAAATTGGTTGATATGTGCTTGTTGATGACTCACCATTTAAATATTCATAAAACAGGAATATCCCTGCATCTAAGGGGAAGCCTCAAGGAGACTAAGTGGACACACTAGCCTTTCCTGCCCTCCCCTGAGCTCAGCAAAAGTACCATGAGGATAATATCCACTTTCTCCCAGATCGTCCAACAGACAAGATCCATTTTCTCTCTTATCATGTCAACAATTATTAAAAGGAAATTTCAAATAAGAACGTGAGGCAAAATAATGTAACAAAAATATCATTAAAAATGGCTTGTTTACTGTATTGTGATATTAAAAGAAAGACATTTTTGATGAAAAACAATAAATTCCTCTGTAATTTCAAATATATATATATATATATATATGTAAACTTTTTGTTTGTTTTTGTTTTTTTTGAGACAAGTTCTCCTTATGTAGTTCAGACTGGTCTTGAACTTACAGCCCATGCTGGCCTTGAACCTGCTACAAACTTCCTGTCTCAGCCTCCCAAGTGCTTTTATTATAGGCATGTGCCACCATGTCCAGTTTCAATTACACATATCTTTTTTACTGTCTCATTATTTTTTTTTATATTCCATTTTTTTGTTTCTGAATAAAGAAGTGCATCTGTTTAACTATTTTTAATTTATTACTTTTTCCTTGTTTCATTTTCAACCAATATACTGTTAAACAAATTCATTGTCTTATTTCCTCACATAAATATTTACCACATTCATTTATAAAACTTACAATATTTTTCAACATTATGTTATACTAAAAATGTTCATTTCAAGTTGTTGGCATATCCTTTTCCCCTCTACCAGCTAAATAATTTCCTTTTTTCTTAAGGGAAACAGATATGAATGTTTGTTGTCTTTTTAATTTAATCTTAAGAAATCTACCACTAAATATCTGGGTTGGCAACTACAGTGTTTCTCTCTCCTTCCTCTTTTCTATTAAGGTATAATTGACAAAAAATTACAAATGTATAGTGTACAAAATGTTTTGATATATGTATATATATCCATACCAATCACCTCAGATATTTATCATTGTATGTGATGAGAATATTTAAGATCTACTTTCTTAGAAATTCTTTCAAGTTCATAATAGGGTATTGTAAGGTTTGCTCTACAATAGATATCTTGAATATATGTCCAGAACTTATTTACCTTTCTAACTGAATCTTTGTACCTTTCAAGCAACACTCCCCCCTTTTCTGCACCCCTACTCCTCAATGCCAGAACTGTCCCCTGCCAACTACCACTTTACAGTCTGCCCGTATCACTTCAAGATATTTAGATGCCACATATAAATGAGATTAAACATCATTTCTTGTTCTGTGTGTGGCATATTTCATTTTAGCATAAAGTTCTCTAGATTCATGTATGCTTTCTCAACTGTCAATATTGTATTCTTCTATAAGTGGAATGATATTCCATTGTGAGCATACCATGTTTTCTTTATTCACTCATCTCTTAGGAGACATTTACATTGATTCTATATCTTGTGTATCTGTACCAGTGAGGTCGTCTGTACATCCTGTTTATTGGGTCTTTGCTATATGGAAGATTCTTAGTTTGATGCAACCTCACTTCTCTCTCTGTTTGTGTTGTTTCTGTTGTACTGATGACTGAACACAGGGCCTTCACAATGCACCTTCCCTAGACTTTTAATTTTTTTTTTTTTTTTTTTTTTTTTTTTTTTGACACAGGAGTTCCCAAAGTCACTAGGTTGCCCGGGCTCTGCTCAGACTATGATCAACCTGCCTTACACGCCCAGCCATGTGCTAGGATTACAGGTGTGCATCACCGTACCTAGCTTTTGTTAATGTTTATAACTTAGGGGGACTTATAAAAAACCTCTGCAAAGACCAAAGTAAAGAAGCTATTTCTTTATTTCTTTATTCTGGTGGCCTTATTTTAAAGACATTAACCCATCCAAGATCTATTTTATTGTTTATGTTGAGATAAAATCCCAATGTAATTCTTCTATCTGTGAGTATTAAGTTGTCTCAGTATCACTTATTGAAGGGACAGTCCTTTCTCTATCATATTTTCATGCCATCTTTTCCAAAGAGCAATTGACCAGAAATACCATGATTTATTTATGGGTTCATTATTTGTTCCATATTTCTATAATGTTCATTTACTAGTTTTATAAGTGTATTTTGACATCCAGTAATATGATACATATAGCTTTTTTTTTTACTCAAGATTGTTTTATTGCTTGTTGCTTTATGGCTTCTTTTTTGATTCATTGAAATTTTATGCTTTTTCTGTTTCTATGAAAATGTCATTAGAATTTTGATAAAGATCATATGCAATGTACATATTTCCTTGAGCATATGGACATTTTAATATCATTACTTCTCTTGATTCATAAACACAGCATATATTTTCATTTCTCTGTATATTTGTTTGTATCTTCTTCAATTTTCTTCATCAGTGTTGAGTTTAGCACATACTGGGCATTTATCTTGTTCAGTGTGTCCCTAAATATTGAATTTTTTGTGATGCTATAAATGGAATTTGTTCTCAATTTTTTAAAAGATAGTTCATTTGAAGTGAAATTTTTGAGTTTTTTGTTGGTTTTGCATCTTTCTACATTACTGAATTCATTTACACTTACACATTTTTAGTGGATTCATTGTGGCTTAAAAAGGGGGTAATTAGGGCCGGTGAGATGGCTCAGTGGCATAAGTGCCTGCCTGACAAGCGCGAGGGCCCTAGTTTGACTCCCGGAACCCACATACAAAAAAAAAAGGGCTAGTGATATCATCAGCAGCACGGGAGCCTGCTGGTGCACGAGGTCCTGAGGTCGACACCCGGTACCCACAAATAAATAAATAAATAAATAAATAAATAAGTAAATAAATAAATAAAGGAGGAGAGGCTTATTTTAGGGGGCCGGTGAGATGGCTCAGCGGCTTAAGCGCCTGCCCGGCAAGCGCAAGGGCCCGAGTTCGACTCCTAGAACCCACATACGAAAAAGGAGCCGGTGATATCGCTCAGCAGCACGGGCGCCTGCTGGCGCGTGAGGTCCTGAGGTCCACCCCCGGTACCCACAAAAAAAAAAGGGGGTAATTATCATTCTTTCTTTCTGATTTGTGTAGCATTTATTTCCCTTTCTTGCCTGACTGCTGCTTTGGCTAGGATTTCTCATACTATGTTGAATAGAAGTGGTTTGAGTGAGAAAACTTGCCATTTTCCTAATCAATATATTAAAAACTTCCAAAATTTCACCATTGAGACTGATGTTAGCTATGGGTTTGTGGTACATGGTCTTCATTGTGTGTAAGTATGCTCTTTCTAATTCCTTCTATAGCTAATGTGTTAAGAGTACTTGTTCTGAAAGGACATTAAATTATGTCAAATACTTTTTCTGCATCTATTAGGAAGATAATATTCATTTTGTCTTTCCTTCTGTGTATGTGGTTGATAACATTCAAGTATTTCTGTATGTTGAATCATCCTTTCATATTAATAATTTGATCCACTTGAACATAATGAAAGATCCTGTCTATGTGCTGTTGAACTCATTTTGTTATAATTTTGTTGAGGACTTTTGTTTGCATGCTTATTAATGATATTAGCCTGTAAATTTTTTTTGTCTCATCTGGGTTTGATATCACAGTAATCTTGGCCTTATGAAATGAGCTTGTAAGTATTTATTTTTTTAATTTTAAAACATTCAATAATTATTGGTTGTAGTCTTTACATGTTTGGTAGAACTCCACAGTGAAATCATCAGGTTCTAGTTTTCTCTTAGATGTTTATTACTGATTCAATCTCCTTACTCTTTACCATTCTGTTTCGATTTTCTATTTCTTCACGGTTCATTTTCAGGAGGTTTTATGTCTTATCAGCGTCAATTCCATGTTCCAAACCCAAACAATCACTAAGCTGTTTTGTGTCAACTTAAATTGGCATATTTGGGGCATTTCATATAAATGTAATCATACTATTTGGTCTTTTGAGTTTGAGTTGTTTCGCTTAGTGTAAGTCTTTCTTGGTTCATCCATTTGTAATATATATTACTGCTCATTTATTTTATGATTGATGAATCATTTTCCATTTTATGGTTGTATGTCATTTTGTTTACTTCTTTAGGGAAATGCAAATCATGACTACAATTAATTAGTGTTAAAATATATCAGAATATGGTCCGGTGAGATAGCTCAGCGGCACAAGAGCCTGCTGGCAAGCGTGAGGTCCTGAGTTCGACCCCTGGTACCAACAACAACAACAACAATATATATATATATATATATATATATATATATATATATATATATATATAAGAATAACCCTAATAAAAGAAACAATAAAAAGTTTTGGTGAAAATATTAAGATATTAGAACCTTCATCATGTTGCTGATGGGAACACAAAATGGAATAAATACTTTGATAAACAAATTGGCATTTCTTCAAAATGTTAAAAATAAGAGTTGTCAGAACTGGTGAGATAGCTCAGTGGCATAAGCACCTGCCTGGCAGGCGTGAGGTCCTGAGTTTGACTCCTGGTACCCATATAAAAATAAATAAATAATTAAAAATAAATAAAAATAAGAGTTGTCACTTTACCCAGCAAATCTACTTTCAGTATCTATCCAAGAGGAATGAATATTTCAATGCAAATGTATACACAATTGTTCACTGAAGCATTATTTGTAATAAATGAAAATACAAATAAGCTATTTGTTCTTTTTAATTTATATATTTTTGATTATTTGCTTAGATTTTTATGTTTTACCTCAAATAGTAACAATGATTTAGTATTCTCTTTTAACCCTAAATTGATTTTTACTAATAATTTATCTAGCGGCTTATTGCTGAATATTTTTTATCTCTGGTTTCATCCAGTAGAATGCATCACCTTCATTTACTTGTTGTACAATAACAGTATTTTCTAGATATCTATTAGATCTTTAGCAGTTATATAAGATTTTTTAAAAACCCAAGAACACATTAAATCATCTCTCACAGTGTCAGGAAAAAGTAAACATTTAATATATATTCATTGAATTCAAAAATGACTGTGTATGAATATGTGGCCCATGTCTTCATTTTTTCTAAAAAGGAGATACACTTAGTAAACAAAAGAATGTGTAGAATGCTACATAGTAATAGAAAATTTAACCATATTCTCCTCTAAATCTCATGACATTCTTTGCAATGAATAGGCTATTTCAGTTTGAGACTTGTGCCAGTCTTGCTGTGATTCATAACTTCTTTCTTTATGAAGTTGTATCTCATTAGTTTCTGAATTTACATAAATACGGAAATATCAACTCAAGACAAGATGTTTATCAGTATGTACCTCTTTGTCTCTACACCTAACATCATTTTCATTAAGATTCATCTGCATTCTGTTTTTTACAACTTATAACATGATTCCAGTATGGTATTTATTCTATTTGGTTTTTATTTCAATGTAAGCAACAAAACTGTATCCTCATACATGTTACATATTGTACAATATGTTAGAAAACATAGTTCAGGGGTGACTGTTTAATGCAAAATGCAATTCATTTATAAGATTCACACTGTGTGAGTGAGTTGGATATTTTAAGGGAGTTTTCTCATAATTAATGTTATTTTTATTCCTAAGTGAGGTTCTCATTTCAATAGTGAATCTATAATATATTGCACAGAAAATAATTTATTAAATAATTTTGCTTGTATTATAAAATTTTAAAATTGGTACCTAATAGTAATAATTAGCAATATTATTTCAAATGATTTACTTTGTACATTAATATAATTTCCTCCTACCAACAATTCTATGACATAGTATTAGTTTCATTTTACTAATGAGGTTATCAAGGCTTAAAGAAGTTATATAATTTTTCAACCTATATACCAATGTGTGGCAGAACCTAAATCTGATGGTTTTAAACACAGTGTTACATTGAGCTATATCCAATGCTCTTTTAGAGTTATAAGAGAATATTTTTTTCAGTACATTTATTTCCTTGACTCTACTAAAATCATCAAATTAAACTTGAGTCCTTCAATTCAGAAGCCACTTTTTGCCTGTTTATATCTTCTGGTCTACTCCAATGTGTACATTTATTAGATGTGTAAAACTTTTAATGAATAAATTTTGGATAAATTTATTTAGACATTTTAAAAATAGAAATTATGGCCAATCATAAATATTAGCTATGAAAAATGACTCAAAATTTTTTTTACAGGAAATTAAGGAAAGAGAAAGGAAACTTGTTTTCAAATACTCTCTCTTCTAAATTCATTGTTTAATGACTTCTTGAAAGTCTTATGAAGGAACCACTTATGTTCCTGGAATTTGATGCTTCCCCCAATATCAGATATTGTTACTTAAAATTTTCTAAAGGCTACATATATTTTCCAGATTGATAAAAATTTAAGTTGCTGTTGATAGAATCATTTGGTGCAGGTACTAAAGGTTTTAATTACCATGGAAATTACTTGGGAAATTAAATAGTAACAGTGAAGCAAGGGTCTTTAAAATTAACTAGAAGTGTTATTGCTGCTGGAGTCTTACATTACAGCAAATGCACAGTAACTAATTGGCTTTCTTAAAATTGTAATTATTGTTTTCTGCTGAAATCATTTTCATTAAAATAACCTTCAAAGGGAGAAATATAAGCAGGATATCCAATGTTTCTCTTTCTAGCTTTTTAAATTGCAGGATAATATATGCAATCAAACATTAAACTCCTTTTTCTTTCTTTATCTAATCATGAGAAAATTTGATATTTTGCATTTCCTTCCACACATTTATACTATTTCTACTTACTTACATTTTCACATGGATATAATGTATCATAGAATACTTACTCAAAATTACAAATGTACAATTTTCCTTTCAGAATCATATTTTGTTATCTATATATTATGATATATTTTGCATATTATTTAAATTCTGAATAATATTAAGTAAAAAATATCTACTCACTAATTTTCAAATACTATATAAATTATTTATAACTTTCATTGTTTCAAATAATACTCCAAAGATTACTTGTGTATATGTGGGCCTGGGAAGCTGATGAGAACTTATGTGTGAAATTTTCCTTGCAAAGAATTAGATATGTTGGTCATTCTCTTTTAGCATTATTAGCTTTCAGTTCCCTATCCAACAAATATGTGCAAATTCTGTGTTCCGTCAGGACTATTTATGTATATCTTTCATAGATATATTCATTAATAATTTTAAAAGAGTTAAGCTGAAGTATGTGAAATTAAGATTATTGTATTTGCATTTTCATATTTATCATGTTGAATGCTTACTATGTCAAGATTTCTTTCTTAAGTTAATTCTGTAATTCATTTTTTTGCTTATTAATATCTTGAATAATTTGACTTTTTGGTATCCTTTTTGGTATTAATATGGGTAAAAAAATAATTGTTGCAATCTGAGGCTTTTCGTTTCACCAATTTTGATTAATTTTTTCTGAAAAATTTAAATGAGTGTTTTTATTAGTTCACCAAAATTAACCAATTTTCACCCTAAGAGGTTATATTTTTCTCTAAATTTTAATTGAGGACATATATAATAACTTTTATTGCAGGTATATGATTTTATTTTTTTGCAGAGCTGGGATGAAATAAAGGGGGTTATGCATTTTAGACAAGTGCTCAGGTACAAAAATACAATCCCAGGCTCAGGGTTACAATTTTTATTTTTAGTATTATTAATTTTAACTTGTATAAGATGTAAATTTAAAGCATCAGTTCATTAAAAATTTGATCTTATGGCATAATATAAAAGTTCTCTCTTTCTCTTACTTCTTTTACTAACAAAAAAAATTTTGATACAGTTACCAGCTCATGATTTACAGTAGATTAACTGAATAACATTTGTAAAGGTTAGCCTTTTCACTAATATTTTTTCTCAATATTTTTCAGTACTGCAGATTGGACTCAGGACCTTCACACTGAGCTATTACCACACTCCAGTTTTTTAGTTATTGTTTAGATTCAGAGACTCATTACATCACTAAGTCAGCTATACGGGGCTTGAACTTCAAATTCTTCTGTCTTGTCCTCCCAAAGTGCAGGATAATAGGCCTGTGTCACCAGTCCTGGTTCAGTCTCAGTTTTATGAGAATTTCTAATCTTCTTTGTAAATTAGACTTCAAAATCATTTTATTTTCTTCTTGTACCTACCTAGATCATTCAAGTAGTGTGTAAAATAGCAATAATATAAGACATCCATGTTTTTTCACGATTTCGGTATGAAAGAGCAAAACACCACCATTAGGTATGATAAGTAGACTTCTTTTGACAGACTCTTTTTTAGGTAAGCAATTATACTTCATTATTGTTTTCTAACAGATAGTTTTATAATAAAAGCTTCATGACACCAAAGAGATTTTTTTTAATTTTACCACTTACCTTCATTTTAGAAAAATCGTGACTGCTCAAAGACTCTGATTTATAGATGTTGAATGAATGATGTATAAAATATTTATTATAATTTTGTTAATCTTTACTTTCCATGGAAATAACTTCATATATTTTTCTTTCCTCTATTAAAATTTTATTTTATATTAAGGAATTTTCTTGTTCCTATTGTGTATCTTTAATTTAAAAGACTAAATAAGTGATTGTATGTGTTGATATTTGTCACTTTAGTATTTGAGTTGTTAAAGTAATTGACCTGTATTTTCCTTTCTCATATGATCTTTGTCATTTTAATTACAAAAATTTATACTAACTTGAATGAAGAAATTATGTAACTATTGAAAGAGTTTTTTTAATGTTTATTTGCAATCATTTCTTCTGCAATGTATAGAAGGGACATCTAATATTTCATTAATATGAACTTTCCCCTTCCTCATAAATGACAGAATTTTATTTGGTCACATTACCAGTCAGGATCAAATTAGCACATCCTATTTTTGACAATATGCCTAAAATTTCCTACTGAAATATTAGCAGAAGTATCCCCTTCTGCAATATCACATTAAACAAGGAAGCAAATCCTACTCTCTTAACATTTTTTTTTTCTGTTCCTGTGAATGTAGACGTGATGGTCACAGCTTCATCTTGAAATATGAAGAAACTTCTGTGTCCTATGGATGAGTTAGTAGAAAACTGGGAGCATGTCATGTTAAAGATTTTTGAAATTTGTCATACCAGCCCTCAACAATTAGATTTTCACATGAGATTTTATCCTGTGTAGGGTAACATGTGCTGGTACTTGGTTCTGTACTGCCAAATATATTTCCTAAATAACATGAAAAAGAGAGATTGAATATAACAAAAAGTAAAATATATGCATGCATAGATGTATACAAAATGTACCAGATGAATGGTGGAACATTAAATAATTCATTACAGAAATATAGAAAGACAATGATCCTTATTAGGCAGAAAGAGGACTTGGTCAAATTGACTCAATATTCAAAGCAAATAGACATCAGTAAATTTTTAACAAGGGAAATTAATGAAAGATTCAGAATGTTGATGTGCATTTGTTACTTCTTGATGCTTTTAGCAAGACTGTGTAAAAGAGATACATTTACTTGAGAATTAATCATTGGCAAATAATAGTGAAAGAAAATAAAATTCTTCAGATAATGACAATGTCTGTGTGTGGTCTAAAAACTAAGGTAATTGAAATTACTATAATTTCCACTCTTAAAATCTTAAAAAAAACTCCAACAGATTTTTACCTTCTCAATAAATTAGTTATCAGAAATAACTTTAAAGCAGTGATACTAAAAAGTACCAAAATTATGATTGGGTATATGAAAGGTTAAAAGATTGATGGCAGATGCAGGATAAAAGCTAAAAACTGAGGCCAGTGAGATGGCTCAGTGGCGTAAGTGCCTGCCTTGCAAGCGCGAGGGCCCAAGTTCGACTCCCAGAACCCACATACGAAAAAGGGGCCGGTGATATCGCTCAGCGGCACGGGCGCCTGTTGGCGCGCGAGGTCCTGAGGTCGACCCCCCGGTACCCACAAAAAAAAAAAAAAAAAGGTAAAAACTTCCAGGAAAGTCAACATTTAAACTCGAACATTTAAACATTTAAGCATTTAAACATTTAAACTCAAAGGTAGATTCCATTAAGTTAAATACAGTATATTAATATACATAACCATGATTAAGAAACTAGCAGCAAACACACCATAAACTAATTATGTTAATGAGAAAATCGCATTATTAAAGACAGTACATATAGAGTTTCTAAAGCCTTTTGACACCTGAAAATTCCTGGGGCCACAAAATGTAAAGATGATCATATTTCAGAGACTGTATGGTCCCCACAATCAGTACTTTGTACATGAAAATAAAGAATGATACACAGGATCATAAATGGACTGGCAAGAAAATTAACCCATCCATTTTGCTTTGAATCCCCTCTTATCACAAGGTCCATTGTTCTTTTATTACAAAATGAAAAGCTGTAATTACCATAAAGTATTTGTGCCAGAGAGGATTTGCAAAGTTGTAAAATGCAAAAGAACACTTTAGGCCAGAATTCTTTCTCACTTTTGTCATTATTTATTAGCCATCCCCTAAATATTTCCATCATCTAAAAAACTTGTGTAATTAAATATTTATCACAATTGTATTAGCCACTTTCCTGTCACTGAGGCAAAATACTTCACACCCACAATTTGAACAAAAATTGATTGTATTTGGTTCTGGGCTTCAGTCCATGGTTGCTAACTCCAGGGTAGAAGCGGTATGGTAGAAGGACAAGACAGGGCAACTGCTCACCCCATGGCAGTCAGGAAGTACTAAATTCAAATAAAAATAAAATAAAGACCTATATGTAAAAACAGAAACTTTTAACCTACTGGAAGATAACATAGAGGAAATACTTGTTATGTTCAGTGCAGCCAGGACATTCTGAATAGAACTCTAATCATATAGGAAAAATATCAAGATTCAACAATAGGATTACAAGAAATTTAAAATCTTCTGCACAGCTAAGGAAACAACCAACAGGTTGAAGAGATAACATATAGAGAAGAGAAAAATTTTGCTAGCTATTCTTCTGATAGAAACCTAATACAGTGATACATTGGTTGTTGAATGGCTCCAAGCTTGAACTCTGCACTACTTGAAAAGCAAAATTTGAAAAAAATCTGCTTGGTGTTCATAATTTTGCTCAATAGTCAAACCAAAAGTCTGAATTGAAAAAAAACCTGTATGGTCCCTGAGTGAGTCATGCATCACGTCGCAACATGTGCACAAAAGGATGATGTTTCAGTCTGAGTGCTTCTCTGGGCCAGATAACATACAGTTTTGTGCAATTTTTGGGCCTCAAAACTGATTATCTGGTTTTCTATTTTTTCTTATGAGAAAAATATGTTCAGTTCTTAAACTTTTCAGTTTCAAACACTAATTTGGAACAAATTGAGTTTGACAAGGTATCACTCTATACAGAATATATCAAAAACTAAAAATGTTAACTGTCCCCAAACCAATGACTTAATTAAAAAATGGGCAAATGAACTGAATAGGTATTTCTCAAAATGGCCAATAAGTATACAAAAAATGTCAATATATGTAGCCATTAGGGAATTGCAAGTCAAAACTAACATGTGATTACATATTACCCCAGTAAGTATGGCTATAGTTAAGAACACACACACACACACACACACACACACACACACACACACACACAGTGAAAGCTGGCAAGGATACCTTGGAAACTTAAAAATAGAAATACCATTTGACACAGATATACTATTTTTGGGTATATTTCCAAAAAGATTACATCCAGCATACTATCAATATGCCTGTATATCAATGTGTACAGCACAGCAATTCATAGTACATCGCTAAACTAGAAGTGACCCAGATGTATGCCAAGATTCAGATGAATGGATAAAGAAAATAAAGTATATACATGCAGGGGAATATTATTCACAAGAAAACAAATGGGATCATGTCATTTACAGTAAAATGGATGGAAATTGAGGTCACTGTAATTAGTAAAATAAGCCAAACTCATAAGTAAATATTGCGTTTTATTCCTAATATGACAAAGCTAAAACATAAATAAGTGACTAAAATAAAGGAGAAATGATAGGATACTAGGAAGTAGGTTCTTTGAGTTTTAAAAGGCAATTGGGAGATTGGCATAAAGTAATGAAAATGATAAAGATATGTTACAGGAATTAATGAATTTCTCAATACAAACATCATTTTTCAGTGTAACATACAAGCAGTACTGTAATGACAACAACAAAACATGTCTTTTTTGGATAAAAGGTTACATGACATTAATGTTTTAGAAGAATGATATAAATGAGCTCATTCATATATTAAGGATTGCTTGATTTTAAATGACAAAGATCTTGACAATTTCTCTGTGTGTATAATTATGAAGAAGATGATTTTTTTTTGTGGGTACCAGGGGGTCGACCTCAGGACCTCGCACGCCAGCAGGCGCCTGTGCCTCTGAGCGATATCACCAGCCCCATTTTGTATGTGGGTTCCGGGAGTCGAACTCGGGCCCTCATGCTTGCCAGGCAGATGCTTAAGCTGCTGAGCCATCTCACCAGCCCAAAGAAGATGATCTTAACAGGAGACAAAAAGGAAGTACTGTTGCAAAAATTGGAAATTGTAGAAGAATAGGAGAAGGTAAAATAAATTTCTATATAAATATTACAGTAGCCAAATGATTTATGTTACTGTAGAATTTTAAGAAAAAAATGTAAGCAGACGGTGTGGTCTGTTCATGTTTGCATAACAGATAACTGAGCAGAGTAAAAGTTTTGAGACTAAGTACAAAGTTAATAAAACCTCAATCTAGGTTATAGCTTTCTGAGAATTCTAAATTTGAAATTTTTGTGGTATTTAAAGTATAAAAATGCATAAGAATCTTAGCAGGGCTGCTGAATTTCTAAGTTAAAATAAGACAACAATAATTACTACATGAGCTGTTGAATACATGACCTTGTTAAGTTTTTCTGTCTATATTTATTCACTTATTCTGACAGAAAATATAGATTTGCTAGATCAAAGAAGAGTTATTCCTTTTCATTCACATATCATCTTAGCATTACTAGATCCTTTTGTAGTAATTCTCCTTAGGACAACATGATGTAGGCCAGATGTTCCTGAGAGTATATTGAATTTTCCACAGTAGAAGAGAAATTCTGAAACTACAAGATACAGAATTTATTAGGGCAGCTGTTTTGTCTGTTTCTCTATCACCAGAGAGATACAAATAGTCTTCTATCCTCTAATATAAGCATAAATTTTTTGGAAGGGTGGGGAATATGTCTACCCTGGAATATTAAAAAAGTAGCTCAGGGAAAGCTATGCAATTATCACTAAGTTTGTATTTTATGACATAAGCAAATATTATGGCTAAATACAGTGTAGATCCTGGGCCATGAAAAAAGTGAAAAATTTAATGGCTAAACAGACCTCATGTATTTACAAATGTTGAGGCAAACTGTGAGGTCCTAATTACACACAAATGGGTATTTAATTATCAAAATGGGAGTAAAATTTTTCTGAACCAAGAATAAAGGTAAAATTAATGACATTTAGATATAGAAACACTATTGTAAGATAGAATTAAAAAGAAAAGGAAGGCTTTAGCTTGTTGACAAGTAAAGTATTCTTCATTATAATGTTTCATTCAATATCAGACTGTGAGGGGAAAATGGGAAGTCATACTGAGGAAATTGAGGAAACTTTAAGTATTTAGCTGCATTGGAAACCAAAGCCCACTTCTAAGGAAGAGAGAAATTATTTATACTGTTTTATGATAACTACATTTTGTTAACCTACATATAACTGTAATAAGATGTATTTTGTATTTACCAAGCAAAAATAATTCATCCTATTATTTCTACATGTGGGTTAATTTTACTGCTCCTTAGATTGATTCAGTTTAAATAAACTAATCAAGTAAAATGTACTTCAATTCACAAACAATTTGGCTTTCAAACAATTTGGTTCACAAATAGAAGTGTTTGGCAACATTTTGTTTTTGTTTTTGAACTCTGCCTCAGGTGATGAACACAGCTGCAGCCATCATTCCTGTAGGCACACACAAGTGGCCATCTTTTCCAGAATGAAGTAAGTTCATGAACTGAGGCATCATACATACATATATGTGTGTGTGCATATATATGCATACATGTGTATATAGGTGCATATATATGTATATATATGTATAACCTCTGAGACATACATTCTAATGTAGTTCTCTATAGCATAGTTCTCTACCTCATCTTGAGTGAAACTGTGGAGAAACTCTCATTAGTGTGCTTGCCAGCAGAAAAATAGTTCAAACAAAGAAAAAGATGATTTCTATGACTTTTAACTCCAAATTTCATGAGAATACATCAACCAAGTGCACATTAATTTTCATCTAGAACTGTAGCAGTAAGAAGTCTAGTAAGCACTTGGTAATATTTTTAACATGTGAGGAAACCTTAAAAAATGCTCAAAAGTGGCCAGTGAGATGGCTCAGCAGCATAAGCACCTGCCTGGCAAGTGTGAGGTCCTGAGTTCGATTCCCAGAACCCACATATGAAAAAGGGGCCAGTGATATCGTTCAGTGGCATGGGCACCTGGTGGCACGTGAGGTCCTGAGGTTGATCCCCGGTACCCACAAAAAAAAATGCTAAAAAGACCTCCAAGAATGTGATTACTTATCCACTAGACTGTAAATATCATAAAGACAGGAATTCTTGGTTGTACTTTTCATTCAGTATTCTCAGTCTCAACAATATTTACTTGCTCATAATATTCATTTAATAATTATTTTTGAATTAGTAACTATTTTGATGAAAATCTGATGTGAGGTGAATTATATGGTACACACTAAATAGTGAGCATTGACATTAATTTTTTATCAAAATTTTCCTAATTTCCCATAATCCATAAAATCCCACATTTTTTTTGTGGGTACTGGGGGGTCGACCTCAGGACCTCGCACGCCAACAGGCACCCGTGCCACTGAGCATTATCACTGGCCCCTTTTCCGTATGTGGGATCCGGGATTCGAACTCGGGCCCTCACGCTTGCAAGGCAGGCGCTTACGCCACTGAGCCATCTCACCAGCCCTTTTTTTCTTTTCTTTTTTTTTTTTTGTGAATCCCACATTCTTAAAAAATGAGAAACATCATTCTATTATTTATATTCATTATTTGGCCCTTTTATTTAATATTGTGATCCTTTAAAACCACTTTCCAATTTATTAATGTTCTCAATCTTATTATGCATTTTATATCCTTTTCAATGATAAGATGCTCCTCAAATCTTTCATATGATCTCTCTACTACTAGGTTCATTTTTATGGGTTCCTTTCTCTAAATTGCTCTGATGTGAGATCCTGACCTTGTATTTTTGTTCCTCATACCTACCATTTCCCTCACACCCCATTCATCACTCATTGCTGTTCTGTGCTACCTTGTAATCTTAAATCTTCACTAGCCTCCTACCTGCACCCTATCACTGAGTCTTGACATTTCATTAAGGTGATAGGGATCAACCAGTTCATGCTCTAGAAACAGTCATCATGTGGCTGTAGCCTCCAACTGTCCTATAAATAGGAACTGACTCTGAATGAAGGAAATATTTCACAGTCCAAGTCTACCTTTTTGTTAACTGTAACATAAAATAAATGGTATAGTGGGTTCTTTCCTCACTTGTGGCAATAATGCAATAATAATTTGCTATTTTGAAGCAGTTCTTCTCTTACTGGCTTATTCTAGAAAAATTCAACATAAGCATCAGAGCCATGTTTCCATTTCCTGAGAGGAGGGAATCATCTATATGTGTTAAATGAAATATTGCATTGCATATTATGAAGTAGGAGTTTTATGACAAAGTGTGCTTCTGAGAAAACAAGTTTTTCACAGAAGAAAGGAAGGAGACCTGGGCAGATGGAAGACTTGGGCTGCAAGACCATCTTAATAAAGAACTCTACTATTCCTTGGGAAACTGGAGCTAGAATACTCCTGCAGCATTGGTCTGATTTGCAGAGGCACAAGTTTATTTGTTTGCTCTTTATTTGATTGAGTAGCTTTCCATTGCATCTTTGTAACACAGATGAATCTGAATTTTATTCTTTACCGCTCTTCATCTAGGCATATGAAGTAGATACTGTGCTATGCCACCTAAATCTATTCCAAATTGAATGATAGAATTCCCCAGGTCCTGGGACATCTAGTAGATGTTTCCATTTTTGCAATTCCTTATAAATTGTTCTTGACTAGAGAGGGCTGCCTCACCCATGCTCCTTGTACAGCTTGACTTACGGAGTGATAATGAGACAAGGTAAATCTCTGCCTACTTTGTAGCAATGTAAGACACCTGTAAAGAACCATCTCAATTTCAGAACTCCCTCTTGGACACTTGACATTATTGTGAAACTAATTTTCAGCCTGACTTCTCATTGCCTCTATCCACAGGTGCTAAGGCAAAACTTTCCTTAACAAATATCCTGCATAATATGCTCTTTCTCTGAGTTTGTTTTTCAGACAATTTTAACCCAAAAGCATCAAAATGTTTTCAAACTTGAGAAGTTCCTAGAATTTTGAATATACTGCCAAATTGAAGTGGTCAATAAATAATTTTGTAAAACAAGTTTATACCACTAAAAAAGAAATTGAGAACAAGATATATCATAATATTAAATGCAATGTTAAATAAAATGTAGACTAAAATTGCTGTTGAAATTCAGAAAAGGAAATTACTGAAGCCTGTCAGAAAGATTTTTATGGAAAAGGAATATTGAGCTCAGCATTGATATGTAGATAGGACTTTGATATATGAAAGGAATGAAATACATTCCAAGCAAAGCATATGCATGATGTTGAATTGAGCATGGAACTTTGTGAATTTCTGGTATTCATTATTCATCAATCTCAGAGTGACTTGGTGTTACTTGGAAAGGTGGCAATCAAATAGCTCTTATTCAGTTGTTTTAAAGTATACTTTTATGATTTTCCCCTGAAAAGCCCTTAAGTTGATTGTGTCTCTTATCACAGTTTCTATGAAATCTTTAGATTTAATGAGCTTATTACTGGTTTAAGTAAGCAGCCACTGGAGAGCTGTCAACCTAAAATAATCTCACATGTTCTCATTTGAAGAACTCTCCCAGGAAATGGATGATCAAGGAAATGATTACTCTTAAAATAAAAGTGTTTAGTGTGATTCTAAAGTGAGAAAGTCCATGCTCCTTTATCAGTATTACATTCTCAGACTAGACTATGTCTGTAGCAATTAAGCCACAGCTAAATATATGTAGATTGACATTAAATATGGGCAACATGTAGAATCAGTTTTGGCATGCTCTTTATATATCTAGCTTGAGTATCTTAAGGATTCCACATTTTCAAGTGATAATTAGTGAAGCAGAGTCCTATCTTCAGGTACAAAAAAGTATATCATATGAAAGCAATTCAGTGTTTAACATTTTTATAGTTATATGTGTTTGTTTCCTAATTAAATCACTTCAAGTTTTACAAGCAATTTACACTATTGTTAGCCACTTTTAGTTTAGAACAAAAATAGAGAAACATTTAATTAATTTTGGTGGCTCATCACAATAGACATTCTTAAAAAGATCACAGAAAGCAAGGATTGCTAAGATACAATTGAGTTTTTTTAATATTATACCTTAATACCCAAAACCCTAACTCAATATCTCCCTAGAGTAGGTAGGTAAAACAGCACACCCAGAAAAATTAACCCATAATCCAACAAAAGTCATTTCTACCTCATCCATTAATAGTCAAATATGTTCAAAGAGTTAAGAGAATGTTACTGCACTAAAATAAAGAACAGCAGTAGTCTACATTCCTTTTATTATCAACTCCACTATATATATGGAAAAATATAAGGCTTTCACCTTTTCTATCTGGCTTGTTGAAGCCATGTTGTTGGATGAGGAAACTATTAGAAAATGTTATTTCATAACATCTAATTTATCTAGGTAATTTAGAGACACTTTTAGGTCAGTTTTATTCCACTTTTAGTCAAAATACATTAGCCTAATCCTCAGCTTCTTCATATAGAAATTTTAATTCAATTAAAATCAATATTGTACAATAAAAATAAGTGTTCACAATGTGATTACTGCTAACATACCCTCCCTATTTGTCATTTAGGGTGAGAAGAATTTAAAATGATAAAATGTAACCTAAATAATAATTAGAGATACATTGTAAAATTAATGAACACAATTCAATATTCTATGTTTTCTGAACTAGAACAATAACAAAAAATGAAATATGCACTATTTCTTTGAAAGAAAATTAAAAATTATCCTAAAGTGCATAACTACTTAAGACCAAAGCCATCCTTTGAAAAAGTAACTCTTGCCAGGGTGTGGGGGTGCAGACCTGTAATTACAGCATTCAGCAGGTGGGGCAGGAGGATCCCTATGAGTTTGAGGATAGCCTGGGCTACATAGCAATAACCTGTCTCAAAATAAGTAATTCTTAAATAAAAAAAATAAATGTGAAAGCATTGTATTTTAACAAGCAATAAATATGGTGATAATAAAATTAATTATGAGCTTGTAAAACTCTCAAAAGATATCTTACATAGAGGATCAGTGTAAAATTGAATTTGAGAACACAATGAAATAAACATTTATATAAAAAAAAAAGAATTGTGGGGATCATTGAATCAAATAAAATATCTCCCACAGCTTTATTATTTTCTATTTACAGCAAAATTATGAGCCAATAGTCTTATTACTTGCATTTTACTGATAAGAAATCTCTAAGAATAGAGTTCAAATAACTTTTCCAAGATGATAAAATTAATAAGTATCAGAGGTACTATTTTTTTCACTCCAGCTACTGATTCTATGCTATTAACCTCAGCACTGTGCTAAAATTTTAATTATTTTGTATGGACACTAAGTACATAACCCAAGAACATTAGGTAGGAAAGTAACAACTATTTTATTAAAAATGACTTTTCTTTTGGAACTTCATGAAATGCATGTAATCATTCTATACAGCTATGTAAAAGAAGTTCAAACCTTTAAGTGAAGTTTTATTTAAAATAAATTAGTAGTAAGTGCATATTATAAAATTATCTGGTAAAAAATAAACAGGAGTGCATAAAATAATTAAGAAAATCTTTAAAATGAGCCATTTTGGTTTACTTTAAAAATGGCAGAGTGGTGTGTGGTAGCAACTCAGCTTCTCTGGAACAAAGAGCCAAGAGTCTAGGAAACAACAGCCCAGAGAGGAAGCAAAGTGAGTGGAGGGTACACCAGACCCATGAGGGAACTGACAGAGGAGGAGAAAATATGACTCATTGCTACGGAAGAAATAGCTCATGGCTGCAGACCGGAGACTGCACAGGGTGGCTCTATAGCCCACATGGCAGGGAGCAGTTTGCTGCTCACTGAAAAATGGAGACCTGACTAGGACCAGGAGCATCTTATGCAGTTTGAGGCAGCAGTGAGAACATGATACACTGTTTTCTGAGCAGCACCCCAGAGTCAGTGGTCGGTGAGGTAGAGTGGACCCTCAGCACACAATAACATGGAGGAGCAGCAGCAGGCATGTGGGGCTGCCATTTTATTTCAAAGGGCTTGCAGCTTGAACTCTAGCAGCAGAACACCTCAGGGTAGCTTCACTGTCAGTATCCTGGACTGCACTGAGGGAAGGGCAGTCCAGTCACAGCAGACTGCTAGCAGTGGAACAGCAGACAAGGGAGGATTCTGCTGAGAAATAAGAGCTAGGACCACCCAGACTGCTCCAGCAGCAGCAAAAGACCAGTCTTATCCCTAGCAACAAAGGAATGGAGGCATCCCCTGCTCTGCAACCAGCAGCACATGTAGACAAACAGCTGGCAGCAGGACAAGGGCAACACCCCCACCCTTCACTCAGCACAAGCAAGCAAGTGACCTTGGACAGCAGTGGGACAAGGACAACCCCCACTTGCCTTCCTGGGACTGGTGCCACAGACATGCAAGCAGCCTTGGCTGGCTGCAGGACATGGGAACTCCCCTTGCCCTATGACCAACAAATGAAATGAGTCAGTGGTGTGGCCAAGATCAGCTCCACACCCAACAGTAACCCTTCTGCAGACATGGCAGTGCTACTCAGGACCCTCATTCTGGCTCTGACTTGGACAGTAACACAGAACTGGGGGCACCAGAGGAATTTGTTTGTCTTTCTCTTTCTCTCTTCATTTGTTAGATTGTTTTGTTTTCCTCTTTCTGTCTTTTGTTTTATTCTTTTCTTTTTTGGGTGGCTTATTTAGGTTTGACTTTTATTGTTTGTTTTATTTTGTCTGTTCTATTTCTCTCTTTCCTCAATTACCTTTATTGATTTTTTTATATTTTCATGTGAATGCCAAAAGTATCTAGTTTTTCTGATTTGCTATGATATTCTTTTTCCTTTCTTCTTCACTCTTTCTATCCTGTCCTCTTCCAAGCTCCCCGAAACTTTGGTGATTATACTTGGTCCTTCAGCCTAGCTTCTAGTATGTTTCTCTTCAGTTATCACTTGGTTTTTTTTTAATCCCTCTTATTTATCCCCCTTAAATTTCCCTTCCCCACAGGATAAAAGTACTCTACCAAGGTGAAACATTCTGCATTCTGGTTCCTGTTTCTTGTTTGATGTTGTTATAACTGCAGAACATTTTCCTAAAGATACCAAATTAGCAGTTACCAAAGCTAGCAAGTTTCTAGGCTGTGCTTGATAATATTTTTAGTGTTAATTGCACTACTTTAGCCAGAATGCCAAACCCATTGTTAGCCATTGTTCACCCTTGTATGACAACAATGTGATTGGCTGGGGTCATAACTATCTCATAGTCCAGTACCAAAGGACTGCATGCTAAGTCAAATAGACACCAACTTCTCCTCCCTAATAAAGTGGGAAGGTAGGATCTTGGGAGAGACACAAATACCAAGAGCCAGCTAAACCTTGAAGATGTCATTTGTAAAAGATATTTCCTGGAGAGGGGTCCATACCAGTGATAAAGCTATGTAACTAATGAAAATAAATGAAACAAGACAGAAAATAAATGAAAATTAAAAAAATAGAAAATAAAAACATGGGGAAGCAAAATGCAACCCCAGACATCCAGCCAACCCAGGATAAATCCAGGGGACAATGAGATAGAGGAAATCAGAAGAAACTAACCTGGATGTTCTGAAATGATAGCAGCAGAAGAAAAAACAAAAAGCATGTATGAGGCAACAGAGGAAATCAGATGAGATATAATCTTTCAAGTTAAAATATAGGGGTGGGCTGGTTAGATGGCTCAGCGGTGTAAGCACCTGTCTGGCAAGCGCAAGGGCCCAAGTTCAACTCCCGGTACCCACATACAAAAAAAGGGCCATTGATATCGCTCAGTGGCATGGGTGCCTGCTGGCACATGAAGTCTTGAGTTCGAACCCTGGTACCAAAAAAAATAAATAAAAAAGTGACAATCATAATGAAGGCCTTGTTCAGGAAATCTAGAGTACACATAGACAAAAAACATAGAGGAGCATAAGAAAATGATGGAAACCATTAATATTCAAACAGGAAATAAATGTAATCCATTAAATAGATTCAAACAGATACCCATGATATCAAAAATCCCACTGAAGTTTTGTAAAACTGATTGTACAAAAGTGAAGACAGAATATCAGACCTAGAAGTCAAGATCATGGTTAGCTATCACAGAAAGAAAGATTTCTTGAAAATAGGGAGGGATGATGCAAAAACAATCCAACAGTTGCAAAATGAGGCAAAGAAGAACGATATAAGATTGATTGGAGTCAATGAAAAAATCAGGAATCAGCACAAATGACATAAAAAAACTGTTCACAGAAGTAATGGCAAAAAAATTCCCAAGCATGGAAAAACAATTTGACATACAGATAAGTGAGGCATATAGAGCTCCAAATAGTTATAAGCAAAAATAAATCTACACCAAGGCATATAATAATCAAGAGTCCAAAAATTCAGCACAACAGAATATTAAAATTTGTAAGAGAAAAGAAACAAATTACCTATGAGGGAAAGCCATCAAAATCACAGCAGACTTCTCAACAATCCCTTAGGTCATGGTGAGCTTAGAGTGAAGTATTTCAACTCCTGAAAGACAACAACTTCTAACACTGACTGATGTACACTGCAAAATTATCTTTCAGAATTAATGGAGAAATAAGATACTTAAATGACAAAAAGTAATCAAAGAGGGTCAGTGATATGGCTCAGCAACATAAGCACCTGCTGGCAAGTGTAAGGTCCTGAGTTCAAGTCCTGGTACCCACATAAACGAAAAGAAAAGAAAAAATAACTGAAGAAAATCATGGCCACCAAACCAGCTCTATGAAGTGTCCTGAAAGATATTCTAGAAAGTGATAACAAAGACCACAGTTTCAAGAACACAAATATGAAGAAGCCACCAGGCAGGGCAAGCAATTAAACAGAGGGGAAAAACAGGGACCAACAACAGAAAAACAATATCAGAAAGATAAGCCACTTCATATCAGTTATAACTATCAATGTATGTGGTCTCAATTCACCAATCAAAACAAAGACACTGGGAGAATGGACCAAGAAACAAGATCAAACAATATGCTTTTTACAAGAAACACATTTAATATAAAAAATAAATTCATAGACTGAAAGTTAAAGGATTTAAAACAATACTCCATGCAACAAGAACCTAGAAATAATAGGTAATTATTCTTTTTGCATATAATGGGAACTTCAAAGCAAGACTGGTCCAAAGATATAAGATCACTACATATTTGTTAAGGAAAAACTCCTAGAACAGATAACAATCTCAACTATATATGTACCATATACAGGTGCACACAACTATATAAAACAAATATTAATGTACTTAAAAAATCAAATGAGGGCCAGGGATATAGCTCAATGGCACAGAGCCTGACTGTGCATAGCACAATGTCCTGAGTTTGATTCCCAGTACAAAAAAAATCAAATTAGCACTAACACAATAGTATTGGTGGACCTGAGTGCCCCACTCTCATGGATAGATAAACTAGACCAAGAATAATAATAATAATAATAATAATAATAATAATAATCAACAGAGAAATATCAGAACTGAACCAAACCTGTGAATGAATGGACTTAGTAGATGTCTACAGTGTTCCACCCCACAACATCAGAATAGATATTCTTCTCAGCTGTGCATGGGATGTTCTCTAAACTAGATCACATACTAGCCCATAAAATATGCTTAAGTAAATGCAAAGGAATTGAAATTATCCCATGTATATTATCTGATCATAGTGCAATGAAATTGGAAATCAGCAGCAAAAGAATCCACAAAAACTCCATAAACACATAGAAATGAAATAACACCATACTGAACAACCAATAGATCACAGATAAAATTAAAGAAAAATTACACAGTAATTACAATTAAATGGCAATGCTGATAAAACATACCAGAATTTATGGGATCCATTGAATGCAGTCTTAAAAGGGAAATTTATAGTGGGGAATTCTTATATCAGGAAAACAGAACAAACTCAGGTAAAAAACTTAATGTTGAACTTCAAATCTCAAGAAAAAGAACAAGTCAAGCTCAGAACTCCTTCGCATGAAATTATAAAAATCAGACCAGAAATTAATGCAACAGTGACTAAGAGAGCAATAGAAAAAGAATTCATGAATTGAAGAGTTGGTTCTATGAAAGATTAAATATATTTGATAAATCCTTAGCCAACCTTATCAAATAAAAAACAAAATATTCAAATTCAGGTAATTAGTAATGAAATGGATAAAATAACAATGAATCATGTGGAAATTAAGAATATGATCATAACTACTTCAAGATACTTTATTCTAATAAGACAGATATCAAGGAAGAAATGGACAGATTCTTACATATATATAAATTGCCAAAGTTGAATAAAGAATACATAAAAATTCTAAATAACCCAATATTAGTCAATGAAATGAAAAATGTAATTAAAAATTTACCAAAAAAGAAAAGCCTGGGTTCTGATGGATTTACTGCAGAATTCTGCAATAATTTTAAAGAAGATCTAATGTCATTTCTCCTCAAAGTCATTAATGAAATTGAAAGGAAAAAAGTACTTAAGTTTTTCTTGGAAGCAAGTATTATGCTGATACCAAATCCACAGGATCTAAACCAAAAAAAGAGATTACAGACCATTCTCCCTAGTGAACATAAAGGCAAAAATCCTCAATAAGATACTGGCAAACAGAATGAAGCAAATTCTTAGGAAGATTATACACCATTACCAAGTAGGATTCATCCCAGGGACTCAGGGACACTTCAAAGTATGAAATTCGGTAAATGTAATATACCATGTCATCAGAGCCAAAGATCAAATTCACATGAGGAACTAAATAGACATATTAAAGCTGTCGACAAAGTCCCACAACCATTCATGATTAAAAAAAACCTACAGAAAATTGGAATAGATGGTCTTTATCTCAATCTGATAAAATCCATCTACAATAAATCAACAGCAAATGTCTTAATAAATGGTCAAAAACTAAAAGTTTTCACTCTAAAATCAGAAAGAAAACAAGGAGGCCTACCCTCACTATTCCTAGTCAATATAGTTATGGAAACATTAGCCAGAGCTATTAGACAAGAGAAAGAATTAAAAAGAATAAAGGTAGAAAAAACCAGAAATTAAATTATTATTATTTGCAGATGTCATCACACTCTACAAAGATCTCAAAATCTCCACCAAAGACTTCTAAATTTAATAATGAAATTCAGTGATGTACGGGGAAACAAAGTCAACACTCAAAAATCAATACCATTCCTGTAAAAGCACAGAGAGAGAAACAACAAACACAGAGAGGTAAATTAGGGACACAACATTTTTAATAATGACACTGAAAAATTTGAAATACTTAGGAATCAATCTAAAAGGAAGTAAAAGTTATGTACACTGAAAACTACAGCATTCTGAAAAAGGACATTTAAGAGGGTATCAGAAAATGGGAAGATATCCCTTGCTCTTGCATTGGAAGAACCACCATAGTGAAAATGGCAATACTCCCAAAATTGTAATATAGATTTAATGCAGTTGCAATCAAAATACCAATAGCATACCTAGCAGAATTAGAGAAAACATTTCTAAAATTCATGTGGATCCAGAAGAGACCTAGAATAGCAAAAGCAATTCTGGGCAACAAAGGCAAGGCAGGGGACATTACAATCCCTGACTTGAAATTATACTACAGAGGTACAGTGATAAAAGCAGCATGGTACTGGCAAAAAGAAAATATACCTGACATTCAGTTCAACAGATTAGAAAATGCATACCAAACTCCAAATGCACTCAGCCAACTTATCTTTGACAATGGGAGCCAACACATTCACAGGAAGAAATATAGCATCTTCAATAAATGGTGCTGGAAAAACTGGCTATCCACATGCCAGAGAATAAAACTAGACTCATGTCTCTCTAAATGTACCAAACTAAAACCAAAATTGATCAAAGCTCTAAATATTAAAACAGAAACACTAAATGTGCTGGAAGAAAGAATAGGCAGAACTCTTGAAGACATAGTTGTTGGCAAAGACTGAATGAATAAATCCCTGATACCGTGGGAAATGTTACAAAGAATTAACAAATAGGATCTTGTCTTACTAAAAAGCATTTGCACAGCAAAAGAAATCACCAACAGAGTGACATGAAACCCACAAAGTGGGAAAAAAAATTTTAACCATTTCTTTCTCAAAGGACTAATATCTATAATATATGAAGAATTGAAAAAAAATTAGACCCACATATTTAAAGACCAAATTCTTATATGAATTACAAATGGTAAATAAATATATGAAAAATTGCTCAACATCATTGGTCATTTGAGAGATGCAAATCAAAACACTGAGATTCCATCTCATTGTAGAAAAAATGGCTATTATCAAGAAAAGAACCAACAAAAATTGCTAGTGGGGCTGTGGGGGAAAAGGAACACTTCTCTACTATGGGTGGGAGTGTAGACTGGGACAACCATTGTGGAATTCGGTATGGAAATTCCTCAAAAAAGTAGAATGAGAAGTCCCATTTGACCCAGCTATTGCCCTTCTTGGTGTCTTCCAAAGAGAACTAAAAGGATTAGGGCTGGTGATATAACTCAGTGGCAAAAGCACCTGCCTGGCAAGCATGAGGTCCTGAGTTTGAATTCTGGTACCTGCATTAAAAAAAAAAAGAATCATACCACAGTGATATATCTGCACCCATGTTTATAGCAGCACAGTTTGTAATACCTAAATCTTGGAAACAACCCAAATGCCCATCAATCAATAAATGGTTAAAACTGATGTAGTTTTTTATACAATGGAGTACTGCTGAGGCATAAAGAAGGCTAAATTTAAGATGTTTCTATTGAAACAGATATACCTCAAGACCATACTCTTAAGTGAAATAAATCAGACACACATATGTAAACATCACCTTGTCTGTCTGGTGTGAGAAGGTGAAAATGTAAATAAGAACCAAAATGTATAATAGATATTGTGAAACAGGAAGAAAATGTTCAAAAGGAAAGGCCATCTATGAAGGGGGGAGTGGGAAAGGAAGGAAGGGAAAAAATGAGAAAAGAAGTATGAAATAAAAATAAAGCTTTGTAAATAAGGAAGGACAGAAATGTTGAAGGGAGGGGAGGTGAACAAGAACAAAAGAGGACTAATGATGCGTCATGCACAGGTACAAATTCCCTATGATGAGTGTGACCATTTAGTATATTTAAACTGTACTAATAAACAATAATAAAACTATAAAATAAAATAAAATAAAAATATTTATTTTGCATTATCAATATTTTATTCCAGAAACTCAACAGACTGTCCTTGAAATTGTACTGAGCAAAATAGAGCTAGATGCAAAGAAAAGTTTGTTTTTATCAACATGTATGTGGTAGGTGAAAATCTGATAGCAGAACAGTTGTCTTCTTCCATGTGAAAGCTGTCAAAAGGAAGTTATAATGTGGAGTAATGGCTTTTGCCACCAGCAGGTGGTGAAAAGAATGGTAATGAGGCACAAATAAAGATACTCATAATCTCAAAAATTTCTAATATTAAATCAATTATGCAAAAAAAATAAAGTGAACCATTTCATTTATAGTCTGTCAAAATGGTTAAAGACTTACCAAAAATTAGAAAGTGATTTAGTAAAATTATTACCAGATATAGGTTCTCATATCTTACAGCCCAATTAATTTTATAATTTTTATTATGTTTTTATTAATATATCAATAAAGAAAATATTAAATTCTATTCCTACATCTGTACATAAGCATTTTTTTAATGATGAGAGTGAAGAACAAGTGAAAAATTTAATGGCTGTTATCATTTCTAATTTGTACTACAATTTCTGTATTTCTCTGCTGAAATTTTAAAGAAACTCTGCATACAAGTTATCACTGCTTATAGATTATTTTCCACTTGAGTGGATTATATTGATTCCTTAAAGAAATGGGGCATTGCTTCACAAATATGAAGAGAATAATATCGGCCAATTTGTGATAGTGGCCACTAATCATTTATATTAACCTAAATCATGTAAATGTATAGTTGGATATTACATAGCATCATTTAAGGACTATAGTAATTTTTCCATATTATTGAAGAACTTCTACAAAACAGTCTATGGTGTGATTATTTTTACTTATTTAATGTGTGTTTAGAATAAAAACTATCCTATAGAAGCCTTATTGTGGTAACAAAATGCATCCAAAATTTTCCAATATTAATTAAACTCTGTTTTCTGTATTAAAATTAACTTATACCAATCTCTTCTACTTACTGATTTTGAAAAATTAAAATTCTTTGCTAATTAAACCTCCTATTTGTTCATATATTGACATTTATACTTCTTCAACTGAGAAGTCTGTAACTGGAAACCTGTTTCAGACCTTCTGAGTGTTTTAACCTTGGCTTCAGAACAATTGGGAGACAAACAAAAGCAGCTTATAGTAACATGACTTGCAATTTAGATAAGCTGCAGTTACTGTACCCAGGTGAAATGCAATCTGATCCTATAACCATGCTCTAGGTGAGGATTTGCTGTTTGCGATAAAAGTAAATAAAATTAAATTTGAGGAATTTCCAAACTTAGATACTTCACAGAGTGAGGGCAGATGATGAGAACCCAGAAGGTGAAACTGGAAAGACATCAATTATGGATGCTGAAATAAGAATATATTTTTAAAAATAAACTAGGTGTTTTGTCATAGACCTGTAATACGAGTACTCTGTGAAGCTGAGGCAGAAAGATCCTAAGTTTGAGTGAGCATTCATAATTCGGTGACTAAGAAATAAAGGTCCAATAAAAATTATTTGAACCAGGGATGACCAAACATAAATAATCTGAAAACAGGAATTAGAAAAATCAAATTTTTTTGAGGAACTCTTGATATTGTAACAAGTAAAATTACTAAAATTACCAAAAGCAAAATATTTCTCCCTGGAAACTACATTTTTTTTTAATGCTCTGGCCACTCAGTGTACAGACCAGTTCAAGTGTGGAAAAAAATTCTGATAGACAGTAGAGATCACTTTACAGTGTTCCAAGGAGAAAGTTGATATATTGAGTCAGTTTTCCCTTGCTCAGGCTTAAAAATAACAAGGATCTCTTTAGGATCATTTCCCACTAAGACAGATTATAGTGTATATTTACTCATTTGTTTTGTTTTGCATTTCTGGCTTCTCAGAATAAGACATCTTATGTTTTAAATGAAACTGATTTTTTCAGAAGTTCTGTGTCAGCATGAACTGACTTTTCTTGCCTAATACCTTTTGTGGGAGTTAGATGAGAATGAATTGCTCTTCTTATTTCCTAGGCATTAAAATTAAGCTACATCAAAACTTCTCCTTAATTCTGCATTTAAATAATAATTTGGTTATTTTATTTCTGCCTTTGTAAAGTTTGTTTCTTCCTTCTCTCCCTCCTCTTCTTCTTCCTCCTCCTCTTCTTTTTCTTTCTTCTCTTTTTTCAATCAACATTATTTTCAAGCACTTTTAAGATCATTCATTATTAACATATGTATATATTAATGATACAACAGAAAAAAAAAACATTCAGAAATAATCTCCACCTTTAAAGAAAAGCAGTTACTCGTCTTATAATTATCCCTGATTTGTATGTGCCAGAAAAAATGACATTGTTTATTATTTATTTTTTACATAGTCACAGACTAATGAAGTATAATCAGTTTTGGTTTTCAATCTCACATCAACAGGTCATTCATATAGATTTCAAACCTTGTCATCCAAACCCTTGATAATTCTTATTACTAAATATGATTGATCTTATTTGTAATGTTAAGAGTGCTACAGTTTGAATTTGTTTCCCAACATTTATGTCCACAAATGCGATACTCAGTGTAAGGATATTGGTCCATAGGATCTACTAGAAGGTTATTTAGGTCATAAGTGCACTGCCCTGATGAGTGAATTCCTTATTTAAAAACACAGCATGCATGTCTCTGGTCCTCTTTACTTTTATTTGCCCTTCTATAATAAGATGTCTATAATGGGAAGTTTTTGACAGATGCCACAGTCTTGGACTTCCCAGACACTAGAACTATGAGCCAATAAATCTTCTGTTCTTTATAAATTACCTCATATAGCAGCACTGTAAAAACACAAATGGACTAAGACATCGAATTAAGCAGAACCACAAAAATAAGGTGGCAAAAGTTGGTACTTTAAATATTAAAGTTATGGCTATTAGCTAATTTTCTGTGAAGATTCTCTGTAAGTTTCTAAAAAGGCCATTTCCAGAAACTGTACTTCTAAGTTTGGGTTTCATTTCCAGGAGAGCAATAAATATGCCAATTTCTGTTTATTGACTTTTCTTGGTAAGGCTCTTAGTAGAACTAAAAATCCTGTTGAGAGGCAAAATTAATGAAAGACTAATCATTAAACCCTGTCTTTTCCTGAAAGTAACCCAAAAAAATCAGACCCTGCTAAAAAAATGTATGATGAATATCAAAACAGCAAAGCATAAGTAGTTCTTTTTTTCTATCTGCAAACTCAGATTGCACTATTTCAACTCCATTTGCAAATAAGTACCACATTGTCATATAATAACAATTATTTTATTTTTTATTGTTTTCTCTAATCTTATGCATCTTAACTCGTCATTTACTCTACAGTTTTCAGGCACATAATGCATACTAGCCTACATTCTACAATTACAGCTACAACAGAAATTCTGAAAAATCTGTCATTACTTCTCTCTAAAATTGTTTCTTCTTCATTTCAGTGTAAAGTAGTAAGACAGTGTATGGTGATACAACTCCTGAATCTTCAAACCTAGAAATTCAGTATAAGAAGTGTGACTCTTCATTATTTTATTTCTCATGTGATGGTCAGCTAGCCTCATAATCTCTGCTAGGAGAGACTTCTAAAGTATTTGATGTATTAGTCCTGGATTATATAGCATGTGAATTTTAAATTATGTATGATTTTTTTCTAAATCCAAGAGTTACGTATTACCTAATGAATTGTGAAAATGATAAGTGAATAATTTGTGAGTGTATCTACATATACATATAGATACAAAAATTTACTATGCAACTAGGTTATTAAAATATTATTCAGTATTAAATTCTTTTGACAGAAACTTGTCTTCAAGAATAAGAATGTAATTCTTCAATGACAGAGAGTAAGATTTCTTCTTGAGGATCATATATTTCTTCAATGATACTTCACACATATATACTTCAACTTATATGTACAATTTATATTAGAATATGAAAAGCAGCATATAATATATTCAGTTCATAAAAACTGCACTCCACACCCCAGATAACAATGGATAAAAAAGGCTTAAACTATTTCACAACATTGTACTGGAGACAATTGTGTAGCAAAATATTATTTTAATTTATGTGATATTAGATTTAGTTACACTAGCTTCAAAAGATTAGTTACCATTGGTTGAATGCATATTTTTGTTGTTGCTGTTTAAGCAGTCAATACTAGATAAAAATAAAAAGCATTATTATTAAAACAAAATAATTATAACATCTCCTTATGTGATTTACAAGGGGACCCAAATTATTCAGCATGTATTTTATTAAGTTCTGCTTACAAAACTGCTTTAACTATAAAAGAGTCCTTGTACAGTATTTAAATCTATCAAAGTGCTATTTAATTTTCATGAGTTTATGAAAGATGGTGGCAGAAAATTAAAATAGAAATTTCTTTTTAAACTTCTACTCTAATTCATAAGACAAATGTTGCTGATCATGACATTTACAATTGCTAATAATTTTAATTGCTTTCAGTTTATTTTAATTAAGCAAGTGTGTGATGATAAAATTCTACCATAAAATTATATATCTGGAAGGATTTTTGTGACAGCAACTTTCTAGTAAAAATTCTATGAATTTGCCTTAATTTATAATGTACTGTAGTGTTCAATCTAAAAGCTCTCAGATCTGTATTTTCATAAGTGACATTTGTAGGTTTGTCAGCTTCCTGTTGTAGCTATAACAACAATAAAAAATGAAAATGATGAAAATCACAAAACCTTCAGAAAGGGACAGGATCTTATTTTCAGACTTATATATTTATAAAAATATCAAGTTTTCAAGAACAAAAGAAATCACAATGCATACAGTTTAATAGGAAAGTATGATGCATTCAAACAGAAATGCAACAAAATAAAAAAGTAAATATTTTACAAAAGTTTTAAAGATAGAGAAGTAAAGAAAGATGCAGGAAACAATTATATACCATAAGTTTTCAATATTTTTGTAAAAATCTAAAAACATGCAAACAAATTTTTGACTGACAAGTTATAATAATATCATAAAATCCACTAAAGGACTTTGTGATGGTCAGTTTTAAGTGTCAACTTGACTGCATAAAAAGGTATTTACATAGTTGGTAGAGCATTACTTCTAGGTCGCTCTAAGAGATTCTTGAGTATGGAAGATTGTGTATGGGGAAGTGGATTGAGTAAGGATGATCCACTCTCAATATGGGTGGCAACATCTACTTAAACCTCAAGTCCAGAAGGAACAGAAAGGCTGAGGAGGTGTGAATTTTTGCTCTTCCTTTTCCAGAGTGAGGATGACCTTCTCATACTTCTTGATGTCACAACTCCACATTTTTCTCTTTTGGGACCCTATGATTCAAACTGCTATCCCTCAGGCTCACAGTTCTTTGGCCTCAGATTGAGAGTTCTACCATCAGATCCCCTGTTTGTGAGGCTTTTGGACCTGAACTGAGACACGCTTCTTTCTTTCTGAGGAACTCAAATATAGGATCCAAAGGCACATGTTTGTAAGCAGAAGAGAGAACTGGTAACTCAAATCTAAGGGGAAAGAGATTATTAAATCTGTAGCCCAGGGCAAATATTGAAGTGAGGAAAGCCTAAAGGAATGTGGGATTCTGTCAACTGGACCAGAATATATGTTGTGAAATCTCCACAAAAAGTGGAAAAGAAATGAAGAGGTGCAGATGGTAAATCTCATATACAGTGTGTTTTATGAAAAAGACTGAAAAAGGGATATTTTAGGAGATAAAAAGAACTTTGGTTATAGATAAGAAATGCAGGAATCTTATGATAATAAAAAGTGCTTAAAAGTATAAACTTTGCTTGAAGGGATCAAAGCAGATAATATATCTTTATCATTATAACCTTTCCTTCTTTATTACTTTTTTATCTTATATATGCCTTAGAATCTATTAATGGTGAGATTTTCTTATATGCATAACTATTTTACATTCCAACTGTGACTTAGAAATTGTTGTGTTTTTTAGTGAATTATTCCCTTGTTTCAATTACAATCTATTAAATACCAACCACAGGAAATATCAATGTTTTTGTTGAGATGGAGTAATAAAACCTAGCAATTTGCCCATTTTTCCAGGACATTCCTTCTGTCACTGGAGAAATTTAATTTTCACAAATCTAGCTGGAGAACCACTGGTTTAGGTAATTGTTAAGGTACTTTGCCTTATAGTGTTATTATTCCCTAAGGATATTAGTACTCCTGAAAGTTATACATTTACATTAAGGGACAATTTCCAATAATAATAATGTCACACACTAACTGTGAAGAATAGTAACTACACATGTATATGAAAAAAGCAATATGGGCAGATCTTTTGAAGTCTGCATGATTATACTCCAAGTTAAAAATACAATTAAGCTACCCCACTTATTACTGTTTAAACCAATTCAGTCAAGTAAGAATTAACTAACAACTATTTGTTCTGATAAACAAAATAGTACATTAAAGAAAAAAAAATACCCAGCTATATAAAAATAAATATTAAGGCATTCTTTCAAGTAATAATTATGTATGAAGGCATAATGTCTTTATTTAACTTCTATTAATACATGTTTGTAATGCATAATAATTACATTAACTGTAGGGAATTGGTACATGCACAAAACACATTTCAATTATTTTCCCCCTCCCACCCCTTTTTTATTTTGCCAGTATCAGATTAATCTATTTATCTTATAAGATTTTATGAAGTCAATTATCATATACACAAATTAAAAGACCAAAAAACATATAAAATATGTCAGATGACTTTGTTAAATCAAGATATGCTTTTAGATACAGTGTCTACCCTGGATTACAGTATCTATTTTTTCTCTTCCTATTATCTGTCTTTTATTTCATACTTTATGTATATGTTGTTTTTCATATAATAGACACCATGCAATATTTAAGCTTTTGTGTCTGATTCACTTAACATTAAGATCTCAAGCTGCATCAATTTAAAAGTATATCCTAATTTAGTCCAAACAAATGTATGCCATTATCAAAAGTATGACTCTAAATTATATTCACTGAGCAGGATCGCAAGTGGTTTCAATTGATAGGGGATTAAACCAGCAGTGCACACCTGTAATCCAAGCACTCTAGAGGCCAAGGCGGGAACTCAAGGTCCGTCTGGACTGTGTAGTGAGACCCTGTCTCAAACAAAATAGAACAAAACTAAACTGATAAAAAATTAAATGTAGGCAGCCAGCACCCAATCTTGATTCTTGCATGTTCATTCCTGCTGATTTTGATGTCTTTGATAGTTTTAACAGTAAACTTTCATTACCAAGATTTTATTTTAATACTGCAAAATATAAAAGTGTTTGGGATATAGAAAGAGGAAATAAAACATGATAACTTCATACCATATATTTTACCGTAGTTCCTAAATTGCTGGTGCAATTTCCTACAGGTAATTTTGGCACCATGTTCTAAGAAAGCCAAAAAAGTGCAATAATTTGGTGATCAGTTAGTATACAAGGGATACAACTTAATATTTTCCCATCAATCTTCATTCACCTTTTCTTGAAAAATGATTCTTCTATATGTCTAGAGGAAAGCTAGATCATATCCTATATTCTTTTCTTAAAGTTTTTATTTTAAAGAGAAAAAATAGAATAAAATTTCAAGACAACATAATAGGAGAGTAACAATCATACCCTATATTCTTATATCTGCTTTCAAATAGTAAGGGTTTTGCGTACTTTTAGTACAAAAGATGAACTACATGAGAAATCCACATTTTTTTATTCTACCTTCTTGGTTTCAACTTCTTTGTTGATGGCTAGACATTTGCAGGTACATTTCTTTCCACTGTGGTCTTCACACCCACTTAACATACAGTCTTAGTTCTACAACAATCTGTATGAGCTCCCTCCCCTTTCTAGCTATCATCTGAAAAATTCTAAAGCCAATCCTGACATATCCATCTCTTTGTTCCTCCAAAGCCAGCCCAGCCAGTAAATTCAGACAGCATCCATATCCTTTTTTGTTTATTTGTTGCTTGTTTTCATTTTTAGTCAGGTTCTTGCTATGTAGTCCAGGCCTGCCTTGAACTCACTTGTTTTGCTTCCCCCCAATCCTCATGGTTCTGAGGGTTTACTGCATGACCTTGAGCACACTATGCAATCACTCTTCCACAGAACTGAATCCCTAACCTGTCATTGATTTATTTGTAACGTACAAAATAAATTTTCATCATAATCATTATGGTAGCATAAACTGTTGTGAAAATAATCTCACCAGTAATGGTTCCATCAGAAAAGTGTATTTTGTTTCATTTTTTATAAAACAATGTATACACTTATGAAGTACCATGGTATGATTTGATTCATGCATGACTAGGGTAGTGATCAAGCCTCAGTAATTTGCATGTTCATCACTGTATGTATTATGTGATGTGTTTGGTGAGAATAGCAGGTAACTCTTTTCCAGTAATTGAATCAAAAACCTAGTCCTCCTTTGGAGGTTTCAACAACATTGTAGGATACTGCTTTAGAGAATTCACTGCTGAAGTTGGCTCATCTACCCAGGCACTAGCAGACGAAACATAAAAACAACATATTTGGAAGTGATATTTTTTCTCTTTAAAGTCCTGAATAAGGGAAAACTGCAAGTGTGTACTCATACACTGGTCAAGATAAAGCAATTATGTTCAGATATTTCTTTGTCAGAAATTTGCTTACCTAGCCATCTTAAGTTATAACTGAAACAAAAAATACAGCATATTGATGAGCTTAGAAAAAGATTAGAAATTAATAGAGTAATGTTCCACCAGCATATTGGGGACAGTCATGTAATTCAGGGGCAGAGCATTTGCCTAGTACATGCAAGCAGCTATGACAGATCCCTAGCACCTCAAAACACAACAGAAAATATTGGAAAACTTCAAAGCATTTACAAATATTTGGAGTGTATTCTAACAAACACCAGTGTTTGTAGCTTAAAAGAGAGAGGAATTTGAAGCCACTCATAAAAAATGTTAAACTTGTAGATGATGGATATGTACATTATTATGAGATAGTCATTATTGAATGTATAGATAAATAAAAGCATTGCATCGTGTCTCATAAATGTATACAGATATTATGTGTCAAATAATACAATAAATAACACATTTTTGAAATGTGACATTTTGTCAGTCTTATGTAATTTAGTTTGTACTCCTTTTAAAAGCATTTCTATTCTATTTGTAAACAAGTTCTTAGATATTACATCTTTTATTTTATTCTGCAAGAAGCCAAATTCAATAATTTTAGTTACATTTAGATGTGGGTGTATCACTTGTATATTTTTATATTTTTAATTGACACATAGGAATTCTACACACTTTTAGATTTCAATACATGTGCCCATCATGTTTTGATAACACTTGAAAATCTGTGTGATGATGATGCTTACTTCTGTCAAATCGACTGGCTTGAGAGTTGCAATGAGATTAGTAAAGCACACCCAGATTTTGTCTGGGTATGTCATGGAGATATGATCTTGGGTACTGGTGGATGCTTTCAGCCAAATTTATAGAAAATTGGTAGTAGAGAAGTGGGGTCATTGCTCAGATAATTTCTGACCACATGGTTCTGAAGCCTTTGAGCTTGTTTGTGTGTAAAATTTGGAAAAGGTTTGGAGATGCCAGCTGGAGAAGCTCTAATTACTGGGAGAGATTGTTGCATTCTAGTCTGTACACAGGATAGATAGATACATGTAACGTGTTAGGCAGAATTATTACCTTGTTATTTCATGTATTTGGAAATTAAGTTGATATAAGGAGATATGTTTTAGTGGCAATAGGGTAGAATGTGGTGGTATAGCTTAATTGTTTCAACTTTATTGTCTTGAGACCTGCTGCTTAGACTAGTACCACATTCTTCTGGGTGTGTCTGGGAGTGTCCCAGTGTGTCTGGTCCCCTCTTCCATCCTCTGGTTCTATTACCCTACTCTGGTTCCTGGTCCCCAAACTAGAGCATCTTTGCTTTAGAACCTTCTTTGCCTTAGTGTTGCTTTCTTGGAACCAACCAACAATGGATTGAATCCCCTGTATCCATGAACCGAATTAAATCCTCATTTAAATTATGGTGCTTCAGTATTATGTCCAGTGAGAGGAAAGCTGAGAAATATAATTGATATTCCCATAACATTCATTATGTCATTGTTTGGAACAGTCAAAATCTTCTCTAGCTATTTTGAGACATACTACTAATTGTTTCTGACCATAGTTGTTCCAGTGAGCTACAGAACATTAGAAATTACTTCTCCTAACCAATTTCACACTTCTATCTATTTATCTATCTATCATCTATCATCTATTTATCTATCTATGTATATATCTATTTATATATCATCTATCTATCCTATCTATTAACTTGTCTTTCACTATAATATCCTTTCTATCTATAATACTCTATTATACAAAGGAGGCAACACTCCTGTTGTGAATTTATGCGGGTACCACATGGAAAGAACCTGTGAATAATCTTGATCATGAGCTATGACCTTGGTTTTACCACCACGAGGCTATACATTTTTCCAAAATTGAGTGCACTATTTTCCAGGGGCTGCCATAAAACAAATACCAAAAACTAGATGGTTGAAAACAATAATGGAAGTGTATTTGCTTACAGTTGTAGAAGCAAGAAATGCAAAATATTTACTAGTGAACTAAAATCTGTTTTTAACAGAGCTATAACTTCTGGAGGCTTTAGGGGGGAACGTGTTTCTTACCTCTCCCAGGTTCTGTGGCCTCCAGTGTTCTAGGCATTTGGCCACACTGCTTCATTCTCTAAACCAAGCATTTTCAAATCTTCATCTGTTCCTTCATCTCATGCACTTCTGCCTGCCTCCTTCTTGATTGCAATTAGGGACTACCAGGATAAACTCAAGATTCTTACGCACATCTGCAGAGACTTTGCAAGGCCAGATAACATTCACAGTTACTAGCAACTAGTATTTGGACACGTGTGGGCAGGCCATTTTTAACCTACATCAACAAGAGAGCTTGGAGGAAGATTCCAGTATTCTGAGTTAATAAATGAGTGATGTTTTAAGTTGCTATTTTTGTGATTGTCACAAACAAAGGAAGAACTAATACAGAGATGATTAATTCTTTTCTAAAGTGCTTAGGCAATAATTCTTCCTCTCCTTTTAAACTGCCTTTTTACTAACCAGTTCAATACAGAGCACCTTCTTTCCATAGTAGTTTCCAAAGATAGTGCATCTTATTTTTATATTATTTCAAAATTGTACCCATCTCTTCCTTGTTACTGACACAAACTTCTTTCACAATCTTACCATTCTCTTATATTTGTTTAATTAGCTTCCTAACTCTAAAATTAACTTGTAATCCTAAAATGACTTGATCCTACATTATCAAGGCTGACAAAATCAGATATACAAATTTCAAAAATCTAAGCATTTCAATTGTCATATCAATGTTTTGTTACCTTTCTATAGAATTCAGGAAAAATAAAAATTGTGATATGCACTAGTGTATTTTTTTGTGTGTGGGTACCGGGGGGGTCAACCTCAGGACCTCATGCACAGCAGGTGCCTGTGCCCCTGAGCAATATCACCGGTCCTTTTTTCGTATGTGGGTTCCGGGAGTCGATCTCGGGCCCTCGCGCTTGCCGGGCAGGCGCTTAAGCCGCTGAGCCATCTCACCGGCCTGCACTAGTGTATTTTTAAAAGTGAAACAGATGAAGTTTGTCCTTGATATGTAAATATTTTGAACACTTGAAAATTTGGGCCATTATCTTGGTAGATGATGAAGCTTTGGTGGAAAAGTGTGAGAGCCCTCTCCACTAGCCTGTGCACACAATACCCTGTTTCATGACAGCAAATTCTTCCACTCCTCCATATTCCCTCCTTGTCACTGCCAGGACCCTCATTCTTAAATAGCAAATAATCTCTCTTAAACTCTTTCTCTGCTACCTCTAGGATGAAATAGACACCTCACCCTTGCCTTCATTGTTATCTGATCAGCATTGCTAAACACTGACTTATGGAAAGCCTATGCTGTTGTTTCATTCCCTTATCTGTACTCACTGCCAGAGTACCTGGGATGTAGTGGTTTCTCAATAAATTCTTATTAAGTGAAATAAATGAGAAAATGAGTGATTCTTGAATATGTAGGCTTTGTTTTGTTCTGGCTGAATTTTTGGAATTAAAAATTTGTAAAGTAGCAATTATTTCACTTACAAGTATTTCTCAATAATTTTCCTACTTCATAAAACATACACAATGTATCATAAAATTGGACATACTTGTACAACTCTGGCTCACAAGCAGGTTGGTGTTTCCTTTGGCTATGTAGTCCCACATCAAGCAAAAAGTCCTGTGCTTACTGAGTATTAAATAACAAATTTGTCTTCAAAATTCATAATGAATAAAACAAAAAGATGGAATAAAAAAAGAAAAAATTTAATGAGTGCTTTTGGGAAAATTTGTTATTAAAAATAGCATGAAATGTATAGAGGTAGACATATGAGCACCACTTGATATTTCATTTCCTTATTTTCACTTCTTAAGATGTGTGTTCATTGGAATGAACAAGACCAATTGTAGGTGAGAAATTGATAGTAAAATAAAGGAGCATATAATTGAAGATCAAGTTTACCAAGAAGATGCAAAAAGGCAATATAAATTGTATAGAAGAAGCTACTGCTACTTCCAGGGAAGTTTAAACTTAAAAAAAATTGAGGGAAGTTTCAACAGATGACCTCTGGTTGGTGAAACAAGAAATAAAGTTGACTGTTGAGAGTAGGTTATGCTGGTGAGGCTCACTCTTTAAGGAGAGGTGCTTGGAAAGGATTTCAAATAGTCTCTCTGGATTAAATGAAAACAAATTCTGGTGATAAAGGACAAAATAATGGAGGTTTAAGATTCAGGTACTGTTTCAAAATTGCAAGAAACAAATTGCAATATTTTCACTGGAAAATTCTGTATTTAATCTGTCTTCTGGTAAATCTTTTCTGTTCATGTTAGCCAGATCAACACAATAAAATAATTTTACTTACATTCTTTTAAAGAAAAAAGACTTTATTGCTAATATTGCTGTAAAATTTAAAGAGCAATACATAAATATTTTAAAATAATGACTACAGAAACAACATAAAAAATACCTAACTTACCTTGACAACTGTGGCTTACATAAAAACAAAAAGACTTTTATCATACACACATGCACATGGACACAAACGCACACAAACAGCTTCATTATCTTATGATACAAATTAAAAATAAAGTATATGCTAAAAGAAGTACTGCCATTATAAAGATAAAGAGATCAGGGAGATATTAGAAAAACAAACACTGATATTATACTTATTGGCTAAGAATTGTATCTTTTTGTCACAACTGATACCTAAATGCACGGTATGAAAGCTCCCATCTGCTCTCACAGTTGTGCTTTGCAAGGGGTTTTTAGAATGAACAAGATATCATTAAATCAAGGGATTGAAGATGAAAAGTGCTGGAGGGTAAGATTAGCAAATTCAAAGGCAGATATATGAACTGTGAACTATTTGCACCAATGGGAGTCACTGCAGTGTTTCACTGCATGGGCTACAGGCATAAAACTTCATTTGAAGCCCAATGCATTGATTTTGTTGTAAATGATATTACAGTAAAAGGAACTGGGCCTAGATTAAGTAATATTATATATCATGTTTCAACAAATTTTTGCAACTCACATCTTATTTCTGAATCTTTAACTAAACTGGGGTATTTTTGTGCCTACTCTACAGTGATAATTATTCCCCTCACGAAGAGAAGCATTTTTATTAAGAACTTTGCAGCAGACACAGTGCTACAATTCCTTCATTAAAACTGTGAAGTGAAATTGCCAATACTTGCTTTATTGACAAGGGTTGAAAAACTGCTATTTTTCACTTCTGAAAAATTTCTCATTGCAAAAAATTCAACATCTGTTCAGAATTTTAGAATAGATATATATTAATACGGTGAAATAATGATATAATTGCTATTTTTAAAATATTCTCATAAGACTTCCTAGAAATTCTAGAACAATGGGATTTAGCAAACTGGACTCAAAAGCCTGACTTTGTCATTTTAGCACTTTAAACAATCTCACTAAGCTGAAATGCTTCAAGACTGAGAAAGTAAAAAAATTTCATATCAGGGAGTAAATGGCCCATATTAGGAGAAAGCTTGAAGATAAAATAATTAGATAGAAGGATTTCAGACACAAGAAATATTTGGCAAGACAAACTGTTTATCAATCTTCACCATAAATATTTATGTAGTAACTGCTATAGAAGAAGGCAAGCTCTCATGAAGTTTTCAACAAATATTTATGTAGCTGTGCTGCTACTTATTGAAGAAATAACAGTGGGAAAGACATAGTTCCTGCCACCAATGGCAATAATTGGAATTATATGGTGTGTTTGTGATATTTTTATGTCTTATAAGTGGTTCATTATTCAATAGCATAAAGAGTAAGTGTTTTTGACAGGAGCTTAGGATAGATAGATGGCTAAGAGCTCAGTCAAGTAAGACCTTTATAAAATGATATCACAGTGTAGGTCTTTATTACTACTATGGAACTTGTACTTTGACTGTTAGAGGAAAAGTATTAAAATGAAGAAATTTTCTTGAAAATTAAAATGTGCACTTTGCATACATTCATATAACAGAAATTAATACAATTTTCAGCTGAAGAAAATAGACTAATATATTTACATATTATATCATATAAATGTAATATTAAGATTACAAATAACAAATATATACACAAAATCTATTATGTGCAACATACAATATAAAGGATCCTCAGAAAATCAAAAAATTAAATAAAAAGATCACATGGAAAAGATAAACTTTATATGAAAATGTTGTTGAAGGGAAATTCCTTGCCTAATTTTTAAAAAATAAAGATTGGTTAAGAAGTATGGTATACTTCTACTGAATAAAATTAAAGCATAAAACCAATTTAATAAATAGGACAAAGAAAGTAAACCCAGAATACAGGAGTGGGGAGAGACTTAGAAATTAATTAGATAACAAATCTGGAAAAGCTGACCCTGGTGGCAACTCTTGCACATTTCATATGCATGTTTTGACCATCAACAAAATGTTCTTCTAAAGCCTAGGAACAACTCAGGCAATAAGCAGATGTTTCTTCATCTGTTCTTAAAAGAAAGGAGGCAAGACATTAATAATACAGTATCAAACTTACAGAATAAAGAAAATATTGGGAAAACAGAAATTAATTAAGAAATTAGTCGCAGGGCATTTCAAAGTTTATTTCTGTAAGTAGAAGATTGATTCCAATAAAGATTTTCAATCACAGAAAGTAAAATACATCAGACTCATAAGTATTGGATGGTTTCTTTTATATGAGAAATCCAAAATATAAATAAAGAGCAAAATAAAGGACAGATAATAGGAAAGAGGGAGACAGAATATTTTGTAAAAGGGAAGAGGACCAAGAGATTGCAGAATGGGTGAGTGAATGGAGGGGAAAGACATCAAAAAGGAATTCACATGAGTTACATATATGTCTCTCTCACCACAAGAAATGTGGTCATTATGTACTGGAAACAGGTATGAATAAAAAAATAAAAATTGAAAAAATGAGAAAATGTGAAACAACAAAGGACATTATATCAAAGAATTTGGTCACTGTTTCAAATGATATTTATAGCTGCCCAATTAAAATAAGCAAGACCACAAATAATAGAAAGTATGATATTAAATATGCTTGAAAGAGAATTGAGATATATCAAATGTTACATGAATTGCTTAATACAATGCCTATTGGCAGCTCAAATACAGCATGCCAATGCAGAAGAGAGAGTACTTGTCCAAGGGCCTGTGGGAATGACAGTGGAAATATACCTGTTCTCTGAATTTAGGGGAGTGAAAGAGGGCATAGGAGTGACAAAGACAAGCAGTTGAGCCTATATTAACAGCGTGTGAATCAGTTGATTTAGCTGATATTGTAATTTCTGTTTTGCATTTTACCTAGTTCATGTGCATCACTTCAGTTAAAGGAATATCAACCTTCAGGGAAAAAAATCGCTCTCTTTCATAAGCACTTCTATCTTGTTAAAATATCCATAATGAAAAATATTTGATGCAAGTTCAATAAGACATTCCTATGAGACTGTAAATATCTCCTGATGTTCTAATTTTCTACTACCAGATATCTTTTTGATTTTTTCTAAAACGAAGATATCTACAAGGGCACAATTCAAATTTAATAGAGCAAGAAAAGGTTGTATATTTTTAGGTCAGATCACCATGCCTTGAAACAGTTTAATGTACTTAATTAACTTCATTTAATGACCCCTGATTGGTATCCTGCTAGGCCTAATGTACATACTTGTGTAGTTTTCTGTCTTATATTTTTAGAAAAACACATTTTAATTAACTTAATTACTGTTCAATTCACATAGAAAAGTGGAAGAATTATTAAGTAGAGTCATTCATAGAGGCACAGAATTGGAGTTAAGAAAATGAATTTAGTTTAAACAAAATCTGTATTCAAGTGTTTATCTTAGTCGAGCTACTTATTTCCTCTAGGTTTATTTGGAACACATAATAATATAGAGGTTAAGAGTAGGGAGTTTCAAAATAGGTTGTGTGTTTTTATTCTTCCTCATAATAAACTAGTCTCCTACATTTGGAAAACCTTTTTATTTATTTGAGGCTTTCAGGTATTTTATATGTAAAATTGGACTGATAGTAACAATACTTTTTGAGAATGCTCTATATATTGTAAACAAGGATTGCTAGAGTAATTCTAATTTATTATGAAAAACAGGTCAATTTCCACAGAAAATTACCTTGAATGAATTTACCCATAATCATCTGCTCAATGTTTACTATTTTTATTATTGTTGATAATAACAAAGGACTCTTGGAACTTTCCAATTTTTGAGCAATATTCTTCGTATCAGTGCCCTGTGGGGGAAGACATCCACGAGTTCCATTACATTCACAAAGACTGTATGCTCTAGTAAATACTGCAAACAAACCACCTCCAGGTAGTAGGACAAAAATGTTTCATAATAGTCATAGATTCTTTGTATCAGAGAATTTTAAGGGCACAGTGGGTATGGCTTACATCTGTTCCACAATGCCTGGGGCCATGACTGGGAAGATCTAAGTAACAGTGGGTGACTAAAAGAGGCCACTCTGGTTATTGTTACTGTATAACACAGAGTTTTAATCTTATGGTATGAAGTAGTACAGTTTTTTGTTATTAAGCTCACAGGCACTGGTGTGCCAGTAATTTAAAAAGGGTACCACTGCTAGGAAAATTCAAATGGTAAGAGATAAAGACCTGAGGGTGGAGTACCCATTTACAAGATGTTTCTGTGACTTATGTTTCTGGAACCTCGGCTGGAATGGCTGCAGAATGGGCTAGATTTGGGAATATCAACTACAGCACCATTACACAGCTTCTTCCTATGGCTTTGTCTTCTCACAGTAATGGTGACCATGTTTTCATGAGAGGACTGTATCGAAACAGAACACCTTGAGAGAGTGAAGTGGACTTGGCCGTCACATGTCAGAATATTATATTTTATTAGTCAAAGCAGGTACAAGACAGACCAGATTCAAGAAGATGGCCATGTACTACAGCTTTTAATGGGAAGATACTGAAAATTTGCAGGTCAGTGTTTTATAACCACCACAGAATATGGCACAAAATATGTGTAGCCCCTTGCCTTTCTTTTCCTATCTTGAGGAAATTATGTATTACTGCTTTGTAAGTTTATAGTCTACTGTGGAAGCATTCAAACCTGTATACCATTCTAAATTTACATCTAGATTTCCTTTCACTTTAAATTCTTTAAACTGTTGAAAAGTGAATGCATAAAGCTTTCCACACATTAGATCATTTTCTGGACTTTTACTTTCTTTAAAAAGAAAAAAGGATGATGATTGTTTAGGAAACTAATTCAATGACTTACTTAACATTTCTATATTTACTTGTCATACATATGCCATCAATAGATATTTTCAAAAGTTCCTTCCTATATTCGCAAGTTCTTTTTCTTTCAATTTCTATTTCATACTCATAAAAATCTGCATTAGGTTTTATAACAATGTATAAATTATATATATATATATAGAGAGAGAGAGACAGAAAGAGAGAGAGAGAGAATGAGAGAGAGGGAGAGAGAGAGATTTACAAGGTAAGCTTATAGTGCGTCACCTGCAGAGTCAGGTGTGGAAAAATGCAAAAGGGCCATGAACACAGCTAAGATCCAAAGGATCAAGTCCAAAGTCGAAGGCTTGGAGCTTACTGCAGAGGCCTGTGGAGAATCCATATCAAGAAGCCAAGGTGTCTGTGCTGAAAGGCTGAAAAGTCAGCTGTCAAGGTTTAAAGAGTCTGCATTTCAAGGCTGAGTGTCTGTGCTGGATCCCTGGGGACATGTTTTAAGGTGATGGTGAAGATGGGGAGGTCACCAAAGAAACAGAAGTGAAACATGCTTTTTCTTTCCCTTTGATTCCATCAGTCTACATGTCTATTGGCTGGTGTCACCCACACCCAGGGAAGGTCTTCTTCTTTGGTGTCATTGATACCACAGTTAACATCAAAATATTCTTTCTTATTAGGCCAAGTTATTGATCACCTTAAAAAACAATTGTACCTAAAATAATTCCAGGTAAGTATTAACTGCTGATTAAAGATCATTGGTTTTTCCAGAATTTACAGAATAAATTTAGGATTTCTTTTTCTCAGTGTGCTTTTGTTGAAATGATGTCTCTGATCTTGAAAGATCCGCTCTAAAACATGATTGTGAATGATTATTTGAAGGGACATTTGGGAATATACACAGAATAAAGAAACTAAGAAAATATAAGCAATAGCCCCAGCTTGTTCAGAATGAAATTTATTCCCCTTGATGTTTAAGACACATTGATACAGACCTTGAGTTAAAAGAGAAGTTACTCTCAGAACAGCAAAATCATAGGCTGATGGGAGCGCAGTTGACAACTACAGTAAAATTCACTTATTTAACCTCCTCCAGATAAAGTCCAACAGACTACTTACTCATCCCAAGTTTGTCTGCACATTATTCTTTTTCTCGTAATAAAACTCACTTAGAATCCTATTTTTCCCTCACATTTTAAACATATGTGAACTTCCTCCATTTTCCTTTTATTTTGTTTTATGCAAACAGATCCTACATCTGTTTAAACATCAGAACTTTCATACCTTGGAACATTCATTTAAAGACACAATTTATGCCAACACCAGAACTATTAAATCAGTTATGAGTCAAAGAATAAAGATTGTGTTTTCTTCAGCTAAGGAAATTGAGGTTTCATCTACTGCAATAGATTGTCATAAGGTTGACTAAAGCCAGAGAGTTATGAGGAGAAAACATCCTAAATAATGTATAATTTCTCATTTTTTCAAGACTCTAACCTTTACCTAGAATACTTCATTACCTGACTTTTTTAGTATTCCTTAGGTCATCACATAGTAGTGAAAGGGTCAGTGATCTTGACAGATTTTAGATGATTTTGCTCCCGGCATCCAGCATGGTATAAACATGAACAGTTAAATTTCCTTCTGTGCAACTTTGGTATAGAATTTTTCATCAAAATATAAGACTGATGATACCTGCTTAATGTCCTAAATATGAATAGGCTTGAAAGGAAGAAACTTTAAGTACTAAGCATATATATTATACCTGTTTAGAAATTACTCTCTATTTTAGTACATAAACTCTGTTCTTAGACTTTTGCTTATATTTCCTTTATTTTGGTAAATATTTGGTCCTGTTTATTCATGTTTCCAAAGATTCTTAAGCATTTAGAGTTTTCAACCTGAAGCATTTTCCATTTGTCCAGTACGTTCCCACTCTAGTAGTTTTTAATATTAATTATGTGGCCTATTTGAGGATACCAGATTTATTTATGTGGAATTATTTAATCTGGCCATGCTTCATGACAAAAGTGAAAACTCAAACCTTCCTCCACTCCCTCTCTCTCTCCTTCCTTTCTGTCCTCCTTCCTTCGTTTCTTTCTTTATTGGTTAGTTTCTTTCTTTCCTTTTTCTTTCCCTTTCTTCCATCTTTCCAAACTCCCTCCTTCTCTCTTTCCCTTTCTTTTTGTCTTCTCTGTCCTTAATATTATTTTTATTATGATATTTTTGAATGAAAAAGAAGCATATATACACATACAGATATTAAGTTAAAAATAGATAAATATAAGTAAAAAATTAGTAATCTGCCCATAATCCCATTTTAAATTAAATTCTTTAAGAAGTTATAGCCTTCTATTCTTATCCTGGAAGTACTGAAGAAGTGATAGAGGTATATAAACAAACACATATGTATGATCATATATATATTTTTTTCAATGTGGCTTAATACTCCCAAGTATCTTGACTCTAATTTGAATGCCACATAACCAGGTTGGTAAAATATTGTATATATATATAATTAATATATATTTTAAGTGATTCAGAAATTAAGCAACAGAAACTATTTGGACCAGAACATTTCTTTGCATAAATTAGGCAGTCATCAGGACATAATTCATGTCTAGAGTGGCCAGATTGTACAGCTTCTCAAAAACAAATTAAAGGAACAACAACAATTCATTTTATGTAAAAAGTTCCAATTTTAAAACTCTATAAAAATGACATTAATACATTTCTAAATATAATATCTTTAGGATTTTCTGAAATCTGATTATTGCAAGAACCCATGATTGAGATTTGTCAATATATAATACACAAATGGTATGCTATGAAACATTTGGTGACAACTTTTCTTTTGTTATAAACAAGATTTCTTTTAAGACACTGACAAGGCAGATTTTAAGAGTTGTTTATCTTGATCACTTGGTTTAGTTAGTGTGTGTCTTATTTCTCACATTTATAAAATACTTGTCCCTTTGTAGTTGGGTAAGTATCTTGCAAAAGATACTGATATCATACCAATTCTGTTTCTTCACAAAACTTATACTGATGGGTTGAAAAGTAATGAAAAGGAAAGAATTCCTTGTACTTTTTTATCATTTTAATCCCTAATTCTATAATTAGCTCAAAATAAAATATTCTTGAATATCCAAATCTCAAACTCATTCTCTCTCTCTCTCTCTCTGTTTCTGTCTCTCTCTCTCTCTCTCTCTCCCTTTTCCCCTCTCTCCCCCTTTCCATGCCTCTGGTGTTTTTGATTCAAAACTTGTTTTTACTTTGTACCTGAAATTATCTACTTTTTGCTAACATAACATCCTAGTTCAATATTTTTTCTAGAACATTGTGTTCTTAAACGAATTTTCATATCTGGTTATTACCAAATATTTATTTCATATCTCTTTTAGGGTAAAAGTGTGTAGGTACTTTCTGAAACATAGACATAGTGAGAAAAATTATCTAGCAATGAGATTATCACAATATTAAACCAACTATTTGTACAGGGTCTTTCAGTCAAAGACTATTTCAGGATATACTGAAACTAGCATTCTGGGTCATCTTATTTCTCTACAATATTAAGATACATAAATATGTGATTAAGGGATAATTTGGGGAGCCTTTAGCTGAAACTTTTACATTTATCATTAAAAATGAAGCCATTCTCAGACTGAAATGTAAACACTGTTACATTATTGGATAACACTGTTAGTATTTTACTTTTATGCTATATGAAGCTATATGTTGTCTTTAGTGCATTGTCACTTTCCCTTTATTTATCATTATTTTAATCAATTTGTGTATGGCTTGTATCTATATATCCCTCAAAGTCTTATGTGATCTCAGATGGGGATTCAGGGAGTAACTGGAACATTGGTATAATTAATCCATTCATTGGTTTAACATAGTTTTGGGTGTGGAAGGTAGATTTACTAAATAGGGAAGACCTACCCTAGACATGGATAGCACCAAAAAATAGGACTGCAGCTTGAATGAAACAAAAAGGGAAACAAGGAAGACTTGCTTCTTCCTGTCTTTTATGCCATGGACTCTTTCTTCTCTGCCATGCCCTTCTGCAGCTCTGTCCTATGTTGGAACCAGATAACTATGGACTGAAAACTCTACAAACTGTAGAGTTATAGAAGGAAGTAAACCTTTCCTCCTGTAACTCTTAGGTGCCAGTTATTTGGTCCTACCAACATGAAAGTAACTAAGACAATTTCTTAAGCAGTTTAAATATTCTTAAATTTTAATGCAATGAATAAATGCACAACCTAAAATTAATCTTCACTGTAAAATCAGCAGGGAACTCTTACTATGTAATTTACACAATAAAAAAGAATGTATATTGCTCTTTATATAGGAATTGATATGAAATTTTTAATATAAAATGATAGATTGTTATAGCATGCAGTATTTAATGATATGTGAAAGGTAGAATTCCTATTTCAGTTTTGTTTATTTTTTTCTTTACAGTTTAAAAGAATAATTGCAGAATATATTTTCAAAAATTTAGTCAAGATCTTTGAAAGTAAAAATAAAAACCAATTCAAAACATCTCTAAATGGCTCTCTCTCTCTCAATTGCTTTTGCAACTGTGTTTCATTACCTTATTGAGATTTTCTCTTTTCAAATATCTCCTTTTGGCTACCTTGCAGCAAGCCATTGCTGGAACATTGGTTTGATTAATCCATTGATTGGTTTAGCATAGTTTTGGGTGTGGAAGGTAGATTTACTACTACCTTTAAGGATCACTTGTTCTGCTGATTTCTCTTTTTTCTAGCCAAGGTCATTAATTGGACCCTTCTATTGCAGTCTCCTCTTTTCACATAGACTTTCTTCTGTTTTCCTGATAACCATGTAGTTCCTGGTATCCTCTACTATGAAGTTTAGTTACTTAGGACTGATTATTCTTTTAAGTGTTTCCTAACATTGAGTATTCTAATTACCTAATAATAGTTCATATCTGGTGAACATTTGTTATCTTCTAGGTATTGTGGAAACATCTTTGATAACTCTAATTTCAGTTAATCCCCCTCATAATCCTAAGAGATGGACTATCACCCCCTTTATATAAAAGGAGGAATTAAGTATGAACTTGTCCAAAAGTACAAGCTAGAAATGATCACAAATGAGTGTTGCTCACAAATCTGTTTGATACCAAATTTTTTTTTAATATTGGATGATTCTCTTACAGTATGTATTTGCCATACATGATGTTTACATTCATCTTGGGGAGTGGGTACATGCACATAATGTAGCTTGTTTTCTTTCTAGTCCACTTTCTCTTCCCACCCATCACCCTACCTCCAACTTTAAATCCCATTTCTCCATTTTTATTCTTGTTATTACTATTCTTTGCTCTTGTTCATGACATGTTATGTTTACATTCATTTTGGTTATTAGTTTCCCTGTATATGGCATATCTTAACCCTACTCAATTCCCATTCTGTTCCCTCTCTTCCTTCACCCTTGGGCTCCTAATCTACTTCTCATTAGCAAGAGATCTCTGCTTTTATTTCCTTTATAAAGACTTTATTATTCCATTTTTTTGTACTTTGCTTTACTCAAGTGAGAGATACTGTATGATATTTAAATTCATGTGATTTATTTCATTGTACATTATGTTTTCCAGATGTACCCATTTTCCCACAGATGTCTTGAATTTTTCTTTCTTTACAACCAAGTAGTATTCCATTATGTATAGATTACACATTTATTTTATCCATTTGTCTGTTGATGGGTATACTAACTGCTTCCAGCATCTAGGTACTACGAATTGTGCTGCTATAAATATTGATACACAATGCATCACTGTAATATGACTTTAACTCACTTCTTTGCTTAAATTTGCTATGCTATTTTATGTACATCACTTGGCCAAATCCAAGTCATTCAGTGCTTTTACTTACACATATTTGAGATTGTGTTTAGCTATATGCAGATAAAGTTTTAGGAGAGTAGGAGATTCTTGAAAAACAATAATTAAATTCAAATATACTTATAGATAAGACAATTATACTACTAATTTCTATTAGTTCATTGAAAAGAATCTTTTGTGCTTATATTGTTTGATAAATTTTTCATGCCTATATCTTGTAATCTGAGCAATTACTTTGAGGATAACAATATGCAATGTATTAACCATTGTTAATCTCCTAAAAAAATTAAAATATACTTGTAGTCAATTTGGTAAATAGCAAATGAGAAGAGCAAATGAAAACAAATTTACACATAATTTATATTCTTAAAACATGAGTAATTTATGTTTGATTAACTTATTTGTGAAATTGTAGTAAATTTCTAGCATATTATTTGCTAAAATCCTGTACATTACCTCTGGTTCATTAAATATTTAAAATAAATTTTATTTTGGTTCCAGGAGTCAAACTCATGACCTCACACTTGCCAGGCAGGTTTTGTGCCACTGAGCTATATCCCTCTGGCCCCTAAAATATTTAAAATTGTCTCAATAATTTTTTGTTTTTAATTCTAATTATCTTTTCCTTTTGTCAAAGAAGAGAAAAACTATAATCTAGACACATGTTGTCTAATATATTTTTTTGGTGGGTACTGAGGGTCGACCTCAGGACATCACGCAGCAGCAGGCACCTGTGCCACTGAGTGATATCACCGTCCCTTTTTCATATGTGGATTCCAGGAGTCGAACTCAAGCCCTCATGCTTGCCAGGCAGGTGCTTATGCTGCTGAGCTATCTCACTGGCCCCCGTCTAATCTTTTGTAATAAATACTCTGCTGTTTCAGACAATCACATGAAGTTGTATTATTTCCCTGTGTGTATGAATCTTCATTTTGGAAAAAAATAGGTCCTAAAACTGGACAAAGGGAAAACAGTATTTCAAATTATAGGTAAAGATAGGTTCTTTTGTCCTCATTTTGTGTCATTTAAGTGAAAGACATCTCAAATATCCTTGTCTGAGAAAATTAAGAAGTACTTATCTTACTAAGGAAGACATTAGAGGCATGCTTAGAGCTGTTACTAAAATTATATCATGTGGATAAGGAAATAACAAGAAAGCTTGGGACTAGGGAAAGTATTTTTAGAGTAAAAATCTGCAAACTCTTAGGGATGACAAAAGCATATAATTTTGTTTACTCAAGTATTGCATCTAAAGATGTCAGTTGGTCCAGGTCAAATTATAGAAGACTGTGCATTATTTTTCTTACTTTACCTGATTAATTGCAGAGAGCGATATCCTAAGATGGCATGTACTATAATGTATTCAGTAGGCTAATTTAAACTAGTGCTGTAAAAGTCACTAGTGCTTCGTCACACACACTGTTGTATCTTAATACTTTTGGCAATATAATCTAAGCTTCAAACACTATTGCCCTTACTAAAATAATTAGTCAAATTTATATGAGAAACTTTTTCTGTTGTGATGGTAATTTGAATGTGTCAACATGATTGGCTTGGGAGCCACCTAGGCAATTGGTGGAGCACAATTTTTGATGTGTCGTGGAGTAATTACTTTTATATTATTTGTGGTCTTTTGTCTTTTCTTGTCTGGAGCCACTCCTTTACCGGGGTTGATAGCCACCAAGAACTAAGGATCTTAGCTCTGCCGTGGTATTCCTGATTGGTGTTTGAGAACTATGCAGTTAGTCTCTGAAACCACAAGTTAAATTAAACATCTCCTCTTTCAAGTTTTGGGCAACAGATATTGTGACCCAGCAAAAGGAAAGCTTACTAATGCATCTGTGCATGTGGTATTAGATTCCTTATCAAGGCCTTAATTCTTTTGCTCTTCTCTATGCTCAATTTTTTATGATTGCCTTATTTTTGCTGTTTTTTTGTTCTTTAAATAAGTAGAACTACACAATTTTAAAACTTATGTATGCCAGAAATTTTCCCTTTAAAACTGATATTTTATAATGGATTTTGTAAATTTAATCATATTTTAATGTTATCTTAATGCAACTCCAATAACATTGAATTGTCAGAAAAGAATTTAAAAACATCAAAGATTCTGATGTAAATTGGGCCTGGTGGCAATAACATTCGTGCATGTGTGCAGGTACTTACTTGTTGGGATATTTTACAGTAAGAAAGAGAAATGGGGGAAAATATGTTTACTCTTTTGGGTGTGGTAAAACCTATACCTGAAAGCCACATACAAATATCAAGATCTATAGATGTTCACATGAAGTACAGGGACATTTTGTAATTTGAACTATTAATTGCATCTCCAGGTTATGATAAACTCTGAGAGTCTCAGTTTTTTCTTCTTAATCAGCATCTATACATATTTTAGTCATAGATATGGAGACTGTTTCATTTACTTTGATTTAAAGCCCATCCATATTTTGATCATCCAAAAATATTAGAAAAGACTAACACATGATCATTGTATTCTTGTCTCTCACAGTCAGATCAGAGTTGCAGATACCCTGGAAGAACCTTAGAGCTAAACTTTTAGGACCATTTGAAAAGAGATACAAGAGATGTTACTCTGCCTGAGAAAATCCATGAGCTGTTAGAATATTGTAATGCACTATAATTTGTTTTTTCAACATGACTTCAAAGTGTTCTAAATAACAAGGCAAAATTAAAGCATTGTTGCCATTTAAATTTCTAGATGTTAGCATGTAAAATCCACAATTTGGGGGTCCCAAACACATTATAACTAAAAGTTTGTGGAGTATCCAGAAAAGCATTTCTATTTTAAGATATTTCATATATGAAATATAAAGAGATTCTGAAGCTTAAACTTTTATTGTTATCATTGAGGTAGAGAGGAAGGAGAAGGGGATTAAAAAATGAAGCAAACTGTTTAATGTACATGAAGCCACTCCACAAGATGAAGGTAAAGTTCATGTATGGCAAACATGTTTTAGTAAAATTTAAAAATCTAAATTGAAAAAAACAAACAACAAGAAGTGGTCTCTGTTCACACTTGAACACTTTATTTTGTTTAAAATTTCCCCTCCTGTGTTTTGATTTTGTAACATAACTTTGAAGTTTAAAAAGAAGCATAATCCTAGGTTCACTGTATATATCTGCTCTGTCAGCTTAATTACTTTTTGAACTCAATTTCCTAAACTAATTATATAAGATGGAACATTGTTAAATTGAGGGTAGTAAAATTAATGTAAGAGGATCTACTTTTAATAAAGCCTATTTGTTGGTGCACCTGGAACCTCAGTGTAGGTGAATGGAGGGCTTAGCACAGCTGAGTCTCATGTTCAGAGAGGTAGCATAGTCTATCTAGCATGGTAGCCTCTGCACAGTCAAGAGGCAACATAGCTCTAATTTATAGCAAATAAAGTGAAAATTACGTGTTGTTTTATGACCAAGCCATGAAACCATGCAACCTCACTGTTTCTATCTCTTATTTGTCAAAACTCAATATAGAAATAAAGAGCAAAATGAGAAATAGATAACAAGAGGTAGGGGGATAGAACTTTCTCAAATGGAAAGGGGGTCAAGTGGTGCAGTGGGGATGATGATAGTGCTTAATCTGTGTCATATACATTTACCAACTTGACACAAGAAATGTAAACACTATGTACTGCAAACACGTACTAATAAAAAGTGTGTCTTCAGTTCATCAGTTTTACAATGGTAGAAAATGTTGATTGAACCTGCATAACCAAGTCTGAGGAGACTTCTATGAATTTTGACCCAGTTTCAATAAGGATATCCTAGGACTTAAGCCTCAGCCCGATGTCATGAAAGAACTGGATATTTGAGACATCAAGAGAGGAAGGGGTTTGTTTTAGGAATAGGAGGCATCAAAACAATTTCTGGGTAGCAAGTGGCTTAATTTCTGGGTATAGATGTCTATTTAATTCTCTCATAAACAAATTTTACATTAGCCAACAATGTTTGATATGGATAGTTACTTAACATCTTCCTGAATAATTAGCCACTGCCCTGAAATTGTTTATTTATTAACTTCACTTCTTTTATTCCAGCTTATGTGAATAGAAGACTCATATATGAAATATTCATTTTTGAAAATATGATGTACTAGAACATTTAAACAGAATCTCTCACTGGAAACAACAAAAAAAGTAAGCAAACAATTTTCAAAAGTCTTTTTAAAAATATAAGCGTTTTGCCACAGGGAAATAAATCATCGGAGTAAAATTAAGAGAAATTAAGATCAGAGAGAGTTAACAGAAAGAAAGGAAGCGGTTTTTCCCCAAAGCAACTTTCATAGTATTATTTTTCTAAGTTTACTATCATTCAAAAGGCCTAGAAAAGTATGCATATTAGAAATCATTGAAAGGCTGGCAAATTGATAAGGATAAAGAGATCTTCTTTGTAATAAGTTTGGATCTCTCAAAGAATTTATGCTATTAGGACAATTGGACCAATAGTGAATACCTTCCCATCAAACTTAGATCCTTTGTTGCTGTACAGGGCAAGAAGAAGGAAATTGAACCAGGGAAGTAGAAAGTACCTTTGGCAGTCACATGAATTTACAGCCCAAACTTACTTCAGCAGGGTCCAGTAAATTCCAAACTATATGTTATAATTTCATAATGTACTTTCATGAGCCTAAAAGAGTCAGATCCAAATACTCTCTTAAAATATCTATCTTTATCTGAGCCTTCATAGATATTCCATGCATCATATTGAAATACAGTAGTCAAAGCATAACAAACGATAACCAGACACAGGAGAAAAAACACATAATTGTGAAGATATTGAAGGAAGACTGCAGTGAGAAACATATCATAATTAAGAAATTTGAATTATTGGACACAAATCAGAGAAATCTACATTTACTGAATTTAAAATAAAATGAAATCAAAATTAGAAATATGTTCATGGTACAGTGAAGTATAAGATGTGATATTTAGAAAATAAAGCAAAAATAGAAAAAAAATCAAAATTCAACATATGGCAGGTTTACAAGCCTATTTGTAAACTTGATATAAAAATGAAAGGTTTCAGACTATAATCACATCTGTAAAATTTCATTTGCTTTATAATATAATCATATTGATAGATTCTATCTCTACTAAACTGGTGGGAATTATACAAGGGTGAATTTACTCAGAATCATATTAAAATCTATGCAGATTATTCATCACACCCTTAAGAATTCATGTCAGGGTCTTATGTCAAATGTGGCTGTCTCAAGTTCAGAGTCATTTAGGAGCTAGTGTTACAGGGATTCTGTCATCTTTACCATATGGTTTTCTACCTTTCCCTGGCCATCACTATTCTAATCAAATGAAAAGTGAAAGAAGAGGAATAATGCTCTGGAGAGAATTATGGCTCAGAGAGCAAAGCAGGACACACATTTCCATGTGGATTCCACTGGCTAGAAGTCAGTGAAATTGCCCATTTTAGGAGTTAAGGCGGTTAAAAGTATCATCTAGTTTTGAGCCCAAAATGACAGAGAAAATGCTTTTAGATGATTACCTTTTGGTTCCCATCATAAGAGAAATCTGGTCCAAAATCATTTTGAAAATTTATATTTTTCAAAAATGGGTACAATATGTCCATTTGTATGTGATCTGTTGCAATGTGCCACCTTTTATACAAAAATAGAATTTTATTTCTCCAAACCCTTGAACACTGGCAGGATCTTTGGCAGCTTAACAAGTAGAATAAGGAAAAAGTAGTGCCTTATCAGTTCTGGGGAACTTTGATCCTTATCAACCCTGAAGCTGTACAGATTTTGGAATGCTGAGTTTTGAGATGCTCCCCTTTGGGGCATATGTTTGAAGCCCATGTCACATTGAAAAGTCATGAGCAGGTTCTCTGAAAACTCTACCTGCACTCTGTGCTGACAAGCAGCTTGAATTATCAGGTCAGTGATTCTTTTTGATGGCTCTAGCTCTAGCTTCCAGCTACTTCCAGTAGTGGGTGAGAGACCTAAGAATAAGTTAAGTAAGACCGGACAGCAAATAGAAATACAAAAGATAAATACAAATGATAGTTTAATATTACTATATTTTGGGATTGTTTGATATGCCAAAATAGATAATGTCGACAGAAATTGGTTCCTGGAACTGAAAAACTATTATTAAAAAAATACTCCCAATGAAAAACATTCATATTAAAATTAGGCAGTGAGCTGAGGCCTGAAATCCTTGAGAATGGAAAAACTTTTAAGGAAAATATTGGAGGGTGGAGAAAAAAATCTTTGCTAGAGAATGTTGTGATATTCTAATAAAATGGTAACTCAGAATAACAAGTAAAATAGAAAATATACTTAATGAACTGCTGTCTGTAGTTAAGAAGTTGGTCAAAGAGTAACTACCATCGCTTAGGCTCTTCTGTGATGTATGTTTGTCACTCTATCAAGATATGGATCCTATTTCTCAATCATCTTGAATCTGAGAAGGCTTGTGACTGCTTTGACCAGGCAAATATGAAAGAAGTGATAGAACTGGGGATGTAGCTTAGTGGCATAGTCCTTGCCTGGCAAGCAGAAGGTCCTGAGTTCGATTCCTGGTACCAAAAAGAAAGAAAGAAAGAAAGAAAGAAAGAAAGAAAGAAAGAAAGAAAGAAAGAAAGAAAGAAAGAAAGAAAGAAAGAAAGAGATGGCACAATAGTCCTGGGAAATAGCCCTTCATTTGTCTGATACCTTCTGCGGTCTGTTTCTATAGATTCTGATTCTTCACGTGCTTCCTCTCAGCCCTTAGCTGCCATGTTTTGCATCCCACATTCACATGTGAAGGAATTGCAGTAAACACCCTCACATTTTGTTAAATATTAATTGTCAGCATTTTGGTCAGGCCATCTGGCATATATACCAGTTGAATATTCAAAGTATTCTGGTTTCAGATACAAAAAATTTGTAAGCATGAGATGGAAGCAAGTAACCAGCTGTGCTATGTCAACCCACACAACCCTTAAAAACTAATAATTTTTGTTTAAGACACTAAGATGTGGGCCGGTGAGATGACTCAGCGGCATAAGCGCCTGCCTGGCAAGGGCGAGGGCCTGAGTTTGACTCCCGGAACCCACATACGAAAAAGGGGCCAGTGACATCGCTCAGCAGCACGGGCACCTGCTGGTGCGTGAGGTCCTGAGGTCGACCCCTGGTACCCACACACACAAAAAAAGACACTAAGATGTGATGTGACTTCTTAGAAAGAGTTTGGGGCTACAGTCTCTGCCAACCATGCAAAAGACACAGGATTAAAACATCAAGACACATATTACTGAAATAATCCAGGATTTTGAATGTCATAGAATTTGGTCTGCTTGTTTGTGAGCTTGTGTTATTGTAGTGATTCCTCTTTTCCTTCCATTTCCTCCTCTTCTGAGTGGGAATATGAGCTCCGTGTCAGTCACATCATTGTATTTTGGAAGTAGTAACAGATTCTCTATTTTGCAGGTGCAGAAATGGAGAAGAAAATTGCTTCAAGATCATACTTAGACTCTTACCTATCCCTGATTAAGACGTTGACATTTGGAACATTTTGAGTTGATATTTATGTCATATTTTGAATTTTGAGTTAATGCTGAAATGATTTAAGACTTTTGGAGATGTTGAGGTGAAATGACTATATTTTGCAAGTGTGAGAGATATGACTTTTAGAGGAACAGAAGTCAGTGGGTTGAATAATGCTCTCCAAAACTGTATGTCTTCTTAGAATCTCAGAATTTGGCCTTATTTGTAATTAGAGTTTTTGCAGATGTATTTTGTTAAGATGAGGTCATAGTGCATTAGAGTGGGCTTTAAATCCAATCAATAGTGTCCATGTAAGAAGAATAGAGAACACTATGTGAAGATAGTGGCAGACACTAGAAGACAGCCATGAGGTAAGGAAAGCCAAGAATTGACTAAGGCCATCCAATGTGACAAAGAGTGGATGAATGACTCTTCTGTACAGCATGAGTACTTATGACCTCAAAGACACTTTGATTTTAGACCTGTAGTCTCCAGAATTATGGAACTACAAGTTCCCTTTTGTGGCACAACCCCATTTGTGGAAATTTGTTATGGCAGCCCAAGAGCTGTAAGGAAGCAATATACAACATTATAAGATTTTACAAAATTGTTTTTCATGATATTTCCATTAATTTCATTATAAAAGCAAAAGTGAAGTTAAATACCAATGATATAATAGACTATTGCCTTTCAAGGCAGAATGATCTACCTGCTGATTGTAGAGTGAATTTGTGTGGTCATGTTTAAGGAGTTTTGATCTTCCTCATAAATAGTGACAGCAGAAACACTTTCAATGGAGGTTCTCACAGGTGTAATATCTCTTATACCAATTGCATCCACTTTCTGTTCCTTCAGACTGTTCTCACTGTCCTGGAAAGATGACATATGATTTTCTGAACCCATGAAGCACCATTGCTAGTAATCTTGAATTCTGGGACTGACTCAGCTAAAACAAAAAGACAAGTAAACCTCATTTTTAAAATACTAAAAGCCAATTAAAATGCAACATTTTAAACATATTTTGTCAGATTTCAAATTGATATAAGGATGCAATGTCAAATATATTTTAAACCTTACTTTTCAGTGAATTCAAAAATATTGTACCCAAATTTGTTTACAAAGTGGCTATGTTAGCTATTGTGCAATAGTTCTTATTAATATTTCCCTCTCTAAAACTCACTGACATCCAAAAGTAAGCTGCTATTTTCTTCTCTTCTCCATAGCCCTTCAGTTCAGCTGGTGTGGTTATGCTTCAAGTCACAGATCTGCAGGTTAGCTAAAATTTTCATGAACTCAGCTGGCCTCAGCTTCGCTCAGTGGTACTTGGCTCCAGGTTTCAGGAATGGTGGCTGTCTGGAGTATGTTTTGCATATTGCAATAGGACAAGCACAAAAGCACTAATATGAATGTACACATGTATTTCAGCCTGCTGCTTTAATTTCATTGGGTAAAGCAAGTTACATAGTTTAGAAGGAATTTATTGTCTTTGGAAAAGTGGTAGTGTACTCTCCTTGCAGTGAGAGTGTTGCAAATGTGTGTTTTATACTACTACTTAAAGAGAATGAAGAATAAGGAATAAAATTCAGTTCACCACAGTGACATAATTAAATGGAGTCCAAGCAACCAAGAAGATTTACTCTAACACCCATAGTTAGAGATCAAAATATTGTGTACTTTTCAGCTTCTATCAGTGTAATGATATCAGAAAGGTAGATGATTGACACATCAAAAAACTGCAGATTCAGAGACCTGACAGATCTCTGTTGTAATATTGAAGAGAGCTATAACTATCACAGACAATTGGAAATATATTTTGCTGGAGTGTATGATGGCTTTATACCTTGTCAATTAGCTAGGTTAAAACTGTTTCCTTGAATCCATTCCCCTGATACTTATAAAATAGTTTGCAACATGGAATACTCAAACAAGATTTTTAGACACAGTTCGTGTTTAGCAGTGGGTTTTGCTAGAAAAAATAAGATCTGTTTAGATTTCACCGGTTTCCATCATGGAAATCCTCCCACCATGGCCAATTTCCACCTCCCACAGTGGTATTAACTATCTTAATATCCTAAAATTTTAACAGTCAGCTCTCATGAGCTATTATGAGCCTGCCCTATATTTCCACAGGACATACCTCAAGTCTACTTTTTCTGTCTATATTTCATGTTGTTATTGAGAGTTCTGTATTGTTGTGTGTTCTAGATTTCCTTGTGGGTTTTGTTCTGTGCAATTTCATATTCGTGTTTCTTTCTTGACTGAATATTTGAATGAATGAAATCAAGCAACACAATAAATAACCTAGTTTAACAAGAATGACCAAACCTCTAAAGTCTTTTAGAGAATTATTCACCAGTCTCCACAATTGATGGTTTAATCCCTATAATAAATCCTTTATTATATATGCATTTAGTTCAGTTTCTTCAATCATTTCCTACTAGTACAATAAGTATACATTTTCCCATCTGCTAGACTGATGAGCATACACCAGTAGTCAGAGGAAATACTAATTTGTAAGAAGTCCATGTCTGTAACATCAGCTACATTTGGAGTCACTGCCTTATCCAGCTCTTCAAAATCTCCACTCTAATATTTCAAGCAGCTGATGCAGGAATAGTGATGATAAACACTAAACTATCCTCTACAGTAATTCCCCAACTTATGAACATTGGAGTTGCAAATTTTCACAGATATGAATGGACCTTGCATTAGGAACATTCATAGATGAAAATAAATCATGGAAGTAGCTCATGTGTCTGCCAGACATTGTCATGGTTGTGCTTCTGTGTGCTTACTGTGGAGTGTGATATTGTACAGTAGTACAGTGCTTAGAGCCCAGTATGCCCAAAAGCAAGAGGAAAAGCAATACCCTATATGCCAGTTGTTCTGTTGTGTAGCACCACCATTTTAAGATAACTATAAAAGTAAGAATAGTTTATTTATAATATTTTGTGAGTGCATTTGTATGATTTGCATAGTGTATTTGTGTCAAAAGTGTATAAGACTCACTACGAACAAATCTGACTTACAAATGTTCTACTATAATGGAACTACTTTGAAAGTCTGGGACTTAAGAGTAGTTTCACTCCACAAGTAAAGCAAATTTAATTAGAAGCTAGGATGCTTTTAGAAACTGAATATATCTTTTTGTACAGAGAATTAAAAAATCAAGGAAATGATAACCACTAGTCACTTCAAATCTTCTGCGAGGCTGACATTTTAGATTCCACAAGGTCAGAATATGTGGTACTTGTCTTTAACATATATGGCTTGTTTCGCTTAATATAACAACCTTCTGTTCCATCCATGTTGCTTCAGAGAGAAGTAGGGGACAAAAAAATTTCAATCAGGGTTATAGTGGAGGAATTACTTCTGCTTCTTTTTTTTGAACAGTAGGATAACTATTGGTTAAAAGAATTTATGATACTTTTCAAAATAACTAAAAGGGTATGAAATCCCAAACAAGTAAAAATTATTAATGCTTGAAGATATATAAATATTTATTACACTGAATTGATTTACCTATGGTTTACATATGTTGAATTAGTTTAAAAATGTACCCCTTAAAATGGTACAACTCTTATATCTTAATTTATAATAACTGGAGAAAATAGTCATGAAGGGTATTTTGCACCAGACTATAAGAGTTTTATAGGCAGCTAAATTAAATAGACATTAATCTGCAGTCAGAGAGGGATTGGATTCTCAATGAAATCATTATAATATAAAGACATCAGAATTGTGGCTGTAGGCACAGCTGGGCATCTGAAGAAGGCCAGCACTCAAAATAGGGACCCAATGGCCAGGTCTACATGCCTCCTGTAATGCTTTGTGTCTAGATGTCCCCACAAAGCCTCATAAGGTCATAGGTAGGACTTTTCAGAGGTGGCTGTATCTAGGGTGTGTGATTAATAAATTAGTCCACTGATCAGTTTGGTATAGTTCTGAGTGTGGATAATGGGAAGGCTGACCCTGGGAATGAGCGCTAGCATGGATAGAATATAAGGGAAAAAGAGGCCTGCTATTATCACTTGCTACTTCACTGCTTTGCTGTCTTCTGCCTTCCATGGTCTGTGTCTTCTCTGTAATGCTCCTCTGCCTTGCCAACTTGCGTTGGAGCCAGATGACTATGAACTGAAACCTCCACAAATTGTAAGCTGCAGTAAACCTTTCCTCTTTTAACTTTGGGCATCGGGTATTTCATCCCAGCAATGAGAAAATAACTATGATACCTCCCTAGGCAAAAACAGTAACTTAGAATTATTCTAGAATGAGCACCACATGGTCTAGTAAATACAGATAGGCATCTGCTTCCCAGGTAGGTGACCAGAGAGTCTAGACCCATCCCTTCCCCAAAATGTCATTGTTCCTTCCAGGTACCCTTGGTATGTGACTAGCTTCCCTAATGGATCAATATTAGCTAAGCAGCTATCCTTGTAATCCTATAGTTGATTATAGTTTGACTCATGTTTTACCCACATTGTGACTTTGCTGTATAAATTTCCCCTGACAATAGGCCAAAGTGGCAACCCACTTTCAGGACCTTGCCTATCTCTCAGGAGCTATCTCTCAGTAAACATTCCTACTCTTAACCTCCATTGTTCCTTGGAATTCATTCTTTGATTTTGGGGAACACAAAGCTGGCACATATGACATCTAACAAGTTGGGAGTTATATTTTTCCTATATCAAGAGGATGTTTCAAATATACTTTTCTGATTTTATAGCACAGATCCTATTCAAGGGTGAATCTCAGCAATTAAAAATAAAAAAGTTTTTGTGTGCACATCAAACTGTGATATCAAGATACATTCTCTGAGTCTCAGTTACATTATTTTTAAAATAAAAGTTTTAGAATTATGGATGTTTAAAATAATTTTACATGTAAGTTTTATTGGTTCATTTTTAATTCTTATCCAGTGTTATAGTGGTAATATAACTCAGTCATCATGTTCTTATTTTTCAGCCATAAGTGGACATATGCAGTGGATATAACCAGTCACTATTTTCCAGCTATGTTTTAGAATACTGGATAATTCAGTATAGTTACCTGGGAACATTCTTACTCTTTTTCAAGTATATGGGCTGAACTGTGGAAATCAGTGTGGAGATTCCTCAAAAAACTAGGTTTGGAGGTCCCATTTGACCCAGCTATTCCCCTTCTGGGTATTTTCCCAGAAGAATTAAAAACATCGTACCACAGCGATATATGTGCACCCATGTTTATAGCAGCACAATTTGTAATAGCCAGATCTTGGAAACAACCCAAATGCCCATCAACTGAGGAATGGATAAGAAAGAGGTGGTATTTTTATAAAATGGAGTACTATTCAGCCATAAAGAAGGATAAACTGGAGACTTTTATAGGTAAATGGATGCAACTCGAGAAAATACTCATAAGTGAAATAAACCAGATGCACATGTGTAAGCATCGTATTATCTCTCTAGTATGAGAAACTGAAAGAGTAAATAAGATCCAAAATGTACAATAGACATGGTGAATCAAAAAGAAACTGGTCCAAAGGAAAGAGAGACTGGAATAGGGGAATAGGGAAAAGAAAGAAGGGAAAGGAAAAAAATTGTAAATATATATATATATAGATATAGATATATATGATGGTTAAGATAGATACACTACCAATTTTACTTAGTTCACTGAAGAGTAAGGTTTGTGCCAATAATGTTTGGACAATTGAATGCTAATATCTGGTATCCTGAATAACTAACTTAAAGATAATAATACATAATACATTAACCATTGTTACCATCCTATTATGTTGTTTTGAATATTTGTTCTTTTTTGATTTGTTTTGTTTTTTCTTCTCTTTAAAATAAAAAAATTATGAAGAAAAAAATGTATATGGGCTGAGTAAATAGTACTAGGAAAATATTTATCAGGTGTTCTTCAGCATCCCTTCAGTAATCTGGAAGGTTTCACAAATCTACTTTGGTTTTCTTCATCTTGTGGTTCTCATCTTGTGAGACAATGGCAAATATGTCCTTAAAGATTTGAAACATGCTCTAGGCCTTCTATCCTCATGTCCAGTATCTAGCATTTATTAAACATTTATGACTATATTTCACTGATACATCTTTTTTTTTATGTGGGTACTGGGAGTCAAACTCAGGACCTCACACATGCCAGCAGGCGCTTGTGCCTCTGAACCATATCACCAGCCCTTTTTTTCCTTTACATGGATACTGGGAGTCAAACTCAGGACCTCATGCTTGCCAAGCAGGTGCTTGTGCTGCTGAGCTATCTCACTGGCCCTTGCTGATATATCTTTAATACTCTAATTTATATGCGGTATATTTCCAAATGAAACTACCATCCATGACTTCCTGTTTTTTTATTCGGTATTGTTTTCTATTTTCCTAAGCATGCAAAGCTAGAATCAGGCTTCTACATTTGGTTTTCAGCAAAATTCTAGTTTGGATTTCATCAAAATAAAGTACTCACATGATATATTTTAGGTGAAAAAGAAGAAAGAAACTATTATTCCACTGTTGCCCAAAGGGCAAATGTGTGGGCAGCTGACAGAACAAAGGTTTGTAGCAGTTCCCAGTAAATTTTCTACAAATAAACACACCTTGTTAATGTGCTGATGGCATCTAGATTGCTGCTGAAAGTTTACTCTACTCCTGTTCCTTTCTGATTTCTTAAAAATAAGATTCCCTAGACTATAAGGTTCTACTCATTCAAAATATTTTTCTGATACCAAATGTAAAGGTCTGGATCTAGGTTTTAAAAAATGAAGAGTAAAATGGGAAAGTTCTAGTTTATCCCATAAATGCTTTGCCCTAATGGTCAAGAAATCTTGAATCCTTTGATAATATGAATAAATAAGGCAAGATGCCTCTCCTTTGACCACACAAAATGTTTGCTACTACCTTTTTTGATTGCTTTCTTTGATGATCTCCTGCTGTTCCCTTCAAAGTTTAACCACTTTCACCTCTCAGGCACTGAACTGTACTTTAGATCAAAGACATACTTTTTTCTCTAGAGAGTTTAATTTCATATCTTCTTAAAAATAGTCTAAAAATAAAAATTTAAGCACTTTTCTCTGCCAAATTCATCTTCTAACTTCTGTTCTTTCTGAATGTATTTGCTTTTATTCTGGAGGTCTTTTTCTCCCCCACTTTCCACTTCTTCTAGCAGCCTGGTTTCTATAACTTAGCCAAATACATTACTTAGCACTATAATTATGTGATAGGTATTCACCATGGACTGTTCAAGAATATTTACAGAAACAACTGAAGATACAATATAATACTTATGGTCTTAGTTGTTCTCCATATTACAGTTTGTTTTTACATTTTCTCTCTTACTCAAGTAAATGTAGTTGAAAGTAAATAACCATAAACATTTTTTTTTTTTGTGGGTACCGGGGGTCGACCTCAGGACCTCGCGCGCCAGCAGGCGCCCCTGCCGCTGAGCGATATCACTGGCCCCTTTTTCGTATGTGGGTTCCGGGAGTCGAACTCGGGCCCTCGCGCTTGCAAGGCAGGCGCTTAAGCCACTTAGCCATCTCACCGGCCCCATAATAAACATTATTTTTGCCTCCTGTATTTCTTGAATAAAATTTTGAGATCTGACAGAGGATAATAACTAGAGATAATTATGTCTTCATAATACATTGTACATTTTAGGATTTTTGTATGAGTAAGTTTTAAGGGTTCTTATATAAAAAATAGTATGAGAGGGTTGATATGTTAATTAGTTTAATTTTATTATTTTAAATATTATAAATAAGACAAAACATTGCATTAAAACCCAGAATTAGTGCCGGTGAGATGGCTCAGTGGCTTAAGCGCCTGCCCAGCAAGCGCGAAGGCCCGAGTTCGACTCCCGGAACCCACATACAAAAAAGGGGCCAGTGATGTCGCTCAGCAGCACGGGCGCCTGCTGGCGTGTGAGGTCCTGAGGTCGACCCCCAGTATCCACCAAAAAAAAAAAAAAAAAAAAAAAACAGAATTAGCCAGACATTGTGGTGTATTTGTGTAATCCCAGCACTCTGGGAGACTGAGATGGGATTGCAGTTTTGAGCTCAGCCTAGGTAATTTAGGGACTTTGTGAAATCGTATGTCAAAACAAAAACTAAGAAAAGGCTGGGTACATAGCTCAGGGTGAACATCCTGGGCTCTATTCCCTGGAGTGCAAACTCATAAAAAGAAACCATATAATTTTTACCTGCCAATTAAAAATACAAAGGAAATGGAATAAAATATTTAATATTTTAGGGAAGAGTTGTCTATCACTTTTTCTCATGAAAGAATTCCTACTAAGTTATGATAATACCAATTTGAATTAGGCCTTGAAACAGTCATTCATGATTTTGTTATTTCAAGATTAGATTACTAAATTCCTCATTGGCTTCTGGCCTGAGCAAAACCTCATAAACTCCAGTTCATTTGCAAAGTTGCTGTCGAAATCTTCTTGTCAAATACATCAATGTAAACATATTTACAATCATTTTTATAGTTTTTATCCAAATTTTAGTTTAAGCAATATGTTGATTATAAAAGGACCCCCTTTCCTTAAAAGATTTTAGTGCCTTGACTCTGAGGATTAGCAAGGTTTGTTTTCTTTTTTAAAAGTGTACCATTAAGCATATTTTCTACTAATCACAAGGTTACTATTTCACCATCTCATAATAAAGCTTACTAAGTTGCTATGCACATTAATTTAAAAAATTGCTTCCATCAACATGATATATATATGTATATATATATATATATATATATATATATATGCTCACAAAGGTATATTTTCAGTTTTTGTGTATGTGAAATAATGATGTAAAACCTTATTTCAAAGTTCTCTCTCTTGATTTTTATATTGCTTTATAACTTGTCAGAAAGCATGTTACTTTCATGAAGCATACAGTAAATATCCAATATTATGTTAGCTTCAAGATCAAATTATTTGCTTTTCTTATGTGAATTGATATGTTTCTATGAATCAAACATGCTACAGATAACCATAACTTAAGAGTTTTATTCTCAAAAATTACATTTATTTGTGCGTGTGTATATAAAATTTTGTGTTGATATTTGTGTATATATGCATTAGAGCAATGATTACATAGATATATAAACAGGATCAGAGCCTTACTGTAATTTCAAATTTAGAAGATAACTTTACACAATTGCAGCATAAAACAATTTGTTCTATGTGCCATTAGATACTATACATACAGGATAACACAAGTGGGGCAAGAGATGAAAGTCAGGAAGAATTATATGCAAGAACTGGCTTGAATAGAAGATGGAAAAGATTTGTTAGTGATAAAAACAGTTGGTGAAAGCAAATCCAGAATATGGGAACAATGAAAAGGTAAAAGGAGAGAGAAAGACATGTTTGAGATACAGGTAGTCACAAGAGTATATTTTGGGATTAGAAGTAATAAGAAGGAATGGAAAAGTAAATTCTGAAAAAAAGTTCAAAGCCCTTGGACATCTGACCAAAGATATTAAAAGAAATTTTGTGAAGAGGGTTGTGATGTGATTAATATGAAGGCCTGAAAGATGAAATTAGTGATGCCATATAGGGTATTACTGTGTCATTACTAATGAGGAATCATAAAATGTATTAGAGCTAGCAGTGTGCATTGAAACAAGAACAAGAATAGAGTGCAACCTACATAATTAGAGTTGCACATTGTCAAGGGATAGTAATGCAGGTATATTAAGGGCTCTACATAAGTTTACAGTTCACAATTATTACTAGAAATTATTGCTTCTCCTTTTTATATATTTGCATTTTTATTTTTATTAGTAGATGTTTGCAGTACATAATGTTTACATTCCTTGTGTGGAGGTGGTACCTGTACATAAGACATCTTCATTCCTTTTCCCATCACCCTTTTCATTTATCCTCCCCCTTCCGTCCACTCTTGACCCCCTTCTCACTTGAGAAAGATTATCATTCTGCCAAAAGAAAGAAAGAAAGAAAGAAGAAAGAAAGAAAGAAAGAAAGAAAGAAAGAAAGAAAGATCCTGTGCCTATTTATTAGATGCAGAAAATGGGCATCAGCAAGATTCACAAATAATATGTCACCATTCAGTTACTTCAGTAAGTATAAGTAGCTGCAGTCAAATTCAACTAACTTAGTTTAATAATGTCGATGTATAATATCATTATGTATTTTCTAAATTGAATATATATATATATATAGTAATAAATATACTTATTACAGGGAATTTTATTATCCCTCTTAAAGTTATCTTGGTTGTTTTTATAGAATGGGAATTATGCCATATTACTATTTTTAATTCTTCTTGTGGCAAAAAATCCCAGAGTACTGAAGAATACTTGAAAACATGAAGTATGGCTGAAAGCTCTCTGCATTGGACAGCAAGAATTTTTCTAAATCCAAGGTACTCAAAAACATTCATCGATCCTCTTTTTATTTTTGTTCTTTTAGAAAATAATTTCTAAATGCCTACACTTTCTGCCCAGGTGTTTATTTAATATTTTAAACAGAATTACATACTTCATATATTTTCTACCCTAGAATATGATTTTATTTTAAAAATTGCATTCATCCATCACTATAAGAAATGTTGAACTTAAATTAACTTACAGTTAAAGTCAACATATGAATGAATTTCTTTGCCTACATTTTGAGTTGCAACTGCTAATATGTGTCTCAGTTGGGGATAAAGGTTCTACATAATTCATAGACTGAAGCTGGAGGATGTGCTGCAGTATAAATCTTTGTTTAGCAGGACTAATGAGATATTGACCACTTCCCCATGCTACACAGTGTCTTTATTTTGTACCCTACGTAGGTAACAGTGTTAACAATTGAGGATTTTTCTCCTTGACAAGGTAGGACTAGGTGAATTCTTTCATAAAGAACACTGTGTATTGAATAGTCATATCAATGCAATATTTACATGACAAAGATCATTATTGTTGCATAATAATTTCAGAATGCATTACTTTTTAATAAAAACAATTGTTTCTAGTAATTACCTAGTGTATTCAATTAGATGAAAATGTCAGCTAAAATTAACAAATTACTAACATAAAAGTTCATTTTCAATAATTTAATAATTTGTTAGCTCATCTTAATTTATTTCCTAGCTCCTCAATTTTTAGTGAAGACAAAATTCCTTTTAATATGAAGTTGTTCATATATATTTCAGTTATAGTATAAATTAAGTAATTTTAATGTCTTCTAATAGAATTATTTCCTACACATATAAAGTAGCAATATTTAAAATATCATTGTATTAAAATTTGAAATACATGTCTTTAGTTCTTTATGCTTTGTAACATGTTTTCCTTTTTTTTGTGGGTACCTGGGGTTGACCTAGGGACCTCGCACACCAGCAGGCACCCATGCCACTGAGCAATATCACTGGCCCTTTCTTCATATGTGGGTTCCAGGAGTCAAACTTGGGCCCTTGCTCTTGCCAGGCATGTGCTTACACCGCCGAGCCATCTCACCGGCCCCACATATTTTCTTTAATATAGTTTCCTTTTTTAAAATAGACACTTTATAAAAATTAAAACAAAAGTCGGGAGCTGGGATATAGCATAGTAACAGTGTACTTGTCTAACATATGTGAGGCCCTGAGTTTAATCCCCAGCACACACATACACACAGCAAACACACATACTCCACAATACAAATATGTATATATCTATATGTATTATATATCTATATATCTATAGATATAGCTACACCTATTTTCTGATCTATACACTTGAATGAGGTATGCCCTGATCTTATTTTTAGACTTTATGCCTTGCTTTGGGGGAAAAAAGATTCTAGATTCTATGACTTAACTTAGGTATGAGGATTCTGGTATCTAAGAAAGACCTAGGGACTGAAGCTGCATGATATCTTTGACTGTTCTTTTGTTCAAAGCATTCAATATGCCTAAGAACCTTCTTTGATTTCTGAGCCCCAAGCAATATGTATGTACATTGCAATAACAAAATTTAAAAGTATGAGAGACAGACATACCATTTTCTCTTTTATATGTATTATTATCCAAATTAACAATAATTCTAAAATTATTTAGAATAAACTCAATTTGTGGCTACTCTTCTTCTTTCCACTTATATGTGAATTATTTATAAAACATTCATTTTATAAGCTGAGATAGAATAAAAGTTCTTTATTTAAAAATCATTTCACTATTTGAATGTTCCTATGAGCAGGGAGGAGGTTTAAAAGGATCTGCAACTATGTTTTTATTTTGTTTTGTTTGTTTATTTATTTATTTATTTAGGTACCAAGAATCAAACTCAAGACCTCATGCTTGGCAGGCAGCACTGACTACTTTGTAATTGTGTCAGGATTGTTTGTTTTCCCATCAGTTTTTCATAAATATAAGGATTTTAATATTAAGGAAATAAAATTTCATAAGAAATATTAAATACACCTGGAAGAATACTCAGTTTCAAGGATCTCATTCTTATTAATGTGCAAATAAAGAGTTAATGAAGCTCATCTATTCATTCAAAAAGGACCTGTAGGATTTGCACCTGGAGACACTTTGTTAGCAATGTTTGGGATGGAGGAATACAATGGCAGTTATACAGTACTGTCTCTAAAACGCCATAATTCCACAGACATTTTAAATTCAGACAAGCTAACAGATTTTCTAATATGGAGTTTTTCAGCCTAGTAGTCTATTACAAATATAGTTGTCAGGTACTGGTAAATTATAAAAGCAATCAAAATATATCACAAAGTGGTTGGAATATTTTATATAAATATGCTGAATGTAAATTAAAGAGACTATATGTTTAATAATAATAACTGTGACCAAAGACGTATTTGCTACAACAGTTCACATTAAGTATCTGTAAGGAAACCTAGCATGAGAGAAAAATGTGAGAACATTTCTCACTAGAAGATAGAAACATTATCCTTCAGTCTTTCCTCTCAGCTGGGCTTGTGTTTTGGTGAATTTCGTTGTACATTCACCCTAGACACTCTTGAATAGCTGGAGACTGGAAGCCAACACTTATTATGATTAGTAGTCCCAGGGTGTTAAAAACATAATACTAAGCAAAGCACTTAAATATTTCTTTTGTTTTATGAAAACACTGAGTGTGAGAGTGGGAAGGTGATTATTAGAAAAGCATATCTTTCTTTTTCTATCTAGAAAGTTTGGCCTCCATCAATTCTCCCATCTTTGCCAGAGCTCCAAATCTTCTTCAGTCATCTTCCTTATAAATCAATTCCAAAAACTATTCTTCATTATTTTCTCTTTCTTAGGTTGTCTTGACCAAAATGATACTCATATTTTCCTCAGTTTGGCTAAATTCTGAACACACTTCTTGGTTCTAGATTCTTATCTCCCTTTTCTTACAGCATTTTCTTTAAAAATGCTTACCAATTATTTCTTTGCCCCTTGGAGATATATTTCAGTCTTTTTTTTTTTTTTTTTTTACGTCTCTTGCCAGTTTACAATCCAGGAATGTGATTCTTAAAGACATTGGAGCTACCAAATTCAAATGTAATCATCAAGAGAGATACATCTTTTATCTCAGAGTCTCTGTTGGGAGGGTAGAAAGCTAACTTTCATGAGCACCAATTGGCAAATACAGGTGGGTTAATCACTGAAAAACATAACTGCAAACTCAAGAAATACTATATGCCACACATCTCATGAATCTGTTTCCTCTCAAATGTCTTCCAGTATTTTTTTTTTCTTTTGTGTACCAGGAGTCAACCTCAGGGCCTTGTGCTTGTGTCACTGAGTGATTTCACAGGTCCCTTTTATTCCTTTATGTGGGTACCGGGAGTCAAACTCAAGGCCTCACACTTGCCAGGCAGGTGCTTATGCCACTGAGCCATCTCTCCAGCCCTGTCTTCCTGTACTTCTCTGCTAGTTCATCCCAAATCTGAAAGGCCTTCCTGCCCTTTGTTTCAGTGGAGTGGAGTTCAGATTTATTACAGTTTCTCACTCTTCATGGAAAAAAAATTTTCATGCCTGTTTAATGTTGTCTAATGCAATTTTTGCTTCAACACATTTCTTATACCACAAATTTACTTGCTTATTTTCTGACCAACTAACTTGAATATATTTACCATGAGAATATTAACTTGTATTTGGTGAATGATAGTATTCTTAATTCACAGAACATCATGGTATCTGGCATAGTGTAGATATTAAAAATTAACATCAAATGAATAAATATTTTGATAATTTTTTTCCAATTTTCATACATAATTGATGCAAAATAAGTAGCTGTCAAATAAACATTGTTAATTAATACTTACTAATATTATGATTAAAAGCCAAAGAAAACTGTGAAAAAAGCACTGAGGTGTCAACAGTGTTCTACGGGGGGAGTAACTGAAACCTATTTAATGCAGTTCAACTGTGGACAGGACTTACGATTTCTAGAACAATAGTTATCCTTATGTACGACATTCTAAGCTGTGTGTGTGTGTGTGTGAGTGTGCATGTGTGTGTTCTGTTGTTTATCATTTGGCATCAAAAGAGTGTAAATAATGAAAAGATTACCTTGGTTCAGTCTTGTACATGTAAACACGTGTCTGACTCTTATGGGACTCTAAGCCTACTCACACCTTAACATCCCAGATCTTGTAAAACAGTGAGCACAGTTTGATGCCCACTAAACTGACGTCACACTGTGAGCAAGATAGATCTACTGTTTCCTTCTCTAAACAATCAATAAATGCCTTTCCAACTCCCAACTTGGGAGTTGTTTCCTACTCATCCTATACTACAATCTCAGATTTTAGCCTTGGTGAGGTTCACCGAACTCTCTTCAGAGACATGATTATCCCTAGTTTGGCAAATCAGTAGTTTAAATTCCCATCCACCCCTTACCCACTGCCTTAGATAGAACAGTGTTGCGGGTCTTTGTTTCTCCTTCTATGATGATAAGCTGTTCAGGTATTTCAGTTTCAGTCCCTAAAACCTGATGAATACAAGTGGAATCAGATATTCAAGGTGGGCATATAACTATATGGAAAAAAGAAATGCAATTACAATTTTTACATTAAATATTTATTCTTTCAAAGTACTAGAAGTATAGTCATGTTGCACATTTCTGTTTATAATCCTGAATAAATGTTTTGTATTTTTATAAGTTGTAACCTTTATTCATCATCACTATTTGAGAAAATAGATTTAAATCATTAAAATACAGAGAGAGGAGAGAGAGAGAGATTGCTGGCATGCACATTTTTAATGAAGAAAATGCTTCCTGGATATGGTAAATCTTCCATCCAAATACATGTGAACAGTCAATACATTATTTATAATTATTGCAAAATTTCCTAAAGATATTAAAGATAGGGGATGATTGCATCTAAATATTTTCAATAAGTCAAGTGCATTTTAATACTAAAATTTTATATGTAAGTTAAGCAGACTGAAATGTATAATTTTTATCAATTGTTGAGAATTGTATTGATAATTCAAAAATAATACCAGAGTAAGCTGTATTTAAGGTAAGTATATAAAAGAAAGTCCAAAATACACAGAGGAAAATACCTAATTCATTTACCCTAAAAATGAGAGTGTTAGTTCAGAATTAAAGATAAGATTTTCACAAGCACTTTTTGCATAAAACAGAAAGGATAAATATGATTTTCAGAGTGATATGGACCTGAGCAATGAACAAGTAAATATCCTAATTTTGAATTTAACTAAGTCATGGTATCACCATGATTTAAGACATTTTTCATTATTTGTTTATTTACCCAAAATTACAATGGTTGTTTTTGTTGTTCCTAACTTTGGTGTTTTCAGAATCACAGCAATCCACAGTACAAAATAAACACTACCATATGTGACCAGTGCCAATTTCTTTTTTGCTTGATTTTATTTTCTAAATATTTTTCTAATATTCTCTTTCTACCCTTATGCTTCTTCTTGGTCTCAGCCCCTATTATTTCTTTTGTTGTGTTCTGTAGTAACCTATGAGTTTGCCTCCCAATTGTTGCCTAAACTTGTTTCTTTAGTTTTCATTTTCTACACTAAGTAGAAAAGCCTACTCACAAATAAGCTTAAATCATATTTCTAAGTTAGCTTACACTCCTGGTACAAATTATCCTTCAGTGCAGAGATGAGCAATTCAAAGATGACCAGTGGCATAAGAATTTTTTAGCTTTGTACTTGTAGGGGAGAAAAATAACGAGTTTCACTAACCAAATGCTAAATTCATAGATTAATTCCTTGTAAAAAAATAAAGACTAAAAAGATAAATATATAATGAATTTATTTGTTTCACATAACAAAGGAACTTTCAGAAATTAAGACCCAGATACTAAGAAAACTATATTTTTATGGACAGTCACGCAGAAGTATAGGATAAGAGGATATGATATAATGGTAATAAGCTGGAGGGAACCAACCAAGGCCGACTTAGGAAGGGAGGGAAATTCAGAGGGATCTTTCTACTCCTGCTATTTTCTCCATTTCCATCAGTTTAAGATATCCAGTACATCAAGGTACAATATTTTGGGGTATGCAATTCTGAGCATGAACCAGTCTAATTTCAAGTGCATCACTTACAAAGGAGAAATAGTAATATGGCAAATATAGTACAACCAATATGTAACCACCAACTGGAAAATGAGTGCTTTAACAAAGGGAGTGTGTACAAGTGCTCAGCCTATGAATGATGCAGTGTTGGGCCCCTGCTGGGACTTGGCTCAAGAATACTAGGAATAATCTTTTGGAAACAAGGATGCAATGGCATTTGGTCTGCTCAAGAGCTCACAGGTGGTAACAATGCTTCAGGTGGGATACACAGGTAAGCTAAGAGTCTCTTCCTACAAAATTATAAAAGGCCTGGTTTTGGAAAGAGCAAGAACAATACTTTATTCACCTAAATAATAAAAATCTTAATATCTATAAATAGCTTAAAATGAACAACATACCATAGAACCTGACACTCAATAGGTGTTCAGCAGCTGCTGCATTTAAAGGAACAATCAAGTTTCCTTTGCTAGAGAAATTAACCTGAAATCTGGATTTCAATTGCTTTCTCTGTAAGGGAAACATGCAATGAGATGATTCATATGAACCTGCCTGGTAAATTCTAAAGCAAATCACAATTGATAGGAACTAAAAATAAGGCTGTTTCTGTGTTTTCATTTTAAAATATATCTAGAATTAATATTTTCATTATTAAAGAGCAGTGCCAATTTTTAAGTTACATTCTTCTATTCAATAAAATAGACCATCTGAGTTATAAGAATATATATTTTCCATGGAATTCAACAAAGCTCTTCAATTTACAGAAGAAAAATTTGGGCCATAAATATTTTTTTCTTTGGTTATGCCCTCTGCATAAAATCCTCCCTCTTTAAAGATGAAGAGGCCATTTGATTCAGGGCTATGCCAAAGATTCTGGATTTCCCCTGCAAATATTCTCATATTCTGTATCACTGCCTGTTTTTATATGGTTCACTCCTCTTCTCTGCTACATGTTAGACCAGCATGTGGTAAATATATGGTGAGTCATCTTGGCTTTTCCTGAAATTGCAATGTTTCTTCTCACCTGTGACCATTTGAGTAAGTTATCCATCTAAAATTTCCTCTAAGCTCTTCTGTGGACTTACATCCTGTTCTCTTTCATGGTGAAGAAAGATTATTTTGTGCCTATCACATAGGACTTTCTGTGGTAATCATGTACTGCAAAATAATCTGTGGCAGGAATGTAAACATATGGCAACAGCCATTGTGAATAGCAAATGCGCCTCATAATGATAATATGAGAACTTGGTACCTAACACTAACCAAAGGAACAGAATTTTGAAAAATTATGTAAATAACTGTGCTTTCACTACTTAGAATAAAAAATTTGCTTATAATAAGAAAAGTACAAGCAAAAGTCCATCTTCTAGTTTAGTATTTTTCATATGGGAATTTTGATAAGATGTTGTTGTAGGCATTCACATTAAAAAATTTGGGGGGAATTATGTGATTGGTAAAGGCTGTGCCAAGCAGAGAAAAATTTTTAAACTCCAGGTTATATTCTTATCTACTTTGCCAGAGTCTGAGACTTAGTTATTGTAAGCCACATTTCTCAAACAATTTTAAAACACCAGGACTAAAAAATAATATTTTTCTGGTAAAAGATCCAGACTTATCCATTCAAATTTCATAGCCAAAAAGAAGAATAATGTTTTTAGTAGTTCTTACCTCAGAAGTATTTTCCTAATAATCCCATCTTTTCAAAAATATCCCACTGCTTTAAGAGTCTAGCTAGAAAGACTCTAGAGTCCTTCGGTTAATATTTTTGTTTCTGTTAAGATTTCATTAGTTAAAAGAGTGGATCCAGTATATACCTTACTAATTATGCATAGTCCATGTTAAAATTGTTACTAGAAGTTAATGTTGAAAATTATTAGATTGTCTATGAAAACCTTAGGCATTAGAGAAAATATTTCTGTGCTAACAACACCAACAAAACTCTGGCAAAAAAAGAAAAGGGTCAACCTGCAATTTTTCAACATTTTTCTAAAGGTCAACATGTTACAACACTAGAAAATTACTAGAGAACTAGCCAGTCTTGTCATTACACTTTCCTGAAAAAAAAATTACTATTTTTAATCTGCCTCAAGAATGAAGTAACTTGTAGTTAACCATTATCCAAAATCTATTTGCAAGTTAAGAGCTCTCTGAGCCTCCAGCTATGGAATCATGACAGTGTAATAGATGGTGTGCATTGCCTTTGGAAAAATGAAGGTCACTTACTTATAAGCCTGTTTTTCTGATGATGCATCATTATATAGCAAGCATTAGAAAGTCACTCACCACCCAGAGCAGTTAACTTGCTGATTGGTTTCTGATTATTATTTTTTCATGGGAATATTAATTGATTCATAGCATTTTCCTGCTCTCAAAATATCTGTGGGAAAAAAAAAAAAAAGAAATGGGTACCACAGGTAATTTTTATATTCTTACTTTCTGCCAGCAGGGGGGGGGTTTGTAGTTTTCTTTCAAATAACTCCATAAAACATTGCCCACAAGGCCCTGTACTGTATTCCGCGTAACATACCAATGTTGCCCCTTCTAAAACAATCGCAAAATACTCTGAAGTGTTCTTTGTTTTCCTTTCATGTAGCACAAATTGCAGCTTCACATCTTCACTAACGTATTCTGACAGTCTTGGTACTATCAATATCAGGGATAGATATAATAAAATGTTACTTTAACAACTTTAAATAAAAGCATAATTCATTTTTAAGAGTAGTGCCAGAAGATTTATTTTAATACTAAAGATTGTATTTTTGGTTCAAAAATGAATTAATCGGTGGAACTACTAAATGGTATTTTTTTCTGGTGAGTTAAAGAATTCATCACTCTGAGAGAAGATAAGCAGCCTAGAACTCTTCTTTGAAAATACACAAGAAGTCACCTCTTAAGATATGCTGTCTACCTACAAAAGCCCATATATCCCTAATTATTGATAAATGAATTTAAAATAGCATCATTTCTACACATCTAACTTTTATTTTATTTTATTTTATTTTATATGTGGGTACTGGGAGTTGAACTCAGGACCATGCACTTACCAGGCATGTGCTTATGCCACTGAGCTATATCACCAGCCCCTAATTTTAATTTATATTCATTTTAAACTAATCAAAATCATAATCACTGTATAAACAAAATCGTTAGTCATATATAAACATGTACTTTCAAAATCTGTATTACTATGGAATGGCTTAATAAAGCTAGTTAATATGCTTCACATTTCATGTTTGTCATTTTTGTAGGCTTCAATATGAATGAATGCAGAAGACCTTAGGCTAAGTAAAAACAAGCCTGGCACAGGAATATAAGCACTGCATGATCTCACATATATGTGAAATATACCTAAAGAAGAAAGGAGAGAGTAGAATGATGTTGAGGAGATGGGTGCCAAAAGGCATAAAAGGTGTAAAATATCAATTAAATAGGAAGAATATGTTCAAGAATCTATTGTTCAAATGCCAACTACTGTTCAGTATGTAATGATATTTTTGAAATTGTTTGGACAAGATATCATGCCTATATCTTGTACTCTGAATAATTACTATGATAGTCAACACTACACAATGTATTAATTATTGTAACTCTCCTACTAACCTGTTTTGAAACTCTGTTTCATTGTTATTTTCATCTTTTTTTATTTAAAATTAAAAAAGAAAATTGCTAAGAGGTTGATTTCAAATATTCTATTTACACATTCACTTTTAAAATGAAAATACAAATTCAAAAAATGATAAAATGAATATTAGCTTTGTGTGGCTTAATGTATCAGACTGCTTTCCTTAATTACAAGTGATAAGTTAGAAAATAGAATATTAGGTGTGGAATTTGAATTAAATAACGTGGACCACAGGTAAATGGAGATAATGATTATGTGAGGTGCTTCATTGAGAAGATTTTAAAAAGAATGAGACTGGGGACTTATGAGTAAACTGGGCATATACGGAGACTATTAAAAGAGATAATTTGTAGTGAGAAACTGAGAAGGAAAAGAGGTCTAATCCTCTCAACAGACAGTTTTTCATAAGAGTGGTGAAATTCTAACACAGTCCTAGAAACTCAACAATTATCATTTCACTGACAGGACACCTTTGTCATCTCTTTCTTGAATATAACTAATAAAAAACCTGCCATGTTTTTGTGCCCTATTGGAATAAAGATGACATTTCTCCTTTCTTTTCTCAAAAGGTTACCTTGTTCTTCCTATTTTTAGTAATTGAAAGATAATATAATTCTAGTCCAAAAGGACAATGAGTTTAAAACTTTATTGAAATCTAATTAAGAGTTGTAATTGTATCCTTCAATATATGATTTCTTGCTAAAGGAAATAAATTGAATGTATCTGACTTTAATATCCAACAATAACTTTTTAAACAATTAGAGTGATTTCAAGGAAATTTTAAATCATTTTAGTCAAATAGATCCCAAATTAGAATTAGTTGCACTTTTTTTATTGTAGATTGGTGATCTCTATGAATTTTAGATTGGAAAATAAGGGGAATATCATATAAAACATACAAATTCACTCTCAACACTGTGGTGGTCTTAAATAAATTATGTTACAGTCTGTAGTATTTTATGATGTCCCCCAAGCAGAGAAATTCTTGAAATAACTTTATCATTAATAGGTCATTAATATTTTTCAGGAAATTATTTTTAGTAGAAGAAAGTAATGAAATAATCAGTGTCTTGTTGTTGTTGTTGTTGTTGTTCTGATGGACATTACAATGTATAGAAAAGAGGAAGTAAAACAACAGAAATTACTTAATAATTAGCAAACGTGGTAATGTACTAAATGCTATGTAAGACAATTATGGGACACTATTAGAGCATTCATAAAAGGGCTTTGTTACACTATGGATTATGTTACATAAGTAAAGTTGCTTGATTTTAGCTCTGAAACAAGATGAAAAAGGTAATATTTGAGTTTTCACAAGGTCTTAGGACTTTGAGACTTTGGAAATCATTCATTTATAAAAGAGAATGAGTATCTAATATGTAGTAAGCATTGTGCTATGTCTGACAATAGAACAATGAATTAAATGGACCACTTCTTGCCTTTATAGAATCCACAGTCAAATGAAGAAGAGAAAATATGTCACTCTCAATTATTTTGTACTTGGTTCAAAAGCCACTAGTTCAGGCTGGCCTTTCACTCACTGCAAGGCTGGCCTCGAGCTCACAGCAATCCTCCTGCCTCAGCCTCCCACAACTGGGATTATAGGTGTGTGCCATTACACTTGGATTAATTGCATGTTTTTAAAGCCCAATAAATTGTTTCTTTATCCTAGTAAATGCTTGATATTTTGCCTCCAGAAAATTTATAAGTCTTATGCTTTCATTTTGTCTTCTAATTTTCTATGAATTAAAATTATGTCAGTACTAATATATAAACTCACTAAAATTATTTTGAGCAACTTCAGTGTGCCAAATATTGTAAAACCTGTCATGTAGACAAAAGAATAAGAATATCTATCTTAGCAACTTCTCTATAACAGGCAGCCTATTTGATTTAAGCAGAGGAATGTGAATGAGAACTATGTACAAATTTCTGCTTTCTACACTATAAACTTTTTTGAGTTTTTATTTTTTATTAGTATATGCTTACAAATTATTATATTCTTTTGAAGAGTTGGTTGGAACATATATATAGCACATTTTAATTATTTTTAATCCACTTACACTCCCCTTCCTCCTCTCCCTCCATCTCTTCATCCCTTTCCCATTTGAATAAAATCTATGTCTGTACTTCCTATTATTAATCATTTATTTTCCTCTTTATTTATGTTTTGGGCTTCTCATGTAAGAGAAACCATGTGGTATTGAAATTCATGCGTTTTATTTATTTCACTGAACATTAAGGTCTCAAGGTACAATTATGTTCCTACAAATGATTCATGTTTATTCTTTATGGCAGAGTAGTACTGCATTGTGTATAAATACCACATTTTCTTTATCTGTACATCTGCTCATGGATATAGCCCATTATGAATTGTGTTCCTATAAACATGGGTATGCATGTATCACTGTGATATGATGCCTTTAAGTCTTTATGGAAGATACCTAGAAGAGGATTTGCTGAGTCAAATGGAATTTATGGTTTAGTTTTTTGAGGCATCTCTATACTGATTTTCATAGTGGTTGCATCACTTTGTATTCCCCATAACAATGTACTAGGGTTACTTTTCCCTGTAGTGTCTCCTGCATTTGATGTTGTTCAATATCTTGATTATAGCCATTCCTTTTAGGGTGAGATTGAATCTCTGTGTTGTTTTAATTTGCATCTCTCTAGTGGCCAGTGATGTAACATTTCTACATGTATCTATTGCCTATTTGTATTTCTTGTATTTCAATCTTCTCTATGTAGATGACAATTTTCCCAGTATTATTTATTAAAGAGATTTTCTTTCCTGCAATTTATGTTTTTTGGCCCCTATTTCCAAAGATCAGTAGCTGTATGTGGCTGGGGTTGTTCCCATATCATTTATTCTCTTCCCCTGATTCATGGGTCTGTTCGTGCCAGTACCATGCTGTACTTGTCACTGTAGCTTTGTAATAAAACTACAATCAGTGATTATGATGCCTCCTGCTTTTCTTGTTACCCAGGAATACTGTTGCTATTCTGAGTCTTTTCCGGTGACACGTGAATATTAGGATTTTTTCTCTAGTCCTGTGAGGTATTTTTGGATTGTTTTCTCTAGTTCTGTGTGGTATTTTGATTGAGAGTCCATTAAATCTGTACATCAGTTTTGGAAGTATGGCCATGTTATGACTATATTGATTCTACCTATCCAAGTAAAGGGACTTTCATTCCATTTTCTGATGTCCTTTTCCATCTCCTTTACCAGAGCACTATAGTTTTTGTGGTAGAAGTCTTTCACTTCCTTGATTACATTAACTCTTAAGTACTTAATGTTTCATGATGCTATTCTGTATGATATTGTTTTCCTAAAGTCTTTATCAGTGATTTCATTATTGGTATACAGGAATGCTATTAACTTTTCTGTGTTGATACTGCATTTCTGCATTTGGTTATTGATTCTAGGCATCTGTTGGTGGAAATTTTGGGTCTTCTACATAGAGAATCAAATAATCTGCAAATAATTACACTTTGACTTTTCCCTTAACTGTACAATAGCCCTTTTATTTCTTTCTCTTGCCTGATTGCTCTGGCAAATATTTAAATAGTATGTTAAACAGCAGTGGAGATAGTGGATATCTTTGTCTTATATCTGATTTTAGAGGGAAAGTTTTCAGCTTTTGCTGATTTAATATAATGCTGGAAGGTTTGTCATAAATGACTTTTATTAGAGTGAGATAAGGTCTTTCTATACCTTTTTTCTTCAGGTTTGTTTTATCATAAATCAATGCTGAATTTTTGTCAAAGGTCTTTTCTGTATTCATTGAGATGATCATGTGATTTTTGTTCTTGTTTCTATTTCTGTTAAGTATTACATTTATTGGTTGCTTATGGTGAAGCATTCTTACATCACTGAAATGAAGTCTACTTGGTCATAATTTATGATCTTTTTGAAGATTTATTCCATACTGTTCATTTTTTGTTAAGGATTTTTGTGTCTGTGTTCCTTTAAGAGATTGCCCTCTAGTTCTATTTTGGTTAGAACTTTCTCTGGTTTTGGAATTAGGGTAAATGTTAGATTCCAGGAATGACTTTGGGAGTACTCCTTCACTTTCAAATTCATTAAAGATTTGGAGGAGTGTTGGACTTAAATCTTTTCTGAAGGCCTTGTAGAATTCAGCAGTGAAGCCATCAGGCATCAGGACATGGATTTTTGTTGTTGTTGTTGTTTTTAATTACTGCTTCAATTTCATTTTCTAGTATTGACTTTTCAGAGGTTTCATGTCTTTGGTTCAGTTTTGGTAATTCTAATGCTTCTAGGAATCTTTCCATTTCTTCTGAGTTCTCCAATTTATTGGTACAGATGTTTGAAAAATAATTGCTAATAATTTTGTGGACTTTGGTTTTGTCTGTTGTAATTTTATTTTTTCCATTTATACTTGCATTAATTTGGGTCATTCATGTTTCTTGTTTGTTTGTTTTGTTTTGTTTTGTTTTGTTTTTTGGTAAGACTGGATAAGGGTTTGTGTGGTGGATTAACTAATGATCAGTTTGAGTGGGAACTCTCAGCTGAACTGAGTCAGAATGGTTCTCGGTGTCGAACCCCACCTGAGGATTGTTGCTGAAATGGCATAAAACAAAAGGAGAGGAAGATTGCATGCTGCTGATTTCCCAAAAGAAGCTTTGTTAAAACTGGTTTTCCAAGGGGCCAGTGACATGGCTCAGCGGCTTAAGCGCCTGCCCGGCAAGCGTGAGGGCCCGAGTTCAACTCCCAGAACCCACATATGAAAAAGGGGCCGGTGATATCGCTCAGAAGCACGGGCGCCTGCTGGCGCGTGAGGTCCTGAGGTCGAACCCCCAGTACCCACACAAAAAAAAACTGGTTTTCCAGATAAGATCCCTGCTGTTCCCTTCCTCAGAGGAGCTTGGGTCCTTGCTGTCACTAAGGATGGCTTCTGTTCTCCTTGAGCTAGCTCTGGTCTTTGCCTTGAGCATTGCTTCCTGACTCCAGTGCAAATCCCTCAGCTTTCTGGTACAGATGCTTCACACTGCCAATGCAGACTGTTTAGCTTCCACCACTTTCCTTGGTTCCTTCCCAGTGCAGATCCTTGATACAGACTTGCATGAGACATTACCAAGTCCTCTTGGCCTCTGGCTGGATGCATGGGGAACATTGCCATGAGCTCCAAGCTCTTGACTGTATCCTTTGGGTCTCCAGCATGGAAACAGAAATTTGTACTCTTCTACATCTGACTTTAGTAAGCATTGACTAATACAGTTTGTCTATTTTGTTTATTCTTATATTGGTTTTAGTCTCCATTTTGTTAATTTCTGCTCTCATATTTATAATTTTCTTTCTGGTATTAGCTTTGGATTTGTATATTTCTTTTGCCTCTCTCCCAGGATCGACAACCTCCATTTATTTAGGTGGAGAGGCTGCAGTGTATTTAGCCCACTATCCAGGTCTCTGAGAATGGGATATAATATCATTAATGACAAAAGGTAGTCTAGATATTAGCATACAGAGAAAACCATACAAAACAGATCTATAATTAAATTAAAATCACTATGACAAACCAAAGATTGACTTTCTGTAAATATATAGTTAATGGAAAAACTTCATATCCATTAACAATAGAACAGTATTCAACAAGTAATAGCATAGAGCTAACTAAAGATATGTAAATCTGAAGGCTTCTACTAGTAAAGATGGGAGAGTGGGGAACTAGAGAATAAGAAACATAAAGTTTGAAATATTAATTAATGGAAAGTGAGAAGGAGGACAGAAAAGTGAGATAAAGGATCCTATTGAGGAGTAAAAGGAAATTAATAGTATTAGATAACAGAAACAGAAAAAAAGAAATAAGAAAAAAGACATAGGAGAAAAAGAAAAATAAGAAGCAAAAATGTTAAAATGAGAAAAGATAAAAGTAAGAGAGAGTGAAACTAAACACCAAATCCTGAAAAACCAATGAAGGAAAAAGGCAGAGAAAAAAAAGGGGGGGTGGGATAAGAAAATAAAAACAAAATTGAGTCAATAAAAACAAATTCCTCTGTGTTTGAATGAGTAGTTTCTTTCCAGAAAAGTGGTTTTGGAATCCAGAAAGTCAGTTTTCTTCATGGACTTTTCCTGGGGCTAGTGCTTTGGGCCATGTCTTTTATTTTCCCATACAGCTGTCCACTCTCCTGGGCTTGCTTTCTCTACACTGGTGTTGGTCTTGCCTGCATCAGGTTGGCTATTTGGTTGGTGCCTCTGCTGGCCCAGTGTCGAAGGAAACCAAAATGCATAATGGGCTTGGAATTTATGGGTGCCCATGACCAGGGAGGGGAAAACAAAAACCACGGGCACAGAGGGCCAGGGGTGATTTCCATGTAGAGGCAGGCTCTTGCTCTGTCCCCAAAGGGTGCTGGGGTGGGCTGCCATAAATTTTCTGATATCAGGAACTTTTCTCAATATTTCATTCTCCATATTAAGTAGATTTTTTGTATATAATTGGTGTGCCGCTAATTTTGTTTGTATGCTTGATGAGGGAAATAAGGAAGATATGGTGAGGGCAATAGGGAGAGAGGAAAAAGAAAAGAAATTTTCATCATTTATAATATTTTAATCAGTATCATTTTTTAACTTTAAAAAAGTGAAAACAATTTTAAAAGTTAACAACAGAAGTTAAGTTGATTATTTCATAATATATGCTGTAGTAGCTATATGAATAACATCACAATAAGTGGCCTCATGCTTTTAGCTAATGACCTGAACTCTCTTTACTCTCTGCTACTATTTTTTATTGTTTTATTTTCCATCCTGGGGATTGAACCCAGGATGTTCACTTTGAGCTACATTCCTAGCCCTTATTTATTTTTATTTTGAAACAAATTCTTACTAAATTGCCCAGATGGCTTGAACTTATGATCCTCCTGCTCCAGCCTACCAGAGTGCCAAGATTATAGATGTGTGAAGCTTTACCTTTTTATGTCACCAAAAAGTAAATATTCCCTATAGCTTCTTCTTCCTTATAATTGGAACATTTTTCAGTATTACTATTAAGATTATGTACCTTAAAATGAAAGGTATAGGAGAGGAGATTTCTTGTCTTATGATTTTAGACCTAAATACAGAGCTCATGATAAAGCTGAAATATATACGACCCACTGAACTGCCTCAACTATTCTAATTTATAAGATTTTGTTAACACATATTTAATAAAATTATATTTTAAAACACATTTTTATGTCATGAAAGGTTAAAATCACATCTACACTCAGTTGGATTAGCAATGTTTTATGTTGGTTAAAGTCAAGCTACAATAATAGATAATTTAAAATATTCAAAACAGACACCAATGCAGTTTTGCTAAAAGCACTCTCTTTTTTCTCATTACTTTGAAAAGTGAGTTACCATGGTTAGATACCATTAAAATGCACAGTAAATTTTCTCATTTTGGATAGACAAAATTATGTGAACTAATGGATCACTTGAAACACCAAAAAATAGCAAATTATTTAATATTCTCATTTTTAAAAGGGTTAAGGGAAACATTTTAATTATGTTTGTGTCACAAATGGGTTGCTGACAAATTTTCATTTTATAATCAAAAATTATATTCTTCTAAAACAGAAATAATACCAAGTAATTGTCACCTTTTACCAGACACAACTAGGTTTAGTTTCAATTGTTCTCTGGATCCTATTACCTTTTCATATTCTAAACCAAATGTTTTCTGCTCAAGCAGGCTAATTAAAGAGTATCTAGATACTGCTTATACACAGAAGAGAACTGAATAATACATGAAAATTGACTGAAGTCAATTTCTTTGTTTTCATTTTTATTCATTGGGGAATTTTGAAAAGCAAAAGAGAAGGAAATGTAGAAATAAATCCTATCAAGCTTCCACTCGTTTGTAGTGCAACTTTAGAAGCTGTGAGATGGCCCTGGCTTAAGAAGGACATCTGGACTGTAAAGTTACAGGCCATTCAATGATACTATTTGCTATTCTCAAAGTTCTATGTTCTACAAGTTGTCCTTGATTCATTTGTCACTCACTGTATAAAGCATCCACACTTTTCCTTAACATTTATTATGCCTTTCATTTTAAATGATACATGTTTGTGATGGTAAGGTTGCTGTTAATATTTTTCTATAAGGAAAGTTTATATTACCTCACATTTCATTCTTCTGTTCAGGAAATTTTAGTAGATACTGAACACAAGCCAAGCCATTGCTGGAAACAGGAATATTGCAATAAATAAAAATTAGTAAAAAAAAAATAAAAGACCTGTGTCCTCATAAAGCATAGCGCCAGTAATAGTGTAGAGAATGAATAATTAATAAAGACATGGTATATTAAAAATTAATAAAATTAATTGTAAAATAAAAGGGAAAAGAAGTAGAGGCAAGATTAAAGTTTGAATATTTTATATTTGTTACTCATAAATTAAAATTGGGAATAAGATAAGTAACATTTAAGTTATGAATTGAACTTTTTATTTCTACTTTCATTGTGTTCTCATATATAACACAGATAGAACAATCAGTGTTATTAACATCATCACAACAACAAAATAATAATACACAAAAATAGAAATAATACCAGATCAGAGAATAATTAAACATGGACCCTATTTTTTCCTTTTCTGATTTGGGTAAGAGTCAGTTGTACACTGTAGAAAGAAGAGTTGTCAGTACAATGTGGATAAAATTTCTGTTCTAGAACTATTCATGCTTGGTAATTTTAGCAAATTACAATCTTTTTGATCCTTAATTTCCTCACTAAGATAAAGTGTTTGATATATATAATCTTACATTTAATATTTGAAGATTACACAACCTTTGCCCCAGCCTCTGATTCTACACAACTAATCCCCTCCAAGGGTGTAATTAGCAGTCTCTGACTGCAATGTGAGTGACTTGCTAGTTAGCTGAGGGGTTATTTGACTAATTCAGACAGTTAAAAGCACAACACTGATAAAGTGGTATCAAAATTTTGTGAAAGTCAAGACTTCCTTGACACAAGAAAACAGTTCTCTGGGTAGGTCTAAGAGGCAACGTCCAACTTCTGTCTCCAAATGTGCTCTCAAAGAGTATTTGTGAAAGATAGAAGAGTCACACCATGAAATACTAAATGAAAGCTAAGTTAAGACTTGTGAGAGTTTTAAAGATAAAATTCCAGACACAGAAAGAGATAATGAGTGAGATATTTTATTTTAAATAAAAATAATTTAAATTTTTTCAAATTTTATGACATATTCAGTTGCATATTCTGACTACTCAGAAGACCTACTCCTGGATAAGTCTTGATATTTGATTTCAGTTCCTATGATTGCACATAGGAAAATGAGTAATATATCATTTGCACTATTTAAAAAATTTGCAAGTAAATGGAAATTTATAAAAATTACCAGACAAAACATTTGCAGAATAATTAATTTCATGATTAAAATTACTATATAAAAGTACCATAATTTCTTTTTCTTTTGTTTTTTACCACACATATTTTTTTTAAATAACTGTATGTATCTATAATGCAAGAAAACCACCAAATGAAAAGTGGCTTGATCCCATCAGTTTTAATTTTCTTAAGTATGTCACACATTTAGAGGACTTATTAAGATTTTCTTATGTCAATATTATGATTCTGTTTTTCACAGTTCATTGCTTTAGATTTATTTAGGAGAAATTATATTAAACAGAGGATTTAGTATTACAAATTTCAGTATCTAAATATTCTACATTATAAGATTATGTCTGAACGAGGAAAAACATGTGTAAATGAGGTTGTAAAGTCAATAGTTACAGTATTTTTCCTCTAGCTGTGCCATTTTATTTATTTATTTATTTATTTATTTATTTATTTATTTATTTTCTGGGTATTGGGGGTCGACCTCTGGACCTCACGTGCCAGCAGGTGCTCATGCTGCTGAGTGATATCACTGGCCCTTTTTTCATATGTGGGTTCCGGGAGTCAAACTCAGGCCCTCACGCTTGCCAGGCAGGTGTGTAAGCCACTGAGCCATCTCACCAGCCCCCGAGCTGTGTCATTTTAATATGATGAAAATATACATGAAAAATAATGAGGACAAGAATATTCATATAGGGCTGGTGAGATGGCTCAATGGCTTACACACCTGCCTGGCAAGCGCAAGGTCCTGAGTTCAACTTTCAGAACCCACATAAAGGAAAAAAGGGCCAGTGATATCACTCAGTGGCACAAGCACCTGCTGGCAAGTGCAAGGTCCTGAGGTTGACTCCCAGTACCCACATTAAAAAAAATAATAATAATAATATTCATATAAAGATATACTCAAAATGCATCTATTAATTCCACAAGTAAATATTAATTCAGATCAGAATACAGTGCTCAAAAACAAAAGTAAGATCTCACTCTTGTGTGGAATTTGCATTATTGTGTAAAAAGCAGACATAATGAAAGCAAATAAGATTATAGCTCTCATTTAAATATTTTCTGATGTAAATAAACAAGCTATCATTATAAATAGTAAGCAGTAAATTGGAAGACTTCATTGAAGAAGATTAGAATAAAATATTTATGCTCTACAGTTATTAATCTAAAGATCATCAAAATTTCTGCATAATTTATGAGACTGTGTCATCTCAAACCTGATTACCTATATTGTAAAAAAGCATGTTTTTTTTTTTTGTGGGTACTGGGGGGTCGACCTCAGGACCTCGTGCGCCAACAGGCACCCGTGCCGCTGAGCGATATCACCGGCCCCTTTTTCGTATGTGGGTTCCAGGAGTCGAACTCGGGCCCTCGCGCTTGCAAGGCAGGTGCTTATGCCGCTGAGCCATCTCACCGGCCCAAGAAGCATGGTTTTTAAACCCTGAGTAATTTCTGTTTTATGCCCTAACATTTAAAAAATTAAAATCTTTCCAAACAATGCAAAGGGAAAATGTATATATAATACAATGAAGTATAACAAGTCAGAACTACATATATTCATGTTCAAATAAACCTATGGTAACAGAAATAGCACAGTTACCCAGAGATGTGTTAAAAATCAAGAAATATTAGGGTTGCTTAAATCTTTATTCTTTTCAAATGTTAGATAGCACTGAGATAACAACTCAGACTTGATCTGTTAATTGTCTGGAATGAATGTCAAGACATTTTCTGTACTAATTTTTTTTCTCTGGACAATGTAGCAAAATTTCTCAAACTTAATGGAAAATATGAATAACCAAGTTCATCATCTCAAGCATTCATGAAAATGTTTTCTGGAAAGATTAGGACCTTTAAAGACTGTATAGCATAACAATTTAAGACTCTAGACTAGAAGAGGAAGGACAAATGATGGGATGATTTGGATTCTAGGTTTAGATACTCAATAAGACTTTGACTAGGGATAGTATCAGTAAGTATTGTTGTTTTTTGTTAGAGCTTGTTACATAGCCTTAGAAGACTAAGCACATAAATTAGTTTATGTCTTACAATTTTAATGTGTGAATTAGAAGCATATGTGTTTTTCAAGAGCATATATGTGATGATATTGCTTCAAAACCTATTTAGTAAAATTCCTAGTTGTGTTTTCTTTATAATATTATGAGATAATATGGATCTAATATTTTTACTTTCAAACAAAAGCTATCCCATTCAAATGCAGGTGGCCTCCTCTATCAAAATATGTCTATGCATCATGATCACCTTGATTGGGTTCTAGGGAATGTGGACTAATTTTTAAATCACTGACTTAAATTTTTGTTGTGTCCAACATAAGACAAAATATTATCTTTGTAACATAGTAGTTTAAAAATGGAAACTGAACAACTGTGATGTTTATATAATATTGCAATTCTACTTAAAATTCCATGGCTGACATATGCAATATCTATATACATAATGTGAATAGAATTGTAACTTTACAAAGAACCTTACTTACCAAATGTTTTGATCCATTAAAACATAGTATCAGAAATTAGACAGTATTATAATAATTAAATATACTATAAAATATAGGGATAGGTTACACCTATCCTGAATATCATTTCCTGAAAAGAAAATTTGATGAATAAGAAAGACAAAAGATAAACTAATAACAAAGAACAAGAGGTTTACAAATTAAATTTAAATTTACAAGTTCCAAATAATGAATTTTACTGAATTATTTACAAAGATATTAAAGTAAAATGAATAGAACAATTACTAGGAATGACTGACACTATCCAATTAAAAGTAGTATTTATAACTAAACAGACTTAGTATTAACTGCCTCACAGAAACTGAGGTAATATTATGACCTGTATAGAGCTACTGAATACTTACAGGATGGTATACTTATATAACTGTTGATATTTCTGACTAGTAACTAGCCTTCTGCTCAGTTAATAAGAGAGTAAAAGGAAGTTTTTAAAAAGCATCTGACACCCAGTAAACACTTGCTAGAAAGAAATTACCCTCCTGTGAACAGGATATCACATTGGTTTGATTGATAAATTGTATAGATAGTTTCTGGGTTCTGTCAGTTAATCACATTGTGATTTGGGGCAAATGATTTCTATCAATGTGGCCTTTGCAGGTTAACTTGAAAAACTGAGAAAAATAATGATTTTAATCCATATTAATGCCTAGATAAAGTAAAAAAAAATTGCACATAAATTTCCTACAAATTTACCTGGAATATAGAAAGACCTCTATTATTAATGTATCTTTAAATTAATATTTATTACTATTCATATACCTTGCTCTTTAATTTGGTTTAATCATATGTGATAATTTTGGATGAGTTAACTTATTAAAATGTTTTATATTAGTGTGCAATATTCACAAGATTTACAAGGTTAACAATATTGAAGTGTACATGTAGAGATATTAATTACATGGATTTCTTTATCAGTATATCACCATCATCTATCTTCAGAAGCTTCTTCATCTTTCCAAACTGAAGCATTATGCAATGAGTTCCTCCTAGTTCCTCCTTGTGGCCATTTTACTTTCTTCTAAATGAGTCACATTGCTTTATTTCCTTCATATAATTGGGACTTAATTTTTTTTAAAAGTTTTTCTTCCCTAAGTAAACTGTGAATTTTGTCCACTTTAGTGTATTTAAATTATATAATCTCAACTGCGATTTGTTTTAAATAGATAATCAATGGAGTTGAGCACACTGTCTACAAGTTACTTACTTGGACTTTTATTTTCATTCAGAGAATATTTATTTCCCTTAATATCCTGTATTCTACTTTGTATTAGTTTCTTATTTAGGTAGACATAATAAAAGGGCATTTCTGGATTTTTAGGAAGTAATAGCTCCACCCACATAGTAAAACATTTTGATGTTTATACAAATATTTCACATGTTAATGAGGCCAGGACAATGTTGTAAGCATATTAATACTTGACAGAGTATAAAAATAAAGGTAAATGGATGAATTGTTGGTTCCTCCTATCTTGCCAAATAATGCATTATTAATGAATATAATTTATTATTGTAGTAAATTTTTTTAAAAAACTGTGTGTCATGAAAAAGTAGATATAGTAAGACAAAGTATTGGGAATTTTTTTCTCTTTGTATCTGAATTATTGACATACATCCTAATTCCAATAATGCTGATGAATCAGTAAAATATGAATGTCTTTGAGAGATATTAGTTTCTTTATTCTAAATCTCACCATCAAGCCCATGGAATATAAGAGAATTTTGTCAACTTATGGAGACAATCTTTTGAATATGGGAGCCAAAAAAAACCAAGTACTATTGGTTTACTACCCTATCAAAATCCATAATGTAATCATGGGGTGAAGTTAATGCTGGATAACGGTAAATTTCTCAACTCAAAGAAGACTGGTATTATACCAATTCCAGCAGAGACGACTGGTATTATACCAATTCAAGGTAACATTTTATTGCAAGTGTGCTGCTCAGCAACACAGTCTATAAATGGAAGAGTGTTGCTAGGCAGCACATCTCATCCAGTACTCTGCTGAAAAGACTTTTGTTATTGTGATAAGAAAAGAGGCAAACTTTTATCTCTCATAAAGATTTAAATGTATATGTAGGATTACACAAAGCACGATCCTTTTAAGAATGAAATAAAGATATTAAATATTGGGCAAAATTCTACCACAGTTTAGGGGTTGAAGATACTATGTGGTTGACAGATTTAACTGTTTTTGACAATAATGGAATATAAACCACCAAAGGCAAAGCACAACTAAAACAGAGAGAAATGGTTAGAGTATGATATATATAATTTATTAATATACAAAAATCTTATATAAGTGGAGAAAGCTTAAAATTCATGAGGGAAAAGAAAATACAAGAATGGCCAGACAGAAAAAATGAAGAGTGGAACAGAGACTAATATGAAGTATGGTTGAAATGTACAGTGAATATTTAAATTAAAATATTACAGTAAAAGACACATTGCCATTAATCTTCCTCAAATTTCTCCTCCTTGTTTTGAAAATGCTTGTCAATCTTGGCATTTTCCAAAGAAGTTTTGGAAGTCTTCTCTTCTGAGCAAAGTGTGATAAAATACACAGTGAATGTGACTTGTGAGTACCAGCAAATGGAAAGGCAGACTCATCAAAACACTGTCATGTATCTTCATCCTCCTTATTGACTGGATTTGGCGCTGAGTGAATTCTGGCTCTTTCCAAAAGTCAAAATGACTACTAAAGGTAATCATTTTCAATTGATTCAGGATATCCAGTTTGTCACAATGGCCCAACTAAAAACATAGATAAAATAGGACTTCCAGAACTGCTTCAGAATAGGGCAAGAATGAGGGATGTGTTCAAACCAAGGGGAAGTATTTAGAAGGGGATTAAAGTCAATGTATATCTTAGGGTAATATATATAAATAAAAAAAATATATATATATATATTATTTGTTTGTTTTGGAGACAGTGTCTTGCTATATTGTTCAGGCTGGCCTTCAACTCACTATGTAACACAGGATGACCTTGAACTTGCAGAGATCCTCCCACCTCAGCTTCTTGAGTACTAGGATTACAGGCATGCACATCTATGCCTGGCTTTACTATAATAATTTTTAAATATTTAGACATTCTTTGTATTTTTTAGTCAAACTTCCTAAGTCTATCAGTTTCTAGGTACACATTGGATTCACTTAGTTTTTGTTGTAGTGTCCATTATTCCTATTCCATCATCTTTTCTGAAATTAAATAGATTCAAAATACTAGCCTCCTGCTAAGCATATTATCTTAGATGTCTTGTAGACAAGGCAATTCAAAAGTGCCAGGCTTCAAACTGAACTCTGAAACAATTTATTTCTCTTACTTTTCTTTCTCCCTCTTAATATCCAATATAAACTACCACAAATTTAAGTATCTTTGAAACAATTTATATCTTTCTTTTTTATTGTACCAAGTCTAGTTTTGTTTTGTGTTTAAATCATTATCATTATCTGTTATCAAGATCATGGACTCAGCTTCCTACCTCCATCACCATCTATTTACCACACACATGTAGAGAGAATGGCCTTCCTACAAAACTTGCAATAACAATTCCCTTTTGAAAATTAAACAAATAAATTCATTGAAATTATTTATCACAATTAAGATCAAAACCTTAATTTAGATTATTATTTACCTTTTTATTTTAAGATATTTTACTCCTAGTTTTTCCTTCAGACTCCTAACAGACCATTATCTTGGGAGTGGTTACAGCAAACTTTGTAAATAACTAAGTTCTGCAAGTCTTACTTCAACATTACCAAGCTGTCATACTTCCTTTTTGTCTACTGTTATGGTTTGTGTCTAGATGTCCCCACAAAGCCTAATGCGGTAATAAGGCTTTTTCAGAGGTGGCTGAGTCTATAGTGTGTGATGCTGGGATTAAGTGTGTGTGATTAGTAAATCACTCTGCTGATTGATTTGGCATAGTTCTGGCTAGGATTAAGTGTATGAGTGCTACCCCCACCCTGGGGCAGATAGCCAATGTACAATATAAGGGACAGAAAAAGTTTTGTCTCCCTGGCTTGTTGCTGTTGCTGTCTTCTCCTGCCATAAACTGTTTCTCCACTGGGATGCCCCTCTGCTAAGGCATCTTGCCTTGGACACAGCCAATCATGGACTGAAAACTCTACAAACTGTAACTTAAATATATATTTTCTCCTTTAACTTTGTGTATTGGTTATTTTGTCTTAGAAATGAGAGAAAGGTAACTAAGACATGAACAGTCTTGAATACACTTTCCTATTTTCCCCTTCATAGGGATAGTTGCTTAACTTTTCTGCTATTTGTTATTTTTCCCTGAAGATACTGCTGATACTTAGCTTTTGCTGTCCTGTTCATATTAGGTTGTATAGTGTAATATCTACACTTTGAAGTAGCTTTTATTTTTTGAGTGTTTCTGGCTTGATATTGCAAGTTTGGTGTCAGAAGCAATCAGGATTTTTAACATAATATTACAAATGTTTAGCATAATTTAACCACATATAAGACAATAATAAACAAACTTCACAAATGATCAGACTAATACTAAATGAAGTTTAATTTTTTCCATGTAAGGTAATATTTGCTGTACTGTTATCATTTAATGAGAATTTAAAGCACTGCCATTTTATGATAGTAGTAAATGAATTTTTCACCAAAAAGCTTAATGTTTGAAAAATTTAAAAGTTCTATCTGTCCAGTAATTTCTTGGTGAGAAAATATATCATAACAACAAAATAAAGTCGTATGTATTTTTGAACAACTTATTATGTTATTTTTACTAAAAACAACAAAGTTTATATATTCATCAGTAATAAAATATGTAAGTTAATTGTTAAATATTAAATGTATTATATGCTATAATACATATATAGAATTAAATTCCAGAGAACGTTAGATATTTAAATTTACCACTCTTGATGAAGTGTTAAGCAACCAATTCATGAAATTAGATCCACTTAATTTGAAACTGATTTAAAAAAATACAGGCTAGGGCCGGTGAGATGGCTCAGCGGCATAAGCGCCTGCCCGGCAAGCGCGAGGGCCCGAGTTCGACTCCCGGAACCCACATACAAAAAAGGGGCCGGTGATATCGCTCAGCGGCACGGGCGCCTGCTGGCGCGCGAGGTCCTGAGGTCGACCCCCCGGTACCCACAAAAAAAAAAAAAAAATACAGGCTAGTTACAGGTATGTGTATATATGCAATGTATACATCAACATATTTCTTATAATAAAAAATAAGCACAGTATAAGAAGATACAATAATAGTTGTTTTAAGCGACTAGTTGCAGATCCATTACATTGTACTTTCCTGTTTACTGTTAATTTCTGTAGCATAAATAAAAATAATAAATAATAATAGTTTAAGTAAAAAATAATTTCTAAAAAATACTTGAAATTGTAGATATTATAAAAGATCTACTTGTGAAATATCTCTTAACACGAAGAGGAATCTTTGCTTAGGGGAATACCTCATTGTTTATGCCCCTAGATCTCACTGTGGAATACCTGCATGTCTAATGCAATTCTCTATTCCTGAAAACATAGGCTTGAACATTGAACATAACCTAAGCTTGACCAAGTACACTTAGTATAAACTTCAGATCTGTAAGGGAGATAAATAGACACCAGTTGCTGGATGCCAAGGCTGTGTCAGCAGGTGCTCAATGGTGGTGTCTAAATGGAGTGGCTCAAGAGCTCCCAGCAGCTTCTTGACCAGATGATTACAGAAGGATCAAGGTGAGTTGTACACCTAATTTGTCTCCCATTTTTCATCTTGTTATTACCACTCATTTTTAATGCTTCTCTTCCCATCAATTTGATTCACCAGTTTACAGTGTATGCCTTAAACTGAAGTGAAATTTCACCTACATTTTAAATATCTAGAATTTTCACTTCCAAATGAAAACCCTGACTGATAACCTGATATTGATTATTTCAAAGAGATATATCCAAATAAGATGGAGTACAGGAATTCCAGTTGAATACTTAACTTTATACAATACAGAATAAAATTCCAAGGAACACATTTTCAAAAATTTCAAAAATGTACTCAAATCTTTAAAAACAATCTTTGTGTAAACAATCTTTTAAAAAGAACATATTTAAAATTAATTAGATGAGCTGAAAAGCAACTTTGCTTTTGTTCCAAGCTCCAAAAACTATGTACTTAAAACATAAGTTATATTTATTCTACACATTCTTGAAAGTTCTAAAAACTATGTATTTAAAATATATATTTATACTAAGTATTCTCTTTTATGACCCAATGTATTAAGGATACCTAATTGGTATAATTATCTTACTCAGTCTAGTAAAAATTTACTGTGAAATAACTTTCCTTTTGTAGGAAAGTGAGATTAAAATTTTCTATTACTTTGACACATATTTCATATTTTTTCCAATAGTACATCTTTGTTACAGATATTTGCCTTCATAACAACCGAGTAAACAATTTCGGATCTGAAAATGAAAGCACTCAGAAAATAAATCAAGGTAAGTAAGTATATCAAAGTTAACTCAAAAGTTACTGAGAAAAAGAAGGAGAGAGGTGTCACGATCTTATTTTGCTTTAAGAAGATACTGTTTAAAGTTAGATATTTTAATGTCCTACTTAAAAACATGTAGTGTATGTATGATGTATCTTAAATTTTAGTATCAATGGATTTTTTGCAATAACATCTGTAAGATTGTGGTATAATTTAATCATTCTTTTATCCATTGGCTTTACTAGAAAATAAACACCATTATCAAAATTTGCCAGTTATGAAAGAGGTGAAAATAAGTAGGAGATAAGTTAAGAGAGAATAATTAGTCCACATGAGTTAAGTGAACCAAATAAAAATTAGAGAAATAAAAAATTAATAAATCATATTGAATCAATTGCAATGGTATGTATTCAAATGAAGTATAACACAATTAAAATTATATATATATATATATATATATATATATATATATATATAGATATAGATATATATATAGTTTGGTTTTTTTTTTGGAAATGGGAATCAAACTCAAGACCTTACAATTGCCAGGAATGTGCCATGCCACTGAGCTACATCCCCAGCCCTAGAATTATATTCTAATATTTTTATTAATCACAAAAAACTGTTACTATCATATGCCTTCATATAACTCACAATAGTATATTACATACTTTTAAAATATTTTAATATTTGCTGTTTCCATTATTCCCAAGTATAATAGTGTATAGGTAATGATTTGAACAAATTTCTTCCTCTTTTAATACAGCACAAATAAGAAAACAGTTTTTAAAGGTAGATTATTCTTTTTCAGTAAAATAACTGAAAGCAGTATTAATTAAAAGGCGATAAATTATGGTACTTGCATTGGAGATCTGCTGCATGATGACTAACATGCATTTTATTTTCATTATTCTCTTTAAACAAAGTCCTGTGATATGAATCACATAGCCTTTAAAGGAAAGAAAATAAGACAAAAAAATTAAATGATTTTTAACAAAGACATTTTTGAATAATGAAAAATGCTATAACTTATCTACTGTACAAAACTCATGTTGTAACTCTAATAAATGAAAAAATTTAGATAAATGAAATGAAAATGTGAATGTGTTCCTATATTCACTTTGCTAAATGATTTAATTATAATATTTCTTTTAAAACTTATGAATAAAATAATAAAATTTTAAAACTGAAAGAGTTAGGGCTTATTAATGGATTGATGAACTGTACAAACTTCAGGGTCATGTTAGCAAATCTTTACAAGTGAAGCACATAAAAATATAATTCTACTTTATGTATTGCTACTAAGAAAGCAGAAAATCTCAAAAGTAATTCTGAAAGACTACATCCACATTGTATTGTTTTTCATATAACTCATCTATAAAATATGCAAACACAATGAAATATTTATTCCCAATTTCAATAGGAAGAATGTCACAAATAACCACATGTATTAAATTTCGAACAATGATCTAGATTACAGATATATAATCACTGTTTACATAGCTAGGTGAATTGATAAATAATTATTTATATACAGATCAGTGGATTATAGTAGTAAAAGTCTGTATTTGTAAAATACAGTCTAAAAATGGAATTTTGCATAGAAAAAATATTACCAATAAATTCCTCTCAAAGATTTAATAGAATTGAGACTTGAATGGAAATTAACTATCAATTTTCTCTCCTGCAAAAATTGAAAACCTCAGGCTGGTGAAATAGCTCAGTTTTATAAGTGCCTCCCTGGCAAGTGTGAGGTCCTGTGTTCGACTCCCGGAACCCAAATAGGAGAAAAGGGCTGGTGATATCACTCAGTGGCATGGGTGCCTGCTGGCACAGGAGGTCCTGAGATTGACCCCCAGTACCCACAAAAAAAAAGAAATTGAAAATCTCTACTTCAATATCCCAGGCAATTTTTCATTGCCTGTATTCATTTAAAGGTAAATGCCAACTTAGAAAATTTAAAATTTCATTATTGCAAGGGACTGAATTTTAGAAACCCCTTCCCTTAATGAATGAACACAATCTCCCCATTTAAATTCTATTGTAATTATAATTAAATTTAACTGTATTTTGCTTCTTCATTATACCCCAGAGTATGTATCCACTTACATTTGGCACATGGTGTATGGTTTCCAATGTTTTTTTTGTGATATAAAAACCCTACTGACTTAATTTTTCTCAATATGACATGATTTGTAGTTATCATGTGATTTTGTTCATCCTCCATTAGATCCATGTGTAATATCAAGAATACTTTTAAAATGGGATACTCAAAATGGACATAGAATTTCTGACACTGTCTAATAAAAAGTACAAGACTGGATCTTTACCAGGCATGTCATTGAAAATTCTTTATGCTGCCATGTAGGAAAATACTTTTGATTTTTTGTTTCATTTTATGAAGCTTCTAAGTTAATTGTTCATGAACAATAATTTTCAGTAAATTCTATATTTATTATATTTTATTAATTGTGTATTAAGTATAATATTCCACACTATATAGTATTTTACATGAAACTGATATTCAAAATCAAATCTAAGGTCAATAATTCTCTTGAAAATCATTTGTGTAAGGCCAGTGAGATGGCCCAGAGGCATAAGCACCTGCCTGGCAAGTGTGAGGTCCTGAGTTTGACTTCTAGAACCCACATATGAAAAAAGGGCCAGTGATATCACTCAGTGGCATGGGAACCTGCTGGTGTGTGAGGTCCTGAGTTCAACTCCAGGTACCAACAAAAAAAAAAGAAAATCATTTATGTCTTAATTTTTCCTCTAACTTGCAATGGTCATTGGAATAGCATGACTCTTACATTCTGATTATTTTACATTGGCATATTTGATACACATGTACTCAAGGTGTAACCCTAACAACAGTATAATTGGACAATGTGATGAAATGGTAAGTGAAGTGTCAGTGCTTAAATCCTCTAACTTCCAAAAACAGTATTAGATTTCACCACACAGCTGGTAACAAAATACAGGATTATTCACAATATATTTTCTTCCTTCATGTATAAGAAAACTAAAAATTATTTATTGTGTGATTTATTGGGTTAGACTGTGATATTCCTTGTAATAAATAAAGTTTTCAAATAATTAACATTCCCCATTTTCTCTTTAAGCAATGTACTTAGAAATTATGCCAATAATCAATAGATATTTTTTTTTATTTTAAAGGGTAAAAGAAAAACAATGAAACCAAGTGTCAAAACAGCTTAGTAGGACAGTTACAATAATTGAATGCATTGTGAAATGTTGTCTTCATAGTAGTTATTCAGAGTACAAAATATAGGCATAATATCTTGTGTAAACAATATTAGCACAAAATATTCTTTTCATATTCTATCCTGTGTATACATATATATGTTTTTCTTTTTCCCTTTCTTCCTTTCCCTTTCCCATCACAGTTTGTCTTTCTTTTGAAAAGTTTCTTCTCAATTCATGATAACTATTCTGCATTTCAGATCCTATTTACTTGTTCAGTTTCTCACACTAGTGAGACAATATGATTTTTATACATATGGGAATGATTTATTTCACTCATGGGTATGGTCTCAAGTTGCATTCTTTTACATATAAAAGTCTCCACCCGGAACCCACATACGAAAAAAGGGCCGGTGATATCACTCAGCGACATGGGCGCCTGCTGGCACACGAGGTCCTGAGGTCGATCCCCCGGTACCCACAAAAAAAAAAAAAAAAAGTCTCCAGTTTATCCTTCTTTATGGCTGAGTAGTATTCCATTATATAAAAAACACATCTTTTTTATTCCTTGGTTGATGGACATTTGGGTTGCTTCCAAGACTTAGCTATCACAAGTTGTGCTGCTTTAAACATGGGTGCACATTTATTGCTGTGGTGTGATGTTTTTAATTCTTCTGGGAAAACACATGGAAGAGGAATAGCTGGGTCAATTGGGACCTCTAATCCTAATGTTTTGAGGAATCTCCACACTGATTTCCACAGTGGTTGCACCAGTCTACATTCCCAACACTGGAGAAGTGTTTTTTCTTCCCCACAGCCCTGCCAGCACTGGCTATAACTTAATTTCCCAAAGATAGCCATTCCTTCTGGGGTTAGATGGAATCTCAGTGTTGTTTCAATTTGCATCTCTTGAATGAACAGTAATGTTGAACATTTTTTCATGTATTTAATTATTATTTGTATTTCATCTGAGAAGTGTGTATTCATCTCAGTGCCCATTTTTGGATTGGGTCTTTGCATTTGGGATCTGATTTTTTTCAGTTATTTATAGGTTCTAGAAAGAAGTTCTTTGAGGGACAGTTGACTAAAATTTTCCCAATGTGTGGGTTTTCTAGTCACTCTATTGGTGATTTCTTTTGATATGCAAAAACATTTAAATAAGATGAGATCCCTGTTGTTGATTCTTTCACGTACTTTCCCTTCAGTTTGGTTTTTGTTCATGGACTATCTGGCTACCCTTATGTCTTCAAGATTTCTACCTACTCTGTCGTGCAGTAGATTTAGCGTTTCTGTTTAATATTTAGATCTTTGATCCATTTTGACTTTAGTTTAGTGCATAGTGATAGACATGTGTCTAGCTTTAGTCTTTGGCATGTGGAAAGCCAGTATTCCCAGCACCATTTATTAAAGACTGTTTCTTCCTTCCAGTGAACATATTTGGCTCCTTTGTCAAATAAAAAGTGGATGAGTGTATTTGGGGATGCATCTTCATCTACTAATCTGATCTAGTGATACTCAGGCCTGTTTTTTAACAATACCATGTTGATTTTATCACAGTAGCTTTGTAGTGTAATTTCTGGCCTGGGATTGTGATGCCCACTGACTTCTTTTTTTGCCCACAATCGCTTGTTATTGTAGATCATTTCTGGTTTCAAATCAATTTTAGGAATGTTTTCTCTAGATCTGTGAGATATGTTAATATTATTTTGTCTGGGATTGCATTAAATCTCTATAGTAGTTTTGGGAGTATGACCATTTTCACTAAGTTAGTTCTTCCTATCCAAGAACAAGGGATATCTTTCAATTTTCTGATATCCTCTTCAATCATCTTTTTTAGGGTACTGTAATTTTCACTGTACTGATCTTTTACATCCTTTGTTGAATCGATTCTTAAGTATTTCATTTATTTAGATGTAATCATGAAGGGTGTTTTTTTCCCTAATTTCTCTCTCTGTTTGTTTCTTATGTACAGTAATACTATTGACTTTGAGTGTTGACTTTGTATCCCACTACACTACTGAATTAGGATATTAAATCTAGCAGTTTTTTAATGAAGTTTTTTTGGTTTTCTACATAGAGTATCATTTCATCTGCAAATAATGATAATTTACCTTCTTTCTTTCCTATTTTTATTCCTTTTCTTTTTTTCTTGTGTTTAATTGCTCTGGCTTATGTTTCCAGAACTGTATTGAATAGCAGTGGTGATAATGGATATCCTCGTCTTGTTTGTGATTTTAGAGTGAAATATTTCAATTTTGGACCATTTAATATGATATTAGGTGCTGGTTTGACATAGATGGCTTTTATTAGATTGAGGTAAAGACCATCTATTCCAATTTTCTGTAGGGTTTTTTATCATGAATGGTGTTGGACTTTGTCAAAATCTTTTTCTACCTCTATTGAGATGATCATGTGATTTTTGTCTTTGGTTCAGTTAATATGGTGTATTATATTTTTTGATTTGCATATGTTGAACTATCCCTGCATCCCTGGGATGAATCCTACTGGGTCATGATGTATAATCTTCTTGATGATTTGTTACATTCTGTTTGCCAGTATCAAATTAAGGATTTCTGCATCAATGTTCATTAGGGAGATTGGCCTGTAGTTTTCTTTCCTGGTTGTTTTTTCTCTGGTTTTGGAATCATTGTAATACTTGCTCTCAGGAATTACTTTGGAAGTACTGCTTCCCTTTCAATTTCTTTAAAGACTTTCAACATTAGTGGTATTTTTTCTTTTCTAAATTTCTTGTAGAATTTGACAGTGAATCCAACAGAGCCTGGGCATTTCTTGTTTGTTAAGTTTTAATTTTATTGCCTGATTTTTTTTAGAATTTTTTATATTTTCTTGATTCAATTTTGGCAATTCAATTGTGTCTAGGAATCTGTCCTTTTGTTCTGTGTTTCCTTTCTTATTAGAATATAGATTCTCATAGTAGGTATTGATGATCTCCTGGATTTCTGTGGAATCTGTTGCAATTTCCCTCATTTCATTCCTAATTGCTTGAATTTGTGTTTTTTCTTTCCTCTGTTTGATGAAGTTGGCTAATGGTTTATCAATTTATTAAGTCCTTGCAAGAATCAACTTTTCAATTCATTGATTCTTTATATTATTTTCTTAATCTCTATTACATAAATTTCTGCTCTTATTTTTATAATTTCCTCCCTTGTACAGGCTTTGGGTTTGATACATTCTACTTTTTCTAGAAGTTTGAAGTTCAACATTAGATTGTTTATTTGAGCTTGTTCTGTTTTCCTGATGTGTGAGTTCATCGCTATAAATTTCCCTCATTGGACTGATTTCATTGCAACCCATAGGTTTCAGTATGCTGTAGTAAAATTATTGTTTAATTGTATATACTTTTAATTTTGTCTTTAATTTCCTCTGTGACCCATTTGTTGTTCAGAAGGTTGTTGTATAATTTCCATGTGTTAATGTAGTTTTTCTGGTTTCCTTTGTCATTGATTTCCAATTTTATTGTTTTATCATCAAATAGTATACATGGGCTGATTTCAATTCCTCTACATTTACTTAAACTTGTTTTGATAGCTAATATATGATCTATTTAGGAGAACATCCCATGTGCAGCTGAGAAGAATGTCTATTCTGGTGTTTTGGAGTAGAACACTCTGTAGACATCTTCCAAGTCCATTTGTTCATAGGTTTTTTTTTTATTTCTAATATTTATTTGTTGATTTTTTGTCTAGATGATCTATTTGTGAGAGAGTGGTATTAAGTTCCCCCATTACAACTGTGTTAGTGTTTATTTGGTTTTACATGTCAGTTAATATTTGTTTTATGTAGTTGGGTGAAACTGTTTTTAGTCCAAAAATATTTATGATTGTTATCTCTTCTTCTTGGAGTTTTCCCTTAACAAGTATGTAATGACCTTCTTTGTCACTTATGATCAGTTTAGGCTTAATGTTCACCTTGTCTGCAAATAGAATATCTAAACCTACTTTATTCTGAGTTCCTGTGGCAAGGAGAATTGTATTCCATCCTTTGACTTTTAGTCTATGAATTTGTTTTTGGTTTAAATATGTTTCTTGAATGCAGCATATTGTTGGATCTTGCTTCTTGATCCATTCTGTCAGTCTGATTGCAATTCTGCCATTATTTTGATTGGTGAGTTGAGACCATTTACATTGATGGTTGTAACTGATATGTATTGGAATTTATTTTTCATGTTGTTTCCTTATTTTTTTCTCTGTCTTTCTGCTCTGTTTAATTGCTTGCCCTGCCTGGCAGCTTCATTCTATTAGTGATCCTGCATTTCTGGTCTTCATTATCTCTTTTTAATATGTCTTTCAAAGCTTTCTGTAGAGCTGGTTTGTTGTTCATAAATTTCTTCAGTTGTTCTTTGTCATGGAAGTATCTTATTTCTCCAACAATTTTGAAATATAGTTTTGTGGGGTACATCAATCTGGGTTGGAGATTGTTTTCTTTTAGGACCTGAAATATTTCATTCCAAGATTTTCTTAATTTTAGGGTTTGTGTTGAAATTTCTGCTGTGATTCAGATGGGCTTTCCTTTATTGTTGATATGCTTCTTTTCTTTAGCTGCTTTTAATAATTTGTTCTTGTGCTGAATTTCTGGAATCTTGATTATTATATGCCTTGGTGTAGTTTTATTTTGGTCATGGCTATTTGGACTTCTATATGCTTCATTTGGTTGTATGTCAAGTTCTTTATCCATGTTTGGGAAGATTTCTGCCATTATTACTGTTAAGAGATTTTTTGTTTGTGTGGTACCAGGGGATCTCGGGACCTCATGCACCAGCAGGTGCCTGTGCTGCTGAGCGATATCACCAGCCCTTTTTTCTTATGTGGGTTCCGGGAGTCGAACTTGGTCCCTCATGCTTGCCAGGCAGGTGCTTATGCCACTGAGCCATCTCACCGGCTCTGTGAAGAGATTTTTAATGGATTTTGTTCTGTCTCCAGCTTTCTCACTGGTTCTAATCAATGTTATGTTGTTCTTTGCTTCATGTTGTAGCTTTGGAATGTTATTTCATGGTCTTTTGTGATTTTTGAGATATCTTTCTTTTCCTGGTTGTTAGTTGCATTCCTGTCTTCTAGATCTGATATTCTATCCTTGCCTTCATTCAGTCTGCTGAGTATACTTTCAATGGAGTTTCTAATCTCCAGCACTTCTGTTTTGATCTGGTTCATTGATTCCATTTCTTGTCTATGTTTGGTATTCATGGTTTCCATCATTTTCCTGAGCTCCTGTATTTGTTTATCTGTGTCTGCTTTAATGTCTTTTAGTTTGATAGATTTTTTTTGCAACAAAGAGATTATTTTTTCTATGGCCTCTTCCATTTGTTTTTTTCATTTCTACTGCTAACATTTCAGAAAATTTCATTTCTTGGCTATTTTCTCTCTTTGTGTTCTGTACTTATCCAGGGTTCGCTGGGTGTTTGGTTTTGCATTTTACTTTTTCTTCTCATTATTTTCTATTTTCTATTTTATTTTGTTTTCTGTGTTGATATTGTTAGATTTCTAATGTTAGATACCCTTATCACAGATGTCAAGGCTTTCCTATGAGGTTTCTTTTCCTCAGGATATCTCCTCTAGCCAGCACCAATGTCACTCATCTTGCCAACACCACCATACTCCTCTCACCAGCACTGTCATACTCCTCTCACTGACCAGCCATCCTGGGGCAATGGAGGAAGCACAGAGTGTGTACCTACATGCCACTGTGTAGCACTGCCATCCCAGGGAATTGGAGGAAGGACAGAATGTGTATATACACTCCTCTGCACTCCTGTCATTAGGTACCACCATCCGGGGACAATGGAGAAAGCAGAGAATACACACTCACACTCTACTTGCTGGCACTGCTGACCTGGGACAATGGAGGAATCAATAGAGTTTTATCTGTGGTTAATCGAGTATTAACCTATTGGTCTGTCTTCTCCAAGGTACATTTTTCTCAATTTTATATCTTTGACTACTCTCTTCCATAACTTTTCAATATCTTCAAATTATTTTTTAAACAGTGTCTAAACATTCTCTCATTTATTTCATATGTGCAGTCAAACCTAAGGCCCGTATTTCTCTTAAATATTATTTAATTCTTTATTAGAAGGAAATAAAAATGTATCTATGTAAAAATACTTTCTAAAATACTGTGTTATCTTACTTCAAAAGACATTTCCACTAATTAATGAAATAAGTTTGGCACTTAAGAGAGATCAATTCTATTGCTTAGATTGACTGTATGATGTCTCTTCCATAAAGGAAAAAAATCTATATATTTGCTTTTTCCTTTTATTTGCCATCTGCCCTTTGGCCATTTCATCATCCATTAACTCTTCATTTGGTAGCTCAAATTAAGTAAAACAAATAAAGGGCAAGAAATTCCATAGCTCTGGTGACTTTTGAAAATAAGACAGAAATGTCCAAGCAAGTGATTTTATCAGTGGAATAATTTGTTTAGAAATTCTGGAGTTGTGAAAAATATCTATTCCTTAAGATTAGTGAAAAAACACTCTAAAATTGTTTGCATAATTACATAAGTCATATGGTTTTTCTATTTAATTTAATATAAACATGTGGTGTTCTCAGTTTGTGTAATACAAACACTTCTTACCTTCCATGGACTACCAATATAAATGTGAACATTAACCTTAAAAGAAGTCAAAGTATATTTTCTCCTGATGACCAATTTTTACTTGATTTACCCAGCTATATGTTTAAATCCTTTCTTTTTGCCCATGACGGTATATAGATTAAAAGATTGGATAAGAAAGATTTGTTTCCTTCTTTGAAGAGTCAGATGATAGATTGCATTTAATAGATAAGATAATCTACTTTTAAACATATTAAATTCAGTATTTGTGGCATTAGCTTCATTGATAATTATGTTTGTATATCTGAAAATTAAATCCTGTGAAAAATAAATATTATGGGATAATTGACAGTTACAGTTGTTTTGATATTTTGAAAGGTAGAAACTTTGCTAATAAATCACTTCACGGCAACAATTCCTTAGTTAGGATGTTGAAGATAGAAATATGGCTTATTTTTTTCATTATAATTATTGTGACATGCTTATTATTGAGTGTTATGTATGTGAAAAAAAAACATAGTATATTCAAGGACACAGTTGTGTTTCTAAGGTTTTGTCATAAGTTAAACAGACAATAAAATATAGATATAAAACATAACAGATAAGAATTAGGTTAAATCTCAGAGGAATGGGGTAGCTTTAAATATGCTCTGAGATGTATAACTTTGATTCAATTTCCAAATATGAGATTTTTATTGATCAAATAGTTTACTTCACTTTCTTTTTCTATTTCCCAAAAAAAAAAAAGACATCATGTTTACGGATATAAAAGAGGCAAGCAAAAGAAAAGAAGGGAGAAAACTTTCAGTGAATATCTTAGATGACTCAGAAAAGTATTGCAAATTCACAAGTAGCACATAAACACAGACACAGTCACACACCTGCATTTTATATTTAGAATCTTAGTTTTTAAAAAGATGTATCTTATTTGTCTGTACATCTAAATGTCCAAATATTTGTTAGGTTTCTCTTTTTGTGTATGTTTACACCAGTAAATTTACTATTTCTAAAACATGTCTTATTTCATTCAAAATTATGTTTATTCTCCATCCTATATCCCCTACCCTAATGATTTTAAGTTACCTCCAATTGAAACTGTGAAATTATTCCTGACCCTCTTATTTAACCACTATTATGAACTCTGAAGGACTTTTGAATTTACCCCATTTGGAACCAATCAAATTAGTCTGTTACTAGTTCATGAATATTTTCAGACTATTGTCAACTCCTGGGTCAAAGACAAAGGACTGTTAATAAAGACAGAGGAAGTAGCCAGAGCTTCAGGTTCAGATCAGTTCTTCATGACCCTTAAATTTCAAGTGATGATACATAGCTACACCTGGATACCTGCACACTAAGTTGGTTGCATAATACAGAGAAACACATAATTTGAGAATTTGCTCCTTTTAGTAAGTAAGCTCCTTTTAGTAGTAAGCAATTCCATTATTTGTGAAAATGGAGATATTATCTGATTTTTAACATTGCTTCCTATAAGCACAATCCTGAGAGCGACAGGTGGAACATTTCTGCCAATGATCTAATCAGTCACCACTAATCAATCACTAACTAATCAATTACCATCTAATCAACAACCAATTCTGGTTCATTTCAATTTCTAAATAGCTTTTATTTTTTTAAATTTATTTATTTTTCGTGGGTACCTGGGGTCGACCTCAGGACCTCATGTGCCAGCAGGCACCCGTGCTGCTGAGCAATATCACCGGCCCTTTTTTCATATGTGGGTTCCAGGAGTTGAACTCAGGACCTCATGATTGCCAGGCAGGTGCTTACACCGCTGAGCCATCTCACTGGCCCAAATCGCTTTTAAATTAATGAATGAGTCTTGATTTCCACTGTCATTGCCCTAGCTCAGGACACCTCATATGGTTTTACTATGATCACTGGAACAACTTCCTAAACATTTCCTCCCTTATTGTGACACCATCCACATCCGGATGCAGTCTCAAACCTGAAACCAAACTATCACTACATACATTGCTTCTAATCATGGTTCTTTTATACTTACTCTTTTCCTTGCTCCCAGTAAACACAGATGACTCCATCAACTAAATTTAATGCCTTAAGTGACCTCGCCTCGGTTTACATTTTAGATTAATTTATATGATTCTTTCCCCGTCTCTCTTTAAATTACAATTACTCCCTCACATTAACTATTTTAACTCTCTACTGTCAACTGCTAAACTAAACTATCTTCCATTTCTACCTCTCACCTGATATTTTCATTTACTTAATAGTGCCCAATCAATATGATCATTTATGAAATCATATTAATAAAACTTTCATCTTTAAAACCTATATACCAATACATTAAACTGTAAATCTATGACAGATGCCTGTTTCCTGTGTTCTAATTGTATCTTGGGCTTTGTGATTCAGATAATTACACTTTTAGTCTTTTTGTATCCCTGTGCAGGATATTTGTGGTCACCAGGTACCACATCTTTTTGTTTGATCCCTGCCATACCTTCAATGAATAAGAAAGTCAGTAAAGCACAGCCAATAGTTAATAAATATTTATATAAAGAGTGAAGAAAATAAGTTGCAAAACCCTTGTAACTTTCAAGATCTCTCATATACTGTACTGAAAATTGAAAGTTTCTTAAGGAAGTGGATCAGATATTATTTGACTTTGTCTTAGCAGTTACAATATTGTGTAACATATAGTTAATCTTCATTAAGGGAATGGTTTGTATTTGTGAGTTCACTTCCAAAAAGTAATTTTTAGCTCTAAAATTATTTGCAGCAATTTTCCAGTCATTAATGGACATGCACATGCTCAATCAAAAAATTTAGGCAACTTGTGTACTTGTCTATAGCTTCTGTAAATGGTTGGCTATGCTTTGTCTTATTTAAACTCTCAAAATAGAAACATATATTTTATGTGGTCTACTCATTATATTTTTTGTACTGTGTTTTACTGTTTTGTTTTTCCTTAGCAATTTCAGTGTCTAGGATACCTAAACTAAAAGGAGAGCATGAGGTCCTTTATAGACAAATTCTTATGTTAGATAATTTTCCTTCAGCAAACAGTTTTACTGATTTCAATGTCATTGCATAAGCAATATATATTAACCAAGGTATCTTTAAAAATAAACAAGATTGTATATCGATTAATGCAAAGTTATGACCAAATGCTCACAGGAAGTTAATCCTTTATTTTCTCTAAAGATAGTGATTAAGTGCTTGCTAACTCAGTTTTTGCCTGAATTTATAGAACATAATGAGTACAAATAATAACTAAATATAGTTAGTTTTCCATAAAATTTTATAATCAATAGTGAAATGAAGTTAACTATTATAGTTAAATGAATAATTAAATGAAGAAAGATATCAAAAAGAAATTTAATGAAAAACTTTCCTTGAAATTGTTTTATGAACTGTAGAACGGGTTCCATATTTTTTAGTGTATTGGGTCAAGAGCAAAACATGTATTCTTACAGTTAGTGTATCATGCATACGCCTGAGATAACTTTGGATCATGAGTTATACAGAACTCAGAATAATTTCCAGGGTTTAAAAATTATCAGATATCAGTAACATTGAATTTATCAGGGATGTCAGTATTCACCACTTAAATCTATCAGTATATTTTCTAAGAAGCTAAAGAAAAATATGACAGTTTTCTTTTTATAAAATCATACCTTGGGTTTTAACATTATTTGCTCATAAATGTGGTGAAATCACACAGTACAAAAATTAAATTTAAGAAATAAAAATAGAGGACATATATATCAATTGTGGCTTAACTTTATTGGTGTAGCTACAGATTAGAAAACCAGAGAAGTTGGCAATGTGATAATGCTATACATTTTAAAAGTGAATACCAAATACATTCATTAAATTAATGTCTCTTTTAAACTATATGTATGTCTTATTATTTTATTAATTTAAAATGCTATTATCTATTATTGAATTTATCTCTATTTAGTTTTTAACTCTGCATAATACAATTTAACTGGTTAAAAATGAAAAACTCATAATTGCTGTTAGTTCAACTTCAGTGATATCCTACGTAGCTATTTTTGCAAAATAATATATACTATGATTCTTAGAGTCAGCATTATCTCATCTTGATGTATTATAAATTAATTAATAAGCTGATTTTCAAAGCAAAAAGATTTAAAAATTTTGTAAATTGTATAGCTATATTTGAATGCCATGCTAGCAGTATACATAAGCTATAGTTTACATGGTTGATGTTTTCTGTCTTTCTAAAAACTGCCATGCATTTATTCAAATTATACTGCTAAGATTATTGTGAATAAGTTGTTGGTTGGTAACAAAAATGTAATGAAATGCACTACTTTCTCAAATAATCAAATTCTTTCAAGTGTACCTAAATATTTACTGACCACGGAGCCTTTGATATTAGATCTTTATTACACTATTAATACTATTCATGCTTCTCTTCAAAGTTCATCCAACTCTGAAAATATTTTCCTTGCCATCCCACTTCCAGGCCTCCTGTTAGACTATTTTCAATTGCTAAGTCTCTTTAACAAAGTTAAAACTTTAAAGCAGTCTAACCCTCTCTGAGGTCATGCTGAGAATACAGAACGAATATATAACTCACTTTAAAATTCAACCTCTTGAAGGAGCATGCTTGGCAATCTTTAAAATAAACTTCAGCACCTCTGTTCTTGAACTAACACTATATATTATTTCAGAGAAGTCCAGCCATTTTATAAAAGATAGAACTCCTTCTGAGCATTGGGCATGCTCTTTAAACTGCTGGACCATTTATGTTTTTGAACTATAGATTATTTCCACCTCCAGAGAGAATGACTAGCACTTACAGAGGAATTCTTCCTTTTGAGAATGTATGATTCTGTAGGGAATCATGGTCAGGATGAAATTGTATTCATAAAACAGGACTCTTAAGTATTATTGCCAAAAAATTCTTAAAACTCAGCAATATTTCTGAAGAATGAATACTATAATAGTTCTTTGTAAAGTACATAAAATATTTTAGTAATTCTTAAATATATTATCATGGATAATTTACTCAGAAATTGTGGCTTTAAATTCTTTTACATTTGCAAATAATGATTAATGGAAGCATTGATTTGTTTCAGAAAAAAATTAAGAAATTTTGCATGGCAGATGTGAACTGCCTTCCCTGAAGAAAAAACTGATGTAGATAATTATAGAATCATGAATCATAGAAAATATTTTATAGCATTTTTATCAGCTTAAAAATAAAAATCCTCAAAAGTAATATTTTGTCTGATGTTTCAGGTATATAAATGATTATTATCAGCACCAAATTATTTTCTACATAGATGGCCAACTATGAGGATTACACTGAATGTGGATTTACATGTACTTCTGTTGACAATAAGTTTCTATTCTCTGCTTCTGTTTCCTAAAAAATTATGGCCAATTCTGTTATTATAAAAAACCGTTTACTGAAATCCATCTTATTATGAACTTCATTTTTAAAAGCAAAATGAACTTCAGTCTCATAGGTAAATGGATGCAACTTGAGAGCATAATGTTAGTTGGATGAGGTCAGACACCAAAATGCAAATATCGCCCTCACACACACTGAGACACACACATGAGAGAGCAAAATAGAATAGAGATAAGTAAGAAGCTAGGAAATAGGGAGAAGTTCAAATACCTCCCCAAGTTACATATTCCTTTCCTTTAAAAATATTTCAATATGTATGCTAATTTTTTTTCATTTATATTAATAGATTATCTTGTTTCCTTGAAAAGAAATTTCCTGTTGTTATTTGTATGTTTCTTTTTTGAAAGAATCATTTTGGTTTATATCTTTTACTAAGTGAGTAATTTACAGATGATATACTATGTAATAACTATTGTTATTCTCTTATTATTTGGTTATAGTATGTTTTATTTTAAATAAAATGAGAATAAAATAGAAGAGAAAAATTGAGGGTATTTTACACGGGAAAATATATAGAGAGAAAACATGTAGCAACATAGATTTTTCAAAATAATAATAAGCACAATGAGGATTTGGATGTGCTTTAAAATACTAAATGTATTATACATTTTTAGCAATTAAAAATGTCTAAGTAGTAAGTGATTTCTATATCCAAGTCTTCATCTACTTAAAATTTAATGTATGATAAAAATAAGCTTTAAAGTGTACTAAGGAAAATATAAATCAGATAGAAAATGGTATGAAAATATTGTAATTATTTGGAATTTATTTTTAATTTAAAAACATTTAGAGTGATAATGTGACTTTATTACTATAGAATTTTAAAAGTTTTTATTACATTATGAACTTTAATTTTATGAAAGTTTTTATTACATTATAAGCTTTAATTTTATATTACCTTTTATTCAAATCCTAATTGAAATATTTTATACAGGATGTTAGGCTGTAAAAATATTGTTGAAGTCCCCATGACACATAGACAATAGAGCCATCAGTAAATGAATGGAAATAAATTCTTGCTTGAATATTGAAAACATGCCATGGTTGTATAATTTCAAAATGTAGGAGCTGAAATGATACTGAAGGTTATCTAAAGCATTTCCATCTATTTATGGAGAAATTGGAACAACATGTGAGGTGAATCACTTTATCCAAAATACAGTTCACAAGATAGGAAGAAGAATTGAATGGAATCTTTAAAATCTCAGTTCAATATCTCCACCATGAAAATGTAAATAGTTTAAACTACTTGGAAGGCAAATTCATTTTATGTCTAATAACAATAATGAGTCAAAGAAGTGATAACTTTATTTTCAGTGTTAAACCTTTTTTTAGGAAAAACATAAGGAGGAAAATTGTTTCATTTTAAAGCTGTAAGTAACTGATAGGTATTTCCAAAAAAAGAAAAAAAGAAAGAAAAGGAACTTCCCTTTACTATAGCAGTGCTAGTGTGAAAGCAGAACTAGCAGCAAGGCAATAACTGTTTATTATCATAAATAAATACATTTAAGAAGCATTTCAAAGCAATGCAGACAAGAAAAATCCTGAATATTAGTCTCTTCTGTGCTTCATCACATTTTTAAGTAAAATATGTACCTTAATTGATAGTTTATTTTGAGATGCAAATGCCAGAAAACTAAATGTCACTCAGTTTAAATTATGAGGTTAGATAAATTATTTGTTGATTATCATTTCCTTTGACACTAGAAATATTTTTATTTATTGTTTGTAGTTTTAAAAAAACCTATATTTTAATGTCATATAGCAATAAAATATCAAAGTATTGCAATGAATACACCTTAGTTTATATGCTATTTTAAAATTGTGGTATAGGTCCAGTGAGATGGCTCAGCAGCATAAGTGCCTGCCTGGCAAGTGCAAGGTCCAGAATTTGACTTCTAGAACCCACATGTGAAAAAAGGCCAGTGATATCACTCCGCGGCACCAGCGCCTGCTGGCGTGCGAGGTCCTGAGGTTGATCCCCAATACCCACAAAAAAATTGTGATATAGAATCAATGAGAAGATATAAGCTAAATGGCTAGAGTTTCTTATATAAACTGTCATATGAAGTAGGGATTGACAAGTTTATTTCAAAAATTTAATTAAATATTAATAATATATTGTGTTCAGTCCCAAGTATACTGAATAAAATGATTTTAAAAGTTTTCTCTTCATGATTTGTGTACTTATACATGTGAGTCAATGGGATTGAGATAAAAATAAGTAAACATATTAATAAGTTTGAGGTATCAAATTTCATGTAACATTTGTGTTTATTTAAGAAAATTTAGTTTTATAAAAATAATTTTCCACGATTTATAATGTTTCCCCTTTATTTTCTAAGACAAAACAAGACAGTAGTCTAAACAATTGTAATGAAAACTTTATGATGCTATAGAAGTACTCATAGAGGAAGAGAAAAATAAAGAGCATACACAGAAAAAGGAAGGGTTTGAATTTATTTTTTCAGTGATCAAAAAATAGGTACAAATTTTATATTGGCATATAAAGAAAAGAAAGTGTCCAAAGTTCATATGGGCATGTACAAATTAATTTCAATTGAACTTATACAGAAAAGTGACCTTGGAGCAATTGAAACTCCCCTATAAATGTGTCTAAACAGAGGAGAAAACACTCTTCAAATGCTGAGAGAAGGGTACAATTGAGACAGTGGTGGAATATGAGCTCTAATCATGACCCACCACCATCATACCAATCTCCACTAATACAGTCATCCATTTAGTGATCACTTCCTGCTCCACAAAGTGATTTATATGTACAGTTTTGGCAATTATAAAAACATATTCATATCATTATTTGAGTAAATTTAATAAAGCATGAATATAGCACATTCTTCAAATGTAAAATATTAACATAAAAATTTTAAACCACATAAAATTTCATTTTCTGAAATGTATTTCAGTACTCAATAAAAGAGCTAAATGTCACTAAGAATCCTCATTGTAACATGTTCCTAAGAAAATAAAGTCTTATATAGTCCTGTATTTCCTTTAGGAATATTTCATGTTTGAGTGTGAAGTAAATATTGTATTGAAGCCATAATTTCCTTCAGGGAAATTTTGTCTTTGACCGTAAAGTTTGATGACCATAGGAGTTGAATAGATTTTTCTCCTTTACCAAGAAAATAAAGATCCATGCATAATTTGAGGTGAAAGAGAGTAACAAGCAGAGAGACAGATCTTTTACAAATGGGGAGAGGACAAAGAGATGGAGGACATGTACAAAGAATTAAGACATGTTATGTATCTGTACCAACTCCCCACAATAAATATAATAATTATGTTCTGCAAACATGTAGTAATAAATAAAATTAAAATAAAAGAAATTACAGTACCCTTTTGTAACTTGTTTTCTCCCTGAACACAACAGTTATAACTTCACCGAGATTCAATTTCCTTATCTGTAAAATGTATTATGTACATGTGCCAATCCCTTGCAGTGAATTTAATCATTATGTATTGCAAAAATGTGTTAATATTGTCAAAAATTGGTAAAATAATGTTTGTTTTAATAAATAATGTAAAATAAGGAAGTGAGATATAATATATTTTATATACTGCCCCAAAATTCAAGGAATCTCTCTAATTATGCATAGCTGCATAGTGTAATGCTTTTTGTTTAATCCCACAATAGAGGGGAAATCTTTTCTTCATTGACACTAACCAGAAGCTATGCACCTGCGGATGTGTCATCGTGTCATTATCCAAGCTCAATTTGTGTTAAAAGGCACATCAGTGAAGACTTCAGAGGGTAATTTTTTTCATTATATGAGAAGAATACTTTTTAGGCTGTGCAGAGAAAACCACAATCAGCATTTGATTATAATAATTTTAGTTGTTACCTAAGCAAATTTTCTTTAATTACTATTTAGGAATTCTCACTTTTATAAAAAAAATCATGTTTCTATCATTTATAAGCCTTCCAGAGAACATTTCTTGTATTGATTAATCAAATGGGACAATGCATAAAGTTTGACTTCATAGGTCCAACTAGAGAATGAAGACTTTGTTTTGAAGGCAATAGAAGACTTCCTGTAGTATGTGATGCCTCTCAAGTTTTATTCCTGACACTGTGCCAGTTCAGTCACCTCTACAAGTTCTGACCTACTTGTGGCTCCAACAGGAAGAAAATTTATGCAAGACAGCAGGAGATCAAATCTCTAGTTTTTCTCTTTCCATGATGTCTCCATTAGCAGTGTCAACTAATTAGAGGAATTACATTTGCATATGGATATTTACATGTGTGACCTATCATCATGCTGGTTGATATTAATGTTCCAATAATCTTGTGGACACCAAAAGCCTCATAAAACATTTTCCCTCAGTTTAGATATGTGCACAAAATAATTACTCTTTTTTTTTCTATTTTACTTCAATCATATATCTACCCACTTTCTCTCTGGGATGACAGTAGCTATTAAGATTCCAATACCAAGTCCTACTCTGCTGCAAAATTCTGTGTATGGTTTACTCCTGGAAATTCACATCCTTTGTTATTGCAATGTTTTTCTTTGTTAATCTAAAGTGGTTTTCTTTTTTAACTTATTCTTAGTATTGCCTGTAAGTTTCTTCCTTAAAGACAACACTAGTGCTTATCATCTTTTCCCTTGGGAAATCTGACACTTCTGTGATAAAACTTTTGCAAGAACCAGGTATTACTTTCTTTTAATCTGATTGTTGACAAATCTATGTGAAACATTTTTTAAAAATATATATGATATTTTTCTCAAATCTTGACAAAATTAATTATTGAATACTACATTTTCTCCAGTGCCTTAATATTCTTTTTTCACTTCTTATCTTGTATTCCCTAATAACACAATTTGAAGTGACCTGTGAAGGACGAGTATGCTTTTAAAATGTCAAATCTATAATATGACTAAATCAGGTAGTAGTGATGGTAATTTCAAAAACTTTTGTGGAATATTAAAATAATTAATATATTGGAGCATCATGTCTGATATTCCCACCTTCCCCAAATGGCTAGTATTACTGAATATATGAACTATAATATAAAAAGTTAATCAAGTAACTATAATGGTTTGTTTTTAATGAATAAGACAATAAGAAAGAACTGTGCTATCCATATCAATAGGAACTTCAACTAGAATCTTTCATCTTGACTTATGTTTTAAAATTATGACTTTATCACTTCAACTATGATGAAAAAGTTCACATCTTCATATTTGTTAGAGGAGATTTAAACGTTTGCACAATAGAATCATACTGTTTCTGAGACAAAAATAACTACTGTTCTGCAAGCCACAGGACAATCAATAGAAAACCACATTGAGTGTTTTACGGGCCATTTGCCAGTCCCTTAGAGGGGAAATTATTTCTAATGTGCAGGGTGGTATCAGTTTCCTCTCCTAAGATATATGAGATGCTCTCTCCCCACCATCATTGACAAAAGACTCAGACATCTCAAGATCTAACCTTATAATATATCCTCTACTGGGGCATTACTTTATAAAACAAATATTTGAGGACAGAAAATGAATGGTAAATAAAAAAATCAAACTAAAACTATAATGAATGCTGAAATGAAAAATGGAATTTTACATGAGTGAAGCAAATGGAAAATGTTCATGTAAAATAACTCCAGTTTAGAGATTCTGGGTAATAGAGATCAGAAATCATAAAATTTTGAACAAAAATCATATATATATTTCTTAATGGCCCAGTTCATTTAAAATGCTGAACTAGGTACAAATAGTTTATTGTTTTCAAAAAGTTCTGCAAGAACACATTGGGACTAATGGGGCAGATTGTGTAAAAATTTTTGTTGATTTTTGACTTACAATTATATCATTATCTTTTCTCTGAATAATTGTATGGGGAGGTACAAGATAGCGGTCAAAAAATTTCATTCTATCTTGCTATATCTCCTTGAATTCAAAAAAATCATAAAACTATAAGGTTAAATAAATATCTCTTTATTTAGTAAAAGTGAATTTGACCTGTCTCATAATGCTGTCTAATGATTTGTTGATAAGTCACTTTCATTTAATGTTATAAAAATTAGTAAGTTTCTATTCAAATCATTAAAGTATTGGGTTTAATATTTTATATATTCTGAAATCATGAATAATGTATTAATTTTTTCTCTCTCTCTGACAAGGAGCAATGGTACATGCCTGTAATCTCAGCTTCTCTGAAAGCTGAAGTGGAAGGAAACCAGGTTCTAAGTCAGCCTGGGCAACTTAGCATGACTTCCTTCTTTCTTTCTGTTTTTCTTCCTTGCCTTTATACAAACACGTAGAATTCTATGTAATATATTAGATTTTAAAGAAATATGAAATTATGGCATACATTTTTGGTAGTATTTCTGGGGTATTGAACCCAGGGCATTGCACGTGATAGGCAAAATCTCTCCTATTGAGCTACATCCATAGCCCTTTTATATTTTTAATTAATAAAAGATTTCATTCATCTTAATATCCTACATGAATTGCCAGTTACAAACAATACACAAGCATGGTAAATTTAGTTTAAACTTTAAAACTGCACTTCAGTTGTTTTGATAAATACTTAATTTTGAACTTTAAATTTAAATGTTAGTTCTATGACTATATTCTTACTCATATAACTAAGTTCCTCAACCAACTAGCATAAATATGACAATAGACCTAGCTAAGTTGGGAGAAAAGGTATCATACTCACTACAAAAAAGAATATTAAAATATTTATGCTTAAAATAATTTCTGAAATAGCAATATCAGATAATTTTCACTGTGCCTCAACTACATCACTTTCAGCCTATGTGCTTCTGCATGTCCCAGATCATTCCTCTGCTTGTCCCCAGAAGAGGAAGAATTCTTCCTTCTCTTTCTTACAGTGCTGCCACATTAGTGTTCTTCAGTGCTACTTCTATTGTCTTTTTGCTATATAGATTTATCAGATTGCTTAGCATGACAGTGGAATTATAAAACAGATTTGGCCCTTCTGACACACATAGCTGTATTTGCACTTACCTGTTTCCCTTTCCCATAAATGTAACATGTATATCTAGGATTTAGTTGGAGAAGTAGGAAGAAGAGGTAAACAAAGTTATATGAATATAAATATGTGTATGTGTGTATGAATATAGTATTTATAATATATAATTTATAATATATAAACACTATTGATATATGTATATATACAAAACTATGTACATTTATATGTATGGTATATACCATATTTTCATAAACATGCACATCCTAATGATATTTATCAGGCATAATATTTCTCCATTTGTGACAATTTTACCCCTTTGGAAGATATTTGAATATGTTTGCAGATATTTTTGGTTGTCACGACATATGTAGAAGGGCCTATTCATAACACAATTTAGAAGACAGAGAAGCTGATAATATCTGGAAAAAATGCAGAAGACAAGTCCTCATAAAAAGAATTACTTGGAAAAAATAGCTTCAGTGATGACATTGAAAAACTTTGCCTCATATGAGTGAATATCAAAGAATGAGTGTTTACTATACTTTAATATGACACTGAAAAATTGAATCAAAAGCATAATCAAATTTGGTCCTATGAAAAGCAATGAATTTCTTGATAAGACTCCATTGCAAAGAAATTAAATTCTGTAACAATGGGTATCTCAACAATATCTGAGATCAGTGGAATCTAAATCTCTTTTCTCACTGTGCCTCTCCACTCATGCCTTGCACCAAGTTCTTCTGAGCAACTCGAATATCCTACATCTCAGCACCCTATTAACTCTGTGCTTCATCTCCTTCTGAAGCTTCTAAGAACCATTTTGCCTATTCTCCTCCAGAAGACTTGTAGTAACACAAGAAGTTATTAAAAGCCATAAATTAAATTATTTCCTCCAGGAATAATAAACTTTCTTTTCTCTGAGAAAGACTCCACACTTTGCTCTATATTCTCATCAGTTGTTTCTTAATTCAATTCCAACATTTATTATGCAGCATCTGGTAGCTCCTTATATACCTGTGTATTCCACTAGATGTATACTGTATTTGTGTTTATTAAATCTTTTGCATCTTTTGAAAAATAGACACTTGAAACAATGGTAAAATCTTGAGTTTTTAATATGCTTAATGTATCTGTTTTTATATGAATTTTTATGTTTAGTGTGTTTTCAGCATTTTGCAGACATGACCTTTTTAGTTTATTTCCAAGAACTTATGAGAAAACTCTTGTCATTATCTTTCTTCAGCATGTGAAGTAAGAAAGGTTTGGGAAGTAAGAGGTTTGGCAAAGTCAGAATGTTAGGTATCTTTTCGGAGTATCAATTTTAAAGTGAAATGTTAACTTGTGGTACTAAGTTCAGTTTATTTAAATTAAGGCAAAACATTCTCTACTATTGCAAAAGTTTTTATTTGATACGGCAAAACATAATTTTGACTGTTGAAGGAACAACAGGGATGAGCTTCCCTTTAGCACCATTTTCCAAATCATGAAGTACATTTTCTCAGGGCCTTGGAAAGAAATAGTTACAATTTGGGGGGGAGTACATTTTATTATCTCGGTAGTTCTAAGTCCTGTTTAGGTACACAGCATAGCCATAAGAATGATAAAATTCTCATAACATATACAGGGAATATTTCTAAGTGTTTTATATAATTAATTTATATAACAAAAATGAAAGACAAATATTTTCATTATTCTCAATATATAGATAAAAAATTAGATAATGCAGATATTAAATGACTTGAACAAGGTCATATTGCTAAACTTTGCAATTTTTTCTCTAAATACTAATGTAAAACTATGGATTAAGTAGGGGAAGCATTGGAATGTATAGCACAGTTTTCATCATGAAGGTTCAGTATTAAATATATTGAGAGTCACAGATTATTTTGAAAAAAGTCCAGTTACAACTGAAATATAAGAAGAATATACTGGTTATAAATATTTTTGGTACACACATTATAAGAGTGACATGAATCAGTTTCATGTCTTCCTAGATATTAAAATTCCATAAAAATTCTGTACAGACATACAAAACATTAATGATGGTCATCATGTAAGTAATTACCATTGGTGAGAGAATTGATAGGTTTCTTAGAAAGAAATGATTATACCTTAGTCTAAGAAACTTTCAAATTGCTTATGTTGCACAACAAGATATAGAGATTACGTGTCTTACTAAACTCTGCAAAAGCATGAAATTTTAGAAAAGACTGAAGATGGTGAAGACAATAAAAAGTAACAAAGATAGTTTATTTTCCTCTCTCTCCCTCTGAAGTTTAATTTTACATATATCCCAAGCAGAGGACACAGAGCTGAACTTAGCTTCTGCAGTAGATAAAATGGAATATGTAAGTAATTTTGATGCATGTTGAAAGCAAAGTTCACATCACTTTGTTTACTGCTGCATTGGTGAAATATATCACAATGCTAAGCACTATAAATAAACACAAGAATTAATGAGGTTCAGAAGTATGACTATAGGTCTTTGTAATCTAGAATAATTAATGAGAAGATAGGTAAATTTGATGTCATTCTATAGTCTTTATGAGTCTGTATGAGTCAAAAATTGTCACTTCTTGAGCTTTTTCCTTACATAATGCTATATAAAGATATAACATTTATGTGTAATTAAATTGCATACATGAGAATACTTTCATAATCAGCCATCTCTTTAAAAATATAGAAAATACAGATATCTAGAGAAACATATACAAATATATTTTAAGTAGCTTTTGAATGACAAGAACATTATATAATGAATAAACAAGGACAATGTAATAAGATAATTCAGATATATATATATATATATATATTATATATATTGCTTTGTTTAGAGAGTGGAGAAGATATATCATAAAATTAAAGTTCAACGGAAGGAGACATAATATTTGATAAAGAAACTTAAAAATAACAGGTTGATGTTCAGTTTTCACAGTTTCTAATTTACTTTTAACCTTAACTATATTTTTCTGATATTAATTACTTGTTACTATAATGGAATATTAAGGCAATTGACTTATAATGAGAAAAAAAATTGCTTTCACTTTTCTGGAGGTTCCAGTCCAATATCATGTGACCCCATGGGGTTTGGAATTTTGGAAATGGTACCACATGATGTCAGAAACATGGTGAAAAAAAAATGCTGACCTCCTAAACTGGGGAGAAAGTGGAAGAGGAAGAAACTTGGGTTCTATATCCCCCTTTGAGGACTCAACACCTAATCATGTAAGCACTGGCCATACAGCTCACAATAGCACTACTCAGGGAACAAAGCCTTCAAAACATGGAATATTGGGAAAAATTTAACATTCACTCGGTAGCGCATCATTTTTTTTCTTTAGTCATTGAACACTAAAAAGTTTTCTGTTTTACTCTCACCTCTAATAATGAAACTTTTGAAAAACACTAATTCTTACTGTTGATAGTCCTTCCAGATTTCCTTTGCCTTTGCCTATATCATGCTTTTTCCTGAGGCTGAGATCTGTGTAGAGGGATCAATTACAGAGAAAAGCTAGAATGACAGTCTTAGCCTTCTGTGGCTTGATTATATCAGAAGTTTCTTGGTTAAATGAGTGAGAAACTCCCTACAGACCTGGATCACTGTGTTACAAGCATCATTCCACAAGAGAGAGAGAGAAAGAGAAAGAGAAAGAGATAGGACAGCAAGGAGAAGGAACAGTGATAAATATATTTAATTTATACATTTGTATCTTGACCAGTAATGGACACTTGATCATGTTTAAATAGACTGCATATGTTCCTTCATTAATTAGACAAAACAAAATGTATTAAGAGATTTTTAATACAGTGAACAAGGTGGATAATTATGCTAAATTTTAGAGGGACTGGATAAAATTAAACAATAATTATGATGTGAGCAAACATACAGTAATCATTACAGATGTATGAAGAAATTTCATTACAAAATAAGTAATACATAAATGAAACATTTGCTTCCTAGGTTTTTCCAGGGCTTTTTGTTATCCATACATTATGTAATAAGTTTTGTTTTAGTTTCCAAGTTTTTTGTATTTAATAAAAAGCATTTTATAATGTGCTATATCAAATGAAGTCTAGTATAAAGTCATTTTTGGAATGAAATCATTTTAATATTATCATTTCTAAAAGATAAGTGAAGCATGAGCAGATACACAGAAATGTCACACAGAAACATCAAAATAAATAGCTGAATTGATTATAATGGGAAAATAAGAAAACATAAATGAAAACTACTGAAATCTAGATAAGCTGTTGATTTTTATCTTTTTTGCTTTATAAGAAAGCTTTTCAGCAAAGTGCATTGCTTTCTGAACCTGCCAAAAACCTTTTTCACAAAATGAGAAACTACAGCTACCAGTTTATACCAATCAGTATGCGAATAAACAACGAAAAGCTCCAGCTGTTGTATATATTATATTTGCAAGGAGATAATTTGCTATGGCTTATTCTTTACCACTGCAGTCACCTAATTCAGACAGTGGCTAATGGATGTCAGAATTCTGGTAAGAGATTGAAAGACTCAAGTAACATGAAAATTGAATTCTGTTGGTTTATTATACTCTGAAATGATAAAAGGTAATTTAAAAGGCTTATGATTGACTGAGGTTATCCAAACAGTGTCAGACTATTAATGCTGTAAGTCTTCTATAACAAAAAGTTTTGGATCTATAATACTGTATTAGATACCCCATGGGATCTGAAATTTGCAGAAAGAATTACATATAAAAATTCTAGATGCAACTGACTTCAGTGATTGAAACTAAAATGAACTTCAAATCTTTAACTAACTGAATAATTTGTTCCATTTCCTTTCCTCTGATGCTCTAAAAGATGCAATATTATAAAGTATGTTAGACAATCTTTAAAGCTCAATTTAAAAACTGTTTTCTTACTACTAAGATAACAGTCTAGAGAATTCAAATGTGATGTTTAGCCATTTGGGTTTAGAAGATATAATCTTTTTTTTTTTTTTTTTTTTTTTTTTTTTTCAAGTACTTCTGAGTTGAAACAAAGCAAAAGTAATTGATCAGTGGAAACCAATTCAATCTAATGAAGCAGGAATCGCTATAAACTACAGACTTGAAATATAAAACTCATGTATGTTAATTATGAAAAAAGGTAATATGTTGTGAACAGGATAATTTGAGTAGTTTACTAACAAACCTATGGAAATGTTTTCCTGTATGTTTAAGAAAATATTGTTGCTTAAAATTATCAAACTTAAAAAATAACTTGTTCAATTAATTTATCATATCAAAAGTGCTTTACTGATAAATTTTTATTTTTCATTTTATATGATTCATCATGGTAGTGGAAGACATGTGAATATTTCCCTATAGTCATGGAATACCAGAGGTTCTCAGAGTTTTAACAAAGTCAGACATTTAACAAATTTATAAGTTAATTTTGTACAGGGGCTCACACACTTATTTTTTTTAAACATAGATAAGCAATTTATGTCAAATTTACCTCTAAGTTTTTTTAAAGGAAAAAATAAAAATAACAATCAAAGAGTGTTTCCAAACAGATTAGTAAGAGAGTTACAAAAAAAAAAGAGAGAGTTACAATAATTAATACATTGTATATTGTTTCTTCATAGTATTTATTCAGAGTACAAGATATAGGCATTATATCTTGTCCAAACAATATTAGCACAAAACTTTCTTTACAATGAACTAAGAGAAACTAGCTGTATAACTATCTCAACTATATTGTGTAGAAATATATATGTGTTTTTTTTATTTTTCCCTTCCTTCCTTTGTCATTTCTAACATCACAGTTTTTCTTTTCTTTTTACCAGTTTCTTTGCAATTCACAATATTTATTGTACATTTTGGACCTTACTTACTAGTTCAGTTTCTCACACAAGTGAGACTATACTATGTTTACATGTATGGGTCTGATTTATTTCACTTGTGAATATGGTCTTTTTTTTGTGGGTACCGGGGTTGGCCTCAGGACCTCACGTGCAAGCAGATGCCTGTGCCGCTGAGCGATATCACCGGCCCTTTTTTCGTATTTGATTTCTGGGAGTCGAACTTGGGCCCTTGTGCTTGCCAGGCAGGATCGTGCACTGCTGAACCATCTCACTGGACCCATGAATATGGTCTTGAGTTGCATCCATTTACCTATTAATGTCTCCAGTTTATCCTTCTTTATGGCTAAGTAGTGCTCCATAATATTAAAAAACACACCTTTTGTATCCATTCTTCAGTTGTTGGGCATTTGGACTGCTTCCAAGATTTAGCTATTACAAATTGTGCTGCTATTAACATGGGTTCACATGAATCACTGTGGTATGATATTTTTAATTCTTCTGGGAAAATACCCAGAAGAGGAATAGCTATGGCAATGGGACCTCTAATCCTAGTTTTTAAGGAATCTCCATACTGATTCCCACAGTGGTTGCACCAGTCTACACTCCCACCAATAGTGGAGAAGGGATCCTTTCTTCCCACAGCCCCACCAACTTTTGTTATAGGTTGATTTCTTGATAATAGCCATTCTTTCTTGGGTGAGAAGGAATCTCTCAGTATTGTTTAAATTTGCATTTCTCAAATGACCAATGATGTTGATCACTTTTTCATGTATTTGTTTGCCATTTGTGTTTCTTCATCTGAGAAGTGTGTATTCATCTCAGATTCCCATTTTTGGATTGGGTCTTTGCATTTGGGAGGCCTGATTTATTTCAATACTTTATATGTTCTAGATAGAAGTTCTTCGAGGGACAGTTGTTTAAAACTTTTTTTCCACTCTGTGTGTTTTCTTTTCACTCTGTTGGAGATTTCTTTTGTTGTGCAAGTGCTTTTTAATAGAGTGAGCTCCCATTTGTTGATTCTTTGTAATATTTCCCTTGCAGTCTGGGTTTTGTTCATGGTATCTCTGACTACACCTATGTCTTCAAGATCTCTGCCTATTTTCTCTTCCAGTAAATTTAGGGGATTCCATTAAATCTGCATAGCAGTTTTGGGAGTATGGCCATTTTCTCTGTTAGTTCTTCCTATCATAGATCAAGGGATAGTTTTTCATTTTCTGTTATTCTCTTCAATCTCCTTTTTTAGGGTACTGAAGTTTTCACTGTACAGATCTTTTACTTACTTTGTTAGATTGATTCCTAAACAGTTCATAATTTAGATGCTATTGTGAAGGGTGTGCTTTCCCTAATTTCCCTCTCTGTGTGTTTGCTGCTTATGAACAGGAATGCTGTTGACTTTGAGTGCAGACTTTGTATCCTTCTACACTGTTGGATGTGGATATTAAATCTACAATTTTTTGATGGAGTTATTGGGGTCTTCTATGTAGAGTATCATGTCATCTGCAAATAATGATGATTTAACTTATTTTTCCTGTCTTTATTCCTTTTATTTTTTTCTCTTGTCTAATTGTTATGTCCAATGTTTTCAAAAGTATATTGAATAGCAATGGTGGTAATGGAGAACCTTACTTTTTTCCTAATTTTAGAATGAAACCTTTCAGTTTTTGACTATTTTTTTTTTTGTGGGTACCGGGGGGTTGACCTTAGGACCTCGCGCGCCAGCAGGCGCCCATGCCTCTGAGCAATATCACCGGCCCCTTTTTCGTATGTGGGTTCTGGGAGTCGAACTCGGGCCCTCGCGCTTGCCAGGGAGGCGCTTAAGCCACTGAGCCATCTCACCGGCCCAGTTTTTGACTATTTTTTTAAAGAGGCAAATTTAAGATCAGACATCTAAATTTTATGTATTATATTCAGATCATTCAGAATATAAATATGAATGGATGCAAGTTATTCTATGCCAAAAAATATTATCTGGAATATAGAATTATCTTCATAAAAACCTATAAAATTCTTATGAGGATGAAGATTGTGTTTGATCTCTAATAAGAAATGTGTATATATACATATACATATATATATCTTGAAAATACCTGTAGATACATGTTAATGAGAAAGCCCCACCTTCAATCCCCAGTAAAAAAGAACACACAAACATACACACTCATTGTTTAAGTTCTAGGTGTGTGAATATATCATTTAAGAGCTAGACATCCCAATATCTGTGTGTCCCAAATTTTCTGAATATGTGGACATAACTTATTATAGTTGGGATTGGACAATAAATTATATGTTTGCTATAAAAGAGAGAAATTTGATATCCTGATGATCACCAATAATATATTTCTTACTGGAAACAGGCTCCATATTCCCAGTTTTGAGTTAAATGTGTCTCATGTTAAAAGTGGTAATCAGATATATTAGTATAATAAAATAAAATCTAGCTGGAACTTAATCCAGTCAGTTTAAAATTAAAAGAGAAAAAAATTTAGTCACATGTATTAACATTTAAATAAAATTTGGAAATAGAGATAAAAACCAGGATCTTCAAAATAAGCTACATTTCTAGCCATTTTAAACATTTTTATTTTGCAACAGGATCTTGCTAATTTCTAAATTGGCCAGGCCAAGCTCAAACTTGAGATTCATCTATGTGGACCTCCCACAGTGCTGAGATTATAGATGTTGCCAACCCTCATCCAGGACATCTAAAAAAATTCACATTATTTATCATTCATCTTCCTATTCAGAGATCCATCTCATCAAACCTTGAAACATGGTTTTCATTCTGCTTGCATTTTACTATACTTTTCCTTCTAAAATTCTTACTATACTTTCTGTTATATACCAAACTCTCAGAAATTCCTTTCCTGACCATCCTAATTAAAGTTAACTCCACTTCACTCACATAATTTTTAATTAAATGCATCATGTATATTTGAAAAGACCTTGTAAATGTATTTTATTGTTTACTGTCTGTTTATCTTCTCTGTTTCCCTAGTACAGTGAGAAGAGTACCCTATAGGTCTCATTTAATACACATCTATATTCCTGTTTTGAGTCTACTAATTTTTTTTTTTTTTTTTTTTTTTTTTTGGTGGGTACCGGGGTGTCGACCTCAGGACCTCGCGCGCCAACAGGCGCCCGTGCCGCTGAGCGATATCACCGGCCCCTTTTTCGTATGTGGGATCCGGGAGTCGAACTCGGGCCCTCGCGCTTGCAAGGCAGGCGCTTATGCCGCTGAGCCATCTCACCGGCCCAAGTCTACTAATTTTTGCACAAAATGGGACTCAATAAATAATTGTTGAAGAAATGAATAAATAAAACTTAAAATGCCTAATGTTAATGACATTTTTCTGTGCTAACAGTTTTAGGAAAAAAGGATAATATTTCATTACTCCATAATTCATATGTTGTAAGTCCCATAGGAAATTTACCTTAGAAGTGTTCATACAGTATATTCAATGGTGGTCTAAAAATGTTGCAAAGAAGGGGTATAAGTTTTAAGGTTAGAGTCATAATTAGTTTTATCTTCTATATCCTATGTCTAAACTGAAAATTTCTGCTAAAACCTCAAATTATTCATCACTAAATAATTTTATGTTCATCAAATATAGTGTCATAAAATATCAAAACTAATGATAAATTGGGTTTCGTATAATATACTTAAAAACTATATGATTTAAAAACCAGCAATCCTAGTAAAAACTATAATTAACCTACAAGAAAATGAGCATAATTTAAATATTTCAAATTCCTAATACAGAAATATTCAGTAAACATACAATTTGTACGTTAAGAAAAACTTCAAAGATGAGTGGTTATTATCAATATTTAGTTCCCTCTTACTAAAAATAATGACTGTCATCGAGAGACAAAACACAACTAATGTTGGCAAGGCTGCAGGGAAAAAAGAACGTTTCTATATTGGTGGAAGTGCAGGCTGATATAACCACTAGGAAATTCTGTATGGAGATTCCTCAGCAATATAAATCTAGAAATTCCAATTTCCCAGATGCACCCCTTCTAGTTATCTTACCAAAAGAGTAAAGACATACTTTAGTACTACATATATAGCCATCTTTATAGCAGCACATTTTATAGTAGCTAAATCTTGGAAGCAGTATATATGTCCTTAAACACATGAATGGATAAAGAAAGCATGGTATTTATATAAATTGAAGTACTACCCTGCCATAAAAGATAAATTTGAGTCATTTGTAAGAAAATTGACACACCTTGATACCATAACGTTAAGTAAATCAGATACTCAAGCTTCAGTATCATAGGTTTTGTCTTATATAAGAACCCAAAAATATAAATACAGAGTAAAAAAAAAGACATAATAGGATGTATGGACATGGACCATTTTCAGTTGGGAAGAAGATAAAGAAGGGAAAGGGGAGTGAAGGGTGGAGAAGGGGTTGAGAAAAGACTTGACATGTGTTATGTGTATATATCAACTCTTTGCAAAGAACATAATCCTGACTATATTCAAGTTATTATTTATTTGAGCTTGTAAATGAGGAACATGTTAGATATGGAGAGCTGACCATGCTTTACTTGATAGTACTCCTGAATTCCTTATCTTTCATCACCTTACTATATTTCACACTCAATTTATAAATAAATTGCTTTAGTCATCATATGTCTAGTAAGTAGGGCTAGAAAGCAGCATTCACATAACCTAATAGTAGAATAAAAATGAAGTAACAAAACCTCTATTTAGTTTTAAAAGAAACTATTGAAATATAATGATGAACATAAAACCTTAATTGACCAAAACTATATTAACGTACACTCCCATTTTAGCAAATTTGGACAATTTTTAGATTTTAAATAGAACTACATTCATTTACTATGGAAAATCTATAATAAAAATTTTTATGTGTTTAGTGATAGATATCTCATATAACCAATTATCACATAATTTAAGAAATATGTTAGGCAATTAGACTTGCCATGGATATGTCCAGTACATTGTTTTTATAGGAACTTATATTCTTGCTAAAACGTGTTTTCTATCTTTATTTCATTATTTTCCTATATCTGACTCTACTATATTTCACATTACATATTGGAAAACATTTATCATGTCACATAATAAAATCATTTTCCAAACAGATGACATATAAATATTTTCAATTAGATCTCTCTTAACACCTTTGGAATGTATTTTGCATGTCTACAAATAAGTGACACTGTTATCTGATGCTTTTTCCTAAACTGAAAGTTTGTCCAAAAACCTAAATATCTAGCCAATAAAACAATTTGTAATTCTTTTTATCAGGAACAATGTGAAGGTCCTGTGTGCAATCCACAGTACAACACACACACACTACACACACACACACATGCACACCAAAAAACATATGGGCCAATATCGAATAAAGGCACAACTGGAACAATTCAAGTTCAAAAATCAATGAAGATACAAAAAAAAATCTATTTTGTATTTTGTCAAATTGTCAATTTCAAATAATTTCGAGCAGCAGTCTTAGTTATTCAACTTCTTGAAAAAGACAAGTATATTGATCAGGCAGTGTAGTTAGTGGCAAAGCAGTAAAAAAAATGTAGCAATTGTTTTTTAGTAATACTTTAGGGAGTGAGTCACAATTTCAGTTGAAGGTTAGGCAATTCAGCATGGCGTAAATGGTTAGAGGTAGGAGATATCTCATAATGACAGAGGAAGTAGAACCTTAGTTCTTGTTATGAAAATCTTTGAGATTATATTTGTTTCTTATATATATAACATGTTTAAAGTTACAGCACATATATTAAACATACTTGTTTTTCTAAAATTTCTTCTTACTAAAGGTGTTAATTCCTTCATCAATACGGTAGTTTGAGGACATGTATAAGTGAATTAGTGTATGACTAATGAACGTGGTTCGTTTCACAGTTTTAATTTATGAGCATGGACCTTACCTTCTGATATTCTGGATTCAAACCTAAGGCTTTATATTGTCTTACTATTTGAATTTGCATTAGATACTTATTTCTCAGCCCTCCAGTTTTCTTATTATGACACTAAAAATGGCACTAAGAATAATTATCATATATTTGTTTTTATTTTTTTTTTCATGGGTACTGGGGGTCAACCTCAGGACCTCCTGCACCAGCAGGTGCCCATGCTGCTGAGTGATATCAATGGCCCTTTTTTTGTGTGGGTTCCAAGAGATGAACTTGGGAAATCACGCTTGCCAGGCAGGCACATATGCAGCTCAGCCATCTCACTGGCCCATATTATTTTTTAAAATGAAGTAATTTTTATAAGAGCCAACATCTTTGCAGTTACTTAATATTTGACAGAAACTAGTGTGTTTAACTGTAACAAGTCTACAGATAGGAAAAATCATTTTTAATAACATATAAAGGTAAAATTGATAAACATGATTTTTCCAATTTCAAATAATTGGTGCATAGAAACAGGACTTGAATAACAAAACACACACACACACAAAGCCAGCTCTAGAGTTTGTTGCTTCTACCACTGGAGAAATAATTCTTACAAATATCTTTTCTTATCCAGACAAGTAAAAAGAGCTTCATGAATGTTGGTTGGAAAGAAAAACATAAGACAAGGGATTCAGAACATGGTATATCACAACATTCTCTTTTCTTTCCATTTCCATCTTGAATTCATTTTTCACTCATAACTCAAAGGACTTTTGGGAACTTCAGAAAACTGTGAAAGTATTCAGGATCTGAAGAAGTTGATGATGCATTAACTAAAATTTGTGTTGTCCCAGTGCTCTCAACCAAAGGGAGCGCAAAATGGCAGCAGATCCAGAGATGTTTGCCTTGCAGATATAATATTTTATATCATTTTTACTATTGTTTTTTTCAATTTTGTGTATGATTGCTTCTCAGTTTTTTTTTTCTAGTAAGTTTATTTTTATATGGTCTCACTGATATATTGCTTGCTAGGGGCTGCAGTTACTTAGGTCATTTAAGTTTTCCATAGTTTGCTCACTGGGTGCCACACAGTTATGATGGATGGTATCAGTGAAAGAAGTAAGGAAAGATAAAGCCTTTCCCTATTTATTGCAAAGAAAGTTTGCCTCCAGGTCATTTTTAAGAAGCTTTCTTGATTCTTTAATACCTGATGCTTGCATATTCATCCCCGTTAGGATTTGGGGATAATTCAACTTGTGTTTTTACTTTTTATTCTCTTCTTGGGGCCAGGAAGACTAGGAAAAAAATCAACTTCCAATAAATTATTAATTATAATAACAATAATAATAGTATTATGATATTTATGTTTTTAGAAAATTAGATATCTAGATCCAAAGAATGAAATATATTACAAAATATTTCACTGAGTATATTAGACAAAAGACACTGAATTGCTGAATTTAAAGTAAATGCCCAAGGCTACACACTAAAAGAAAAAATGTTATAAGGAAGAGAATAATACAAAATGTTAGAATTTTTTAATGAGAAGGCAAATGAAAAAAGTAGACAATAGTTAAACACATCCAATAAGAAAATTACTTGAAATGGAAAATGTGAAAATTAAAAGTACTTAATGAATTTTACAGGGCTTAAATGCAAAACACACATATTCATTAAAATTGTTGATGTTTACAGTAAAATAAATAGTATTATGATAATCTAAGACCAAAAAGAGGGGGCCAGTGTGATGGCTCAGCGGCATAAGCGCCTGCATGGCAAGCACGAGGGCCCGAGTTTGACTGCTGGAACCCACATGTGAAAAAAGGGCCGGTGATATCGCTCAGCAGCAAGGGCACCCGCTGGCAAGCGAGGTCTTGAGGTTGACCCCCAGTACCCACAAAAAAAAAGAAAAACTTTCAAAGACACCTCTATGAAATAAAGATGGTCTGATTAGTATCAGATTAGCATCAAATGAACATATACAAGAAGTTAGGGTTGAAAACACTGAAATCACATACTCATATCCTGGATAATTCAATTTTCATTGAAAATATCAAATGCTGAAATGACATAGAAAAAGTAGTTTGAGGTCAATAATTTATAAAAATGATACATATGTGCCTGCCTGGAGAAACAAATATTTATATTTCATTCTAAATCTTTTCCCTATTGAGTTTTCATAGCATGGATTCAACAGTAATTTGAGAGATTGAGTCTGGTTGTATTATGGAAAGCTTTTTCATTCCATATTTTCATGTGTTAAGTAGCCGTGGTTCCATTACTCAAGCACTGTAGAAGCCGCAATTATGCTCCTATCCTCACAGACATCTATGTCCTAATCCTTAGAACCTGTAAGTATGTTATAATCTCACATAGCAAAATGGATTTTGCAGATATTAAGTTGAGAAAATATAATGCAAAAATATAGCTGAATGGACCAATATAATGTCTAACTTTCAGACAAGAAAGAAAAAGAAATTTTGTGAATTAAATAGGGTTGTTTTCTATCTCTACTTTTATCTTTATTACAGTATCTGAGCATCTTTTATTTATGTTCTTTACATAGATTTGTATGAAGTGAGTTGCACTATCATCACACAATCTTAAAGATCTTCCAAATTGAATATATTTACACGAATGTTATATCATTTTCAAAATATGCATATTATTTCATGCTCTCTGATAAATCCAGTGGTATATTTTGCCATGCAAACATTTAAATATTATTTATTAAATATATCTACTTGGTTCTCTGTAAATATTGGGGTTCTGAGTTTTATTTGAGAACATTAACTCTCTGCATATATTTTAAAATAGTTCTGCATGCACATTAATATGTTTCTACATATAGACAAGTAAATATGCCAAATCCAATATTAAAAGATTCATTATTTTCCTACTGAAATCATTTTTTGCATTGTTTTTATTTGTTAATAACTGTATGTTTGCATATAATTTATTCAAAATCATCAATTTATCTTTGCCAATGTCTCTGGCTGTTATTAGGCCAAAGCCAAAATTACACTTTCAGCCCCTTTATGTAAATTTTAAACTTAAAATTGAACATTGCAAAGTGGAAAGGTGTAAAATCATGTTGCCTCTGTAAGATGTTTGGGAATCAATTTAACATGTTCTTGAACATTGTATGTGGCCTGATTTTGTTCAGCTTTGTCTTACATTAATCACTTAGTCTATGTCTTTAAACTGTAAAACATTCTCTACAGGGATTTATTGTATATGATCTATTTTTACATATATCATGCAGATATGAATTAATTTTACAGTGTTATTCCTTTTAATTGAAGAAGAGATGGTAATGAATTCAAGTTGACATATTTTGACTTTGTATATTTGGATTTGTAGGCTTTAGTCTTCCCATTATTTCAACATTTACATTTCCCATCTATATCTCTTATTTATATATGTGATCTACAATTACTTTAAAGTGAGATAGAGTTTTCTGAAATGAAAAACTCTCTTCAAAATTAAGACGCTATAATTTCCTTAAACTAAAGTCTTTAGACTTCTATCAGTTTTCTGTTCTCATCTTTAAACATGTCTTCTCAAAAACGATTCTGAAAAATGTTTTCTCCTTATTTTTCTTATCCATAAACAACTAAGTGACATGAAAATCGATAATACATACAATGCTCAAATGTTCCCAAATTATTTTTATTTTTAAACTCTTTGAAATGGGAATTGATGATGTCTGAGCTGTGGAAAACCACTTGGTCTTATTGTAACTATCCCAATTGCTTATAGCCTTGATTTCACCTCAAAATTTAAAACCCCAATGCCTAGACCACATTGAGATAAATTACATCACAATTTCTGGGACACAACTTTGTGAACTAGTACTCTAGATCTGGATGTCATTAGAGTTCATTACTCTCTTTCCAACACTTATTTAAATTGTCAGTTCTTTTGCCACATCTGCAGCAATTTCTTATTTTTAAATTCCCTTTGCTTGAAAAGTACTGATTGTTTATTTTTCTTTGATAGGTGTGATTTATTATTGTTAGTATAGCTATTATGCTAGAAAACAAAAATTGATATTATAAAAAATTAGATGAGTGTTTACTCCCCAAATTTTGCGTCTCTGAATGCAAAAATATGTCACAGTAAACACAGGGAAGATTGCAACATGGGCTGAGATGGGCCGGCAGTGTCTCTATGCATTTCAAGAATGTTTATCTTCTGTGTGTGTTCTCAAAGGCAGTGTAGGAAATGATCAAATAGAATAACTAATACTGAAAGAATAAAAGGAATTAGGAATTCAATAATTCACCTGATCCATTGATACATTCCTCTTTCCTGTTTCAAACTGAATTTCTAAATATTAAACAAGTTATTTTTGCTTTAAACATAAAATATTAAGTAGAAATAAATTCTTAAAAAGTTTTGAATCACAATGTAATGGTGAAACTGTAACCTCATTTGCTGAATATTTTGTAAAAGTTTCTATATCCTAATGATAATAATCACTTGTACTAATGGTAAGGCAAAAATCCTTTCCACTTGACATAGTAGGAAAATTTATCAATTCAAATTATTCATAATATAATAGCTGTCAAACTAGTTATGTTAAAAATATCAGTTATCATCAATGTTTTATATTTAACATAGTTTTAATATTTTTGTAAAGACACTATTCTTTCTAAAGTTTCATATCTAATCAACAATCTGTAAGAGCAACTAGTTTTGATTAAAATGACTTCCAGTTTAACCGTTCAATTATTATTCCTTGTGAATTTATTACAACTGCTTATAAAACCAAGAATCAATAAATGAGAACACATTACATAAAACAAACAAACAAAAACTCCTGCTCAGCAATTAAAATCACCAACAGAGTGAAGAGATGATGTACAGAATGGGAAAAAATATTGCCTGTTACTCCTCAGACAAAAGATTAATATCTAGAATGGTGTATATAAAGAACTCAAAACAGGGGCCGGTGAGATGGCTCAGCGGTGTAAGCGCCTGTCTGGCAAGTGTGAGGGCCCGAGTTCAACTCCCGGAACCCACATACGAAAAAAGGGCCGGTGATATCGCTCAGCGGCACGGGCGCCTGCTGGCGTGCGAGGTCCTGAGGTCGACCCCCAGTGCCCACAAAAAAAAAAAAAAAGAACTCAAAACAATTATACCCAGATTTCAAAGACATAATACAAAAATGTGTAACTGAAATGAATAGACACTTCTCAGATGAAGAAATCCAAATGGAAAAAAATACATGAAAAAATGCTCAATACAGCTGGCTTCTGAGAAATACAAATTTAAACAACACTGAGATGCTGTGCCACTCCAGAAAGAATAGCTATGATTTTAAAAAATCAACCAATAACAAATCCTTGTAAGGCTGTATGGATAAAGGACACTTCTCCATTTTTAGTGGGAGTGAAAACGGATGCAACCACTATGAAATCAGTATGGAGAGTCCTGAAAACACTAAGACTAGAAATTCTATTTCACCCAGGTATTTTCCTTCTATGTATCTTCCCGAAAGAGTCAAAGAGGTCATATTAGAGTGATACAGGCATACATATATTTATAGAAGCAGAATTCACAATAGCTAAAAATTGGAAACACCCTATATGTCCATCAACAGATTAATGGATATAGAAAATGTATTTATGTATATTGGAGTATGACCCTGTGATAAAGAAGGATAATCTTGAGTCATCTTTCAGAAAATGCTTGCAATTTGAGACCATAGTGTTAAATGTAGTATATCAGACACAAAAGCTTAAATATCACATGTTTTCTCTCATATGAAAAAGATAAAATGCGAAGTTAAAGACAGATAATAAGAAATGAGAAAGAGGGAGAGGGAGAAGGAGAAGGAGAGGGAGGGGAGAGAGAGAGAGAGAGAGAGATTGTAATCCAGCTTGGAAAATATATCTAAAAGTGCACCTTAATTTGTATGATTGCCTTATTTTTTGGATATTTCTCTGGTTAATCTATATATATAATAATTAACTTTATAAAGACAGAAGATCAATGAATCTGATGCTGGAAAAATAAGAGGTGGGAGAAAGGGGAAAAATAATTGAAATATGCTATATACATGTAACTATTCCCTACAATGAATGTAATCATCATACACTGCACACACGTATTAATAAAAATTTTTAAAAATGTATTTTACGCAAATTTTTCCATAACAATTATTTCATCTCTGTCACTACAAAAAAAAGTTATCACATAACTGGCCTATTTAACTAAGATTTTTTATCTTATTTTTTGCAAATATTCTTTTTCTCAGTTACTATAGAGCAGGTGGATATAACCAATGTCATTCTTTAGATGAGGTGCTAAAACACTAGGGTGATACTCAACTAAAATTTAAGAGCTATAATTGGTAATTATGTCTCTGAACTCTTCAATTTTTTATGGTCATATCATACAGAATAGAGAGAGTTTGGTAAATAAATAATTAGAGCAAAAACACTTAGGATTAATATGTTTTGTATTTCTCTTTTATTCTCCTGTGACAATTTACTTCTGCCATGCAATGGAAATAGAACTGGTCAAGCAATATTGATAGAACTGAAAATCACTGATCCATTTATGACACATTTGTGTTTCAAACACTAGTGTGATTAAAACAAAATGTTTATATACAAATGATAATATAACTGATATTTTGGTTGTTTGAAGTCATACAATTTCACAATAATGTAATACAAAAATTTCTATTGCCTAGTTGTTTCTGTGTTGAATGATTTCTACATCTTATTATTCATTTGACATGAAGCACATTTCCTATTTTCTTCCAGGTTGTTTTTTTTAAAAAAATAAAGCTTATCTTGTTAATATCAGTTTTCTTCATCCATGTTAGGGCACTTGAGGCTTGAAGGGCACATAATTTTTGTTTTGTTTTGTTTCCCCTTTTTTGTTAGGTTGTTTTGTTCTGTGTGTGTTTTCATTTTCCTTGTTCTGATTCATGACAGAAGTTTGTCTTTGAGGAGGATATTACACAAATGTCTTTTGTATTAAATATGTGAATGGTCCATGATGACACTGCAGCCTACTCACTATTGTTAAATTCAATTTTATCATGGTATACTTCCTACTTGGTATTTGAAAGGGTTGAGTAAATTTAAAACCATTTGTTACATGCCTTGAGCAGAGTATTAGACTGTTTACTGCCTCATATTTTGCTGCCTAAGTGAGATAGTGGTTGCCACAGGAACAACTTGAGCCCCTGTGTACAATGAGGTTGATTTTCTTCTCTGTGCCTGGTATGTATCTGTACACACTTTGCTATTCTGATGGGCAAAACCAGATGGAGAGAATAGCTAACTTCTGATAAAATAAAAATAAAAAAAACTGTTCCCACGTGAATTCTGCCTGTAGCTTTGTTGTAATTCACATTGGTATATAGAACTTTAGCCTTAGGATTTTCTTTGAAATATCAGTAAATTGAAGCTGCAGAGATTTGTTCCATAGATGTCAAGTTAATTCAATAACTCAATCATTATAATGTCACTTGACTAAATGTGAGGAATTAGACGTATCATAGTAGCATCCTGTAAGAAAATCTTATAAACAAAGTTTTTGACATGGACTATATAGAGAGTAAAAACACATAAGTAAAGAACAGACAATGTATTTATTAGCAAACTGCAGTTAAGAAAATGCAGTTTGGCTTACTTAAATTTTGATTTTTTGTTCTGAAGCATTTCCCAAGAAAGTGAAGAGAATTTACTGTAACATGGGGTGAAATAATTTTCAAAGCGTCCTAGGCCACCTTTCTTTCTTTCATACACTCAAACTTCTTGCACCTCTAGACTGCTAACAATAGTTCTGGTTCTGCCAGTGTCATACAGAAGGGAAGAAGAAACTTGTGAGAAAACACTTTACTTTTCTGGTAGTGTCTCAAGATGCCAAGTGTTTAAAACTGACTCACACGCATGACATTTTAATAAATTTTTCACTTTCTTTAAATCCAGATGATGTGTTTTACTCTAGCATTTTACTCCCTCTGGAGCTACAGGTTTTTCCAGTCATCCACTCAAATCAGTTTCCTCTCTTAGGCAATTCCATTATTACATCCCCTGTGGGAGTCCTTTGGCAATATGTAAAGTGCCTCAACCTAAGTTTCTCCCATGTGGTCTCTCTGTATCTTTTCCTCAAACTTCTCAGCATTTTAATACAATAAATTATAGGAGAGAAGGGCAATAATAATACAATAGCACTTTATCTATACTTCTAAATAAACTAGGAAGATATTCTCTAACAGATATCAGATATGTAAGCATCACAAAAATTCCATTCCACTATCTGTATATGTTTTTTAATCTCTTTTTTGTAATAGAGTTTGATGGTTGTGACTGAGATCATATGGCCTGCAAAAGCTACAATATTTGCCATCTAATTGTTTAAAGCAGTTTGCTGATCCCCCCAGGTATATACCCATGGAGTTGAAGCAAAAGTTTAGGTTATTGTGCTCTTAAAAATCCATGGAACCATAACGAGATCTAGAAGTGGGCCTACAGAAGGCTCCTGAGAGGTGTGTGAACAATATGTACACCTCTTTGAAAATCATTTCATCATCGTTACAATCTCCCTATCACTAATGATGGTGCTTTTTAAACCAGAATATGCATAGTAACTTTGAACTATCAACAGGTTTATTTGTGTTAAAACTTGTTCTAAAATCTAGTATTTAGTAATTTTATACTTTAATAGGAAAATTCAGATTGAAAATTTGTAAGTAAGTATTTAGAAAGATGAATTGCCAGGTACCTCCCATTTCTTCCTTCCTATTTCCTCCCCACACACAAAGATCTAGATAGGCTGACATTCTGATAACAGACTTTTAGCATTCAGAATTGTGAGAAATATTAAATATAAATCTCTTTGAGGCTATCCAGTCAATGTCCTGAACTCACTAAGATAAATTTCCCTTTGCCATATCGATTCCCACTGGGATCTGTACTCCAAGGGTTGTAAATAATTCCACTTTCTTAGTTCAACACAGCCAAAATATGTAGTAGAACTCAGTAAATGCAAGCCTTTATGAAATTATAATAAATCATATGTTATTATTTTGTACTTTAGAATTTGCAATTAATTATTTTATCTTTACCATTTCTTTCTATCTAATCTCTGTTTAAAATTTAGCCTGATGTTATAAAAGTAATGTAAGGAGTTTTCCAAGTATACTAGATGGAATAGATATAGAATCACTTTCACACTGCAGATTTTAATTTGAATGTGTAAGTGAATATGATATACATGTGCATAAAAATAAATAAATTGATATATATATTTATTATGTCTTTGTCTGACATATAATTATATTTAATGAAAAAATTTATATAAATATTTATTGCATATATGTTTTTATAGAGAACACTAGACTCTGAATCAAACTGCTTGAACCATATTTTCCTAGTGAGAGTCATTATTTCCCAATTGTCATTACTCATGATCTTTTATCAAAGCAGCTTTGTAGTATAATTTCAAGTCAGTGATCATGATGCCCCCTACCTTGCCTTTGTTGCCTAGAATTATTTTTGCTCTTCTAGGTTTCTTCCGATTCCTAATGAATTTTAGGAATGTTTTCTCTAATTCTGTGAGTTATGCTAGTTATACTTTGATTAGAATTGCTTTAAATCTTTATAACAATTTTGAGATTATGGTCACTTTCACTGTGTTGCTTGTTTCTATCGAAGAGCAAGAGATATCTTTCCATTTTCTGATATCCTCTTTGATCTCATTTTTCAAATTCCTGTAATTTTCAATGTAGAGATCTTTTACTTCCTTTGTAAGATTGATTCTGAAGTATTTCAATTTTTAGAAGCTATTGTGGAAAGCATTGTTTCATTAATTTCTCTCTCAGTGAGCTTGATATTTATGTTCAAGGATGCTACTGATTTTTGAGTGTCAACTTTGTATCCAGCTACAAGACTGAATTTTGGTTGATGAACCTGGAAGTCTTTTGGTGAAGTTTTGGGGACTTTCTATGTAGATTGTCATGTCATCTGCAAATAATAATTTAATTTTTTCCTTTCCTATCTTTATCCTTTTTTGTTTCTTTCTCCTCTCTAATTGCTTTGGATGATATTTCCAGAACTATGTTGAATAGGGGTGGTTATCATGGATGTGCTTGTCTTGGTCCTGATTTTAGAGTGAAAGGTTTTAGTTTTTGAGCATTTAGTATAATGTTGGTTGTTGATTTGTCATAGATGGCTTTTATTAGATTGGGATAAAGACCTTCTCTTCCAATTCTTTAGGGATTTTATCATGAATTAGTGTTGGATTTTGTCAAATGATTTTTTTTTGTGTGGGTACCGGGGGGTCGACCTCAGGACCTCGCGCGCCAACAGGCACCCGTGCCGCTGAGCAATATCACCGGCCCCTTTTTCGTATGTGGGATCCGGGAGTCGAACTCGGGCCCTCACGCTTGCAAGGCAGGCGCTTATGCCGCTGAGCCATCTCACCGGCCCTTGTCAAATGATTTTTATGCATCTGTTGAAATGATCATGTTACTTTTGTCTTTGGAGCATTTATATGGAGTAATACATTTATTGATTTGTTTATGTTGAAACATCCCTTCATACCTGGGATGAATCTTAATTGGTCATGGTGTATAATTTTCTTGATGATTTGCTACATTCTGTTTGCCAGTATCTTACTGAGGATTTTTATGGATTTTTTTTTTTTTTTGTGGGTACCGGGAGGTCAACCTCAAGACCTCATGCGCCAACAGGCACCCGTGCCGCTGAGCGATATCACCAGCCCCTTTTTCGTATGTGGGATCCGGGAGTCGAACTCAGGCCCTTGCGCTTGCAAGGCAGGCGCTTATACCGCTGAGCCATCTCACCGGCCCCTCTTACTGAGGATTTTTGCTTTTATTTTCATTAGGTAGATTAGACTGTAGTACTCTTTTTTGGTTGGGTCCTTGTCTGGTTTTAACATCAGGATAATACTTGCTTCTAGAAATGACTTTGGGAGTATTGCCTCCCTTTCACTTGCACGAAAGAGTTTGAGGAGTAGAGGCATTAGATTTTCACTAAATTTCTTGTAGAAGTCAGCTGTGAATCCATCAGGACTTGGGATTTTTGTTGTTGTTGATAAGTTTTTAATTACATCTTCAGTTTGATTGAACCAATATTGGGTTATTTAGAATTATTTTTTATCTTCTTGATTCAGGTTTGGATATATATATAAACTTTCCATTTCTTCTGAGTTTTCCATCCTATTAGAATAAAGCTTCATGCAGTAGATACTGATGATCTTGTGGATTTCTGCAGGATCTGTGGTGGATTTACCCTTTTCATTCTTCATTGCTTGGATTTGAGACTCTTCTTTCCTTTTTTGATAGGGTTGCCTAGGGGCTTGTGAATTTTATTTAATCTTTCAAAGAACCAACTCATCAACTCATTGATTCTTTGTATTGTTTTCTTAGTCTTAATTGCATTAATTTTTGTCCCAAACTTTATAATTTCCTCCCTCATATAAGCTTTGGGCTTGACTCATTCTTTTTTAGAAGTATGAGGTTCAAAATTAGGTTGCTTATTTGAGCTCACTCTGCTTTCCTGATGTGAGAATTCACCACTATAAATTTCTCTTGTAGGACTTCTTTCATTTTGTCCCATATGTTCTGGTATGTTGTTTGAGCATTATCATTTAATTGTGGAAACTGTTTAATTTCTTCTTTAATTTCATCTATGACCCACTGGTTGGTCAGAAGGTTGCTATTTAATTTCCATGTGTTATGTAGCTTTTGCGGTTTCTTTGGACATTGATTTCCAATTTCATTGTACTATGGTCTGATAATATGCATGGGATAATTTCAATTCCTTTTCAATTACTTATACATGTTGCATGAGCTAGTTTGTGGTTTACATTAGAGAATGTCCTATGCACAGCTGAGAAGAATGTGTATTCTGATGTTGTGGGTGGAATACTCTTTAGGCATGTACTAAATACAAGACTAGATACCTCTGTTTTTTCCAGCTTCCTGTCATATGAAGTAATGTTTTCCATCCTGTGACTTTCAGTCTATGAATTTCTTTTTGAGTTAAATGTTTTTCTTGCATGCAGCATATTGTTAGATCTTGTTTCTTGATCCATGCATCCAGTCTGTTTGCTTTGATAAGAAAATTTAGATCATTTACATTAGTGGTTATAACATATGTATTTACTTATTCTTGTCATATAATTTTCCTGTTGTTGGTTTCTGTCTTTCCCCTCTATTAAATTTATTTCCCTGCCTGGTAGCTTCTTTCTGTTGATATACTTTGTATATATATATTTTTTTTTTTTTTGTGGGTACCGGGGGGTCGACCTCAGGACCTCGGGTGCCTGCGCGCCCGTGCCGCTGAGCGATATCACCGGCCCCTTTTTCGTATGTGGGTTCCAGGAGTCGAACTTGGGCCCTCGCGCTTGCCGGGCAGGCGCTTAAGCCGCTGAGCCATCTCACCGGCCCTGTTGATATACTTTGAATTGTAGTCTTCATTGTCTTTTTCTAAAATATCATTCAAAATATTTTGGAGAGCTGGTTTGATGGTCATGAATTTCTTCAGGTTTTTTTTTTTTTTTTTTGTCATGGAAGTATCTTATTTCTCCATTGAGTTTGAAAGATATTTTTATAGGGTGCATCAATCCGGGTTAAAGGATTTTCTTTTTGGGATTTGAAATACTTCTCTCCTAGCTCTCCTTGACTTAAGAGTTCGTGTTGAGAAGTCTGCTGTGATTCTTATGGGCTTTCCTTTATGGGTGATTTGTTTCTTTTCTCTAACAGATTTTAGTATTCTGTTCATTGCTGAATTTCTGGAATATTATTATATGCCTTGCTGTACATTTATTTGGGTTAATACTAATTGGAGTTTTATATGACTCACTTATCTGTATGCCAAATTACTTCTGTGAACAGGTTTTTTTATATCATTTGTCCTATCCTGTTTTTTCATTGACTGATCAATCTTCTGTTGTTTTTTGCATCATTTTGCAGCTGTTAGATTGATTTTTTCTTGTACCATTTCTATTTTTAAGAAAGCTTTCTATTCTTGACCCCTAACCACACTCCTATCTTCTAGATCCGATATTCTGTGCTTACCTTTGTTCATTCGGCTGAGTATAGCTTCAATGGAATTTTTAATCTCTTGATATCTGTTTGACTCTGTCTCATGGATTATATTCCATTTCTTTTGGTATTTATGGTTTCCATCATTTTCCTAAGCTTGTCTATTTTTTTTTAATCAGTGTCTACTCTAGAGTCACTGAGCAAATCCTTCAATATAATTGTCATCTCTTTTTTTCTGTGCAGATTATTTCTGGTGTGATTTTGTATTAACATCTCCCTTTTTAACTACTGAAGCTACCTTTCTAGAAAATTCAGGTGTGTGGGTTCTGATTTCCTCTATATCATTGTACCTTGGGCTTGTCCTGTCCTGGGTGCACTGGAGGTCTGGGCTTGCATTTTTCTTCTGCATCTTATCACTTTTCATTTTTTAAATTTTAATTTGTTTTCTATGTGAATGCTTGTAAAATACTTGTGGTAGGTTACTTTATCACTATTACTGAGGCTCCCCTATGAAATATCTAATCCTCGTGATATCTTCAAGGTGTAACTGGCTCTGGTCTTTGTTTCTGTCCCAAGATCCTACCTTCCTAATTTATTAGGTATAAGAAGACGCTATCTATTTGGCTTAGCACCTACTTCTTTGGTACTGGAAGATGGTGATGATTATGACCCCAGACAGTGTTTTGATACAAGGGAGAACAACTGATTACAACAGGAATGACATCCTGGTTAAAGTAGTACAATTATCAATAACAAAAGCATCATGCACAGCCTAGAAACTGACAGTGGTAACTATTAATTTAGTACCTATAAACATAGGAGCAAGATTTACAGTTATATAACAAAATCCAACATATTTCAGGAACTTGTATGCAGTGAGTATCCCCCTATCATAGTGTTTTTACCATTGTGGGGGGGATTTTAGAGGGATAAAATAAATAATGGAGAGATTAATGAAGAGAAGTAGAAGCAGTGGTGAAATACAAAGGATGATCACCCAAGCTTTCAGAACTGGGGACATGAACAGGAGAGATATAATGAAGGGACCTAAAGAATATCAAAGCAAACCAGAAAGTCTGGAGAAAATGTTCACTCATGAAAATATCAAGAAATCAAGAAAGATACTTGAGGAATGAGAGAAAAAATGAACAAAACAAATAATAATAGTAAAAACCTAAACAACCAAAAAAAATAAAAACAACAGAGAAAGGAAAACAAAACAAAAAAGCAAACAAAAACCAATAAAATTCCTCTGGTGTGGATAATTCTGTGGTAGTGTCCAAATCAGTGCACAAACCTGTGCTGGGAAACACAGCCAAGTCTACTGTGAAATTAATGCTGGGTGTGGGGCTCATCTTGACCTCTGAATGTGGAAGCTGGGGCCAAAGTCTTCAGCCAGCAACTTTTTGGATGATGCTTAATGGTCCACCCACATCTCCTTACACTGTTTGTCTCTGCATCACTCTCCCAATTGCTGTGGTACCCTGAGACAGAGACAGCCCAAGGGTGCTCCCAGTCCCATGTATAGATGGCCCCTCCTGGCCCTTGCACAGCCTCCTATTTTCCATAATTCTGGCATGTCTCTCTCCTCCCTCATGCAGCTGGGAGCAGGGCAGGAGGAGTACTGTTGGCTGATTCAAAACTCCTGCTGCAGAGATAATCAAGGGCTCCTTGAGTCCCAATTATCTCTCCTTTTTTGCACCTTTTGGAATGGGGAGAGTTGCTGACTTCCCACTCATTGCTCTGCCATGGGCCGAGTCTGCTTAAATTCTGCATCTGTCTCACACTGCTGGGAGCAGGGCAGAAGGGGTGATGCTGTTCCACTCACTACCTTCACCACTTCTGCTCTGGTCGCTAACCTTTTTTTCTGCCAGAGATTCAAATTAGCTGCTATGATACATAGCCAAAAAACAAAACAAAACAAAACAGAACAAAACAACTGTGGCCCATAGAGAGGGAAGAAGGAAATAGCTTCCTGATCACTCATCTCTGTGTGTGCTGGTGAAATTTACTGCCAGGCTGCAATGTCCTCTGTTTGGAGGAAGGCAAAACAGATGAGCCTTATGTCCTATATCTATCCTGTGTGGCTTGAGTTTGCCACACTATTGCAGTCCATCAGTTTTTTGGGGGAACTTCCCAGAATGGCAGTTCCTGCTCCACATGCAGGTGGAGGTCCCACAAGCCACTCTGTGGGCTGCTTCATGTTTTAAAAAGTGCTATGGCTATGTTTTGTTTAATCTACAAGTCTCTTATTTCAGATTGATTTTGTCATAACGATGTACATCCTTTCCTTTTCATCCAATTACCTGTGGTTTTTAGTTGATTTTCTCTGAGTAACTCCAACATTGCTCCTGTACACAGCCATGTTGAATACCCCTCAACTCATGGTATTTTAAAATATTTAGCATATTACATAGTGTTGTTTTAAAGAAATTTTTCCCTAAATTTAAAATTGAAGAAAGATAAAACTTAGGATTTTGGAAAGTTGCCAGTGCCTTAATTAATGAATGACCTTCTTCATGCTTATCTGAAATAATACAGTATTAATGATCTCTTTATTGCTTTCAGATGTCTAAATCTAGTCATTGCAGAAAAAGTGAGCAATCAATATTATGTTCCAATATAACTGATAATGACATTGAATATTATCTAGTGAGAAAAAATTTAAAAATTTGAAATAAATGAAATCTGAACTACTTTATTCACCACAGCTTGTCTCTTTTGAGATGCTTAATATTTTGCTGAATATCAGTAAATATTGTCTATACAGTGGGATATGCACACTCACTCAAAATTATACTTATTTCCACAAATAGTGAGTGATAGAAGAAAGAAAAGAATGCCTTTAACAGAAACATTACTTCTGCACAAAATGAAACACTTCAAAGAGCAAAATTATGATAAACACTTCAGCATCTTGTGTCCCAGTTTTGAAACTTTATGATGCTATCTTAAGGTTCATTTGAAGGAGGAAGCTTCACTACCATTTAGACATTTTTGAAAGTGGGCCAAGAGTTGCATAATTAAATTACAAAACAAAGCACTTTTAATCCTATCATTTTTTCAGAGATTAAAACTTTCATAAGTGATTTGATTTTAACTCATTTTTTGATAACTAAAAACAAACTTGCTGTTTTGATTTTACCGAGTCAGAGTCCTAGAGTTCCTGACATATGAGATTCTGATTTCCATTACCTGACTCTGGAAACAAGTCAGAAAAGTGAATAAGGAATAGATGATATTTATGTCTATAGTATCATTATTTCCAGATTTTCTCTATACCATTTTCAAATTTTTCATTCACCTATTTTCTTTCCAACTTTCCCCCTCAAACACAATATTTTTTGAAATAAAATATTCAGTAGGTAAACTTGGGTCTATCTTTGGGATTTCTAGCAATTGGCATTTAAGATATGATACAAATAATGGAAGATGGGTTCAGGGCAAGAAGTCTTGGCAACATTCAATTTTTGTCTCATAAATACAACAATGACTTTTTCTTGAAAACTGTGTTATACTACAAATGTTAGGCAATGATAAATTTTTCTTTTTAGCTGTCACAAATAATACTTCAAATGTGGTAGTCTATATTTTTTCTCCTACATTTTTGTACAAAACTTTAGCCTAGGAATCTTTTTTTAAAGTACCAAGACAACAGATTTAATAATTTGAAAACCATGTAAAAAGCATTTTCTAATTGACAAACTATTATTTAATAACTAAATAATGATGTCTTAAAATACATGTAAATGCATCAGCTAAATAATTGTAAAATTCAATATGTATTTTGATTTATTGCATTTAAAATATAAATGACCTTAAAATGTGTAATTCACTCCCTCTTTTTCTTCCTCCCATTGTTCTCTCTCTCTCTCTCTATCTCTCTCTTTCTCTTCTTATATTTCTCTATCACTTTTATTCTCTTTCCCTTTTTTGTTCCATATTTTGGAAAAGAAAATGATATATTATTGCTACTTAAAAATTAAAGTAAATTCTAGGTATCAAATATAACTTTCCTTTCATTTCATTTCCTCAGATTCCACACTGGTGACAGTCACAAAATTGAATGGAATTGGAGAGCTGAAATTGATTTGAAAACAAAAGTTTGATTTTGTTTCCAAATGTTTTACATACATGATAACATAAAATTTATTTTTGTCAACAATGAAAATTCATTACAACCTTCCTCAGATAAATTGTTCTGGGTTTACTACTCTGCTGAAGTAAAATGAAAAAAGATCTTTTTATTCACACAAATATCTTAATCTGTAGCATTTTTTCTTCATTAGCCTATTCATAGATTGATTTTTAAAAGGACAGATTCTTGGAATAGGTAATTGAATGAGGAAAAACCTCTTGGGCCGGTGAGATGGTTCAGCGGCGTAAGCGCCTGCCTTGCAAGCGCGAGGGCCCGAGTTCGACTCCCGGATCCCACATACGAAAAAGGGGCCGGTGATATCGCTCAGTGGCACGGGTGCCTGTTGGTGCGCGAGGTCCTGAGGTCGACCCCCCAGTACCCACAAAAAAAAAAAAAAACTCTATATTAACTTTTCAGAAAATTAGTTATAGGCCATTTACTTAGAATTTAATCACAGTACAACACTGAAATCCAGTTAAACTTTGGTAAAAAAAGAAAAATATTTTCTGTTTCATTATTGTCTCCAATTTAAAAACTAACTATAATAATTTACCCTAACAAATAATATAAATAAAATCTCCTCTATTTTCCATCAAGTGTATATATTATACTAAATTAGAGGAAGAAAAATATGCATCAGGATTAATACTCCACTCAGTGTATAAGTAAAATTTCTTAAAAATAATTTTCTGTGTGAACTTACTCTTTATGTATTAAAAAAAGTTCTCATGAATGCTAAGAGAGCTGTTTATGCAGAACTTTGGGTTACCATTTGATAAGATTATTTGATTGTTCAGAGGGACACATTATTTACAAGAAAAGAAATTGTTTCAAGTAATTTTCTAAATGAAATAGAAAATATATTGATGATCTACAAACTTGCCTTCTTGGCAAGAACTTCGTTGAGCAGCCAGTTATGTTGACAGGTGTTCTCAAACCTGAGTCTCAACAGTGCTTTCAATTCCAGTGGATGCAATTCTGTTTCTTCATTGTCACTATCTAATAAGGGCTGAATTCAGTCAGCAGTTTTGTTCCCTTGGGTCTAAACTGTGCTAAGAGTACAGATTCTACTGCAATGTGAAGAGAATGCAGAACAAAATATGGATAGTAGGCAAATGGTATAGGCCAATTTTTTTTGTTTGTTGTTTGTTTTCTACTGGACCTTATCATAGCATCAAAGATCAGAGGAAGATTTAGTGAAATAAGCATTGCAGTCTTGCCCTAAGATGGCACATGCTTTTTTAATAATCTGATTAAATAAAGGGATGTTCTGTATCAGTTTGCTAGTTATTCAATCTAATGAACTAGATTAAGTTGTTCTCTGAACTCAGTGATTTCCCCTTTTTTAATCATTATGTGGTCATGAGCATGTACAACTTTTCCCACATTCTGAGCCTTTTGTAACCATGAAATTAAAAGATTTGAATACAGTTTTGTAGTGACAAATCAAGAAATTATTTCATTCTTGAACTAAGATATAAAGTAGTAACTCTCCCTCTTTTCAAGGTAAAAATTAATGTGCAAAAATTGACATTGGCTTTATTTGAATACTACAGTTACAGGAAGGCTGGCAGGAGAAACCACGATAACTAAATGCTATAAATAATATATAGGCTTAGAGTCTCCATCAAATACCAGTATTGGAAGCCAACTACTTGTTACTTTTTTAAGCAAAAATACCATTAAAATTAGCTGACTTGTAAATTTCAGTAACATTCAACGTGAATGTAAAAGATCATCTACTGGGAAGGGGGATCTGATGGGGATCTGGTTCAGAAAATGACCTTTCATTTTAAAGTTTATAAAATATATAAAATTTCAAATGTATATATAATTTCACATAAATATGTAATTTCAAATACATGTGTGTATGTGTGTGTGTATATATATATATATATATTTATAATGCCCATAGTTTTTTTTATGAAAGCATGTATTTATGAAAGTTAGTTACTTTTCAATGGCCATCTCTTAAAAATTTACTAGATTTTTGCCTAGGTGAGATATCAGAATTTATTTTGGTTGCTTTTGTAATATTTGCCTTCTAAAATTGTTGAAAAAATTAAAATTTGAATTTTTTGTGTCACTGCAATAGATCAAGATTATGTGGTGTGGAATATATATGTAGACCTAAACAGCTAATTTAATTTTAAATTTTAGACAAATCATGAACACATTGTAGCTAGATATTGCACTTATGCCCTAGATTAACTAAGACTGCAATGAAGAAGCTTAAGCCAAAAGAACCATAGTTAAGTGATAGTAATAACATCTATTATATATCAGAAAATTAAGCCAGCAAATATTAAGGTAATAACTATAAGAATAAAGAATTTTGACACGCATTAAAACATAATTCTATGCTATTTCTTTCATGTGAATTTTGCTTTTTAGATCTCAAACAAAGAGTACTTTGCATGGTCATCTACATGATCAACAAAGTTTATTTCTTCCCAGGGAATGTCTAAAAATTCCAAGTTTGAAGTCTCCAAGTAGCAGGGCCAGTGAGATAGCTCAGTGGAATAAGCACCTGCCTGGCAAGTGTGAGGTCTTGAGTTCGACTCCCAGAACCCACATACAAAAAAGGGCTGGTGATATCGCTCAGTGGCACAGGCTCCTTCTGACATGTGAGGTCCTGAGGTAGACCCCTGGTAGCCACCAAAAAGGAAAAAAAAATCTCCAAGTAGAACATTCTCCCTCTCATATGAAGATGGCTGTGTTTCCTAAGTTGATACTTGTGATTCCTGTGACAAACTTGTGGGAAGTTTGCTCGTGTGTTGCTAACATGGCCTTCCATAGAATTTTCAAGTTAATTTTTTTGTTCAACATGTCAGATCTGTAAGTTTTAAGCCATGAAACTTGTTTAAAGAATTTTGAAGAAAATCCACCTGTTGCTACTGCTGATAAGACTTTTTTGTTTTGTTGGTTCTTGGTTATGCAAAAAATTATTTCATGTTGGTTATTCTATTTGAAATAAGGCAGAGGTCAATAATCAGCAGCTTTCTAAGTTGGTGGGTTAGCCAGTTACTGATGCCATAAAGTAAGCATAAGAGCAGATGAAGCACAGAAAGGCATTTATTTCTTTGACATTAAACCAGTGACAATATTTTAAGCTTTCAAATATCAATGCTTTGCTAATTCTATTTTGTTTATTGTTTTCAAATTCCTTGAAGTTTGTGTACAATTTGAATTGTAAGATTTCTGAGTGATTGGCAATGTTTTGCAATTGGTGACTGAAATTTCAGTCAATCTAAACTGATGCTCTTTCCCTAGAGAGGCAAGCTTGTGAAATATTCAGACTGGAAATGAATCATACTTTTTACTATCATTGAAGTAGTAGCCCTTTATCAAGTAGAAGCTTCAAGCTTTTATATTAGCATACAATTTTATAAAGTTTATTTATATTGTTCATAAAGAACCTAAGGCTGGGACTCTTGTGCATCTCTTATCTTTGTAGGTTTACCCACTGATAAGTTATCGTAGTTGAAAGGGGTAGGAAGTAGGATGTAATTGTAAAAATTGGGTCCTTGGGGGATGTGCCCTGATCCCTTTCTTCCTGGTGTTCTTTCCTTACTGTTTGGTTCTTAGCGACCATGAGTTTTAGCAGCCTTCCCTCCATCAATGCCATGATGTATCTATCTTGGAGCAAAGTGAACCCTTGGTCTAAACCTCTGAAAACCACGGACCAAAATAAAACTCTTCTGTTTTGAGTTGTGCATGCCAGGCATTTTGTCCCAGTATGGAAAGCTGACTAACACATATTCTGATAATTTCCTGTTCTTAATAAGATCCATTAACAAATAATATTTTATCTATATTTTTCCAAGAATTTTTCAAATAATTATGTTTCAGATACAGAGAATGTGGACAACTACAGTCCAGTTCTTTTCCCTTTTTTGAAATATGGAAATAAGCTCTGGAAATGTTATGAAAGAAAAATATAATTTTATGAAAGACAAATCAACTTTTTTCATAAACAATGAAAAATATCCTGGTTCTTAAGTATTTTCTATGAGGAAACTATTTTTCAGCATGAAGAAAACATCAAGTTTATAATAAAGTCTAGATCCAAAACTATACAGTCTTCCATTATTTCAAAACCTGCAGATTTTATTGAACTAAAATAGGGTGACCTAGTCTTTTACTCAAGTATAGATATACGTAGTAACAATACCTAGTCTCTGATAATTCCTATGAAACTGAATCAATTCTCCTAGGGCTGGTTCCAATCATTTATTCTTTGGTGCATAGAATGTTATTGAGGAAGTAATTTTGAGTATATAAAATATGTGCTCTTCTTTATTAGCATATTCATCCCATAGAAAACTTGAATGTATATGCATATGCATACTTATTTCAGAAAAGTAATAAATTAACTGTGTGTACTAGCCAGTGAAATTGATGAATTTTCTATTTATTTCTTGATAAAATGATAGAAAAAATACTCAAAATTTATCCAAAGTTGAATACCTTATGATACAGTATATCTTGGGATAAATCATTTAATTGTCTTGAAAAAATTAAAAAATTTTCTTTTAAAAGTGCTAGTTTTGAACTAAATACAGAATTATTTGTACAGAATTATTCTGCACCATCATATACTCCAAAAAACAAGATAAGAGGTAATTCACATATTTAGCAAGAAAGGAATCATTGGAAAAATCAAACATCTTAGAATCTTGATTAAGAACTTGTGATAAGTAGAGGATAATTAAAAAAGAATCTGAGGTATAATATGGTTGGTACATATTCCTAGAAAAGGACAATATTTAATGTAAAGGATATTAAGAAGTAAAATCAAAGCACACACGTACAATACTAAATATGTGGTTTTGGTGTCACTTAAAATAAAATAATAAGTGAGTTTGGTGTCATGGTCCTGGAGTATTGAACAGATCAATAACCTTCATTTTACATTTTATGACTAAGAGTATAAGAGTTTTACAAAGATTGTATAAGTAATAAAGCCTTTTTTCTACAGATACTCAAACTTTTAAATTTTTTTCTGTGGTTCCTTGTTTTAAAGCATAATTGTGAATTAGATCAATGTATAAGATGATCTAACCATTACTACTGTTCAACACTCTATCAGTCTGTCATTGATAGAAAATATGTTTTAGGCACTAAGATCAAAAATGCCTACACATCTTCAGTTGCAGGTGTGATCTACACACAAGAATAATTTACCTATAGCCTGATTATGAAGTGAAGAGCCCTCTCTCAAGTAAGAAGAAAGAAGCCTTTTGTAAACATTATGCAGATAGGTTGACTCACAAAATATAGTTTTTATGTAGCATGTTTCTCTTGGTTTCACAAGAAGAGTAATAATGTTCTTTGGATGGATGTATACTGGTAAGGTTATAACCTGGTAAGGTTATATGAGAAGTCAAATGTCTAATTTTGTTATACAAACCTCCACCACTTGGAGCAATCATCTTCTCTAGGGTGAGTGTGTGTAACAATTATAAGATATAGGGCTTAAATTATATCACATGTTTTGAATTAAATTTATTGTTATTAATACACAGGAAAACCTTCTTGGGGGTGTTTAAAGAGATCAGAATTACATTCTTGGTTCCAAATCAGAGTACCTCTATTACTTATCCACTTAATTTGTCTATCCTTTAGCTTCTTTACTAGTATAGGACAATTTTATAGGTCAATGATTTGATACAAAATGCAGAGAGAGACAGAGATAGAAGGAATTTTAGGAGTCGACTTATGATTATGGAGGACATAAAGTAAAAAATCTGCAGGACCCAACATGCTGACAACCCAGGCAAGAGTCCATGTTCAAATAGCTCAAGTCTGAAGTTATCCTCCACAGACTTTACACTTGCTCTGCAAAAGTCAATCTTTTTGTTAATTCAGGCTTTCAACTTAATGGATGATATATAGATACTCAAAATCCACTGCTTTAAATTAATCTCATTCAAATAAACCTCATAGGAACATCCAAAGTCATGTTTGAAAACATATTTGGGTACCACGACCCAGCCAAGTTGACTCATAAAAATAGCCATCACAGCATGTAAAAGAAGATGTGTGTTAAGTTATTGATTTTTTATTTTACCTTCCCAGGTTACCTTTTAGAGAAAGATTGTTTGTTTCCTCTTTGCCAATTATCTTTTGCAAATAACATTATAATTTAAGTTTCTTTTTTTCAAATTTACCCATGAAAATGCAAAAGACAATCTATTTCATATTTTGAATTTTAAGTTTTATCAAAGTTTCTGTTCTAAGACACCTGTTAAGTGAGCAGTTGTTTTCAAATCAAGAGTTTCCCCAAGTGGGCACTATAATTTCAGTGAAATTCTGTCATCAGGAAGATAGTTGCCAGAAAGCCCGTTATTGTATAAAGATTCCAGCTGGACAAGATCTTTGTGACTAGTTTACCCCAAGGACTCAAGAGACTGACTCACTGTATCTATGATTATCTTCTCATTTATGAACTCACTTTTACAAACTCACCATAGAAAGCTGAAAGGACAAAACAAGAGATCAATGATGATTCTGTTATTAAAAAATAGGTTCACATTGCCCTAAGACAAAGGAAATGCTCTTAAAACCTGATAACTAAAATATTATTTACAATGTGTTTCTCTTACTGCTAGGAACAAAAATTTTTTCAGCATTCTGTGTTTAGACCTAAAATGGGATCAATTTTACCATCAAAGAAAACTCCAAGCAGGAGGTAGGAATTTTGAGTAATGCTGTTTTCTGAGAGGGCTTTCTTCCTTGATGGTCATTTTGGGAAGACCCTTGAGCTGTCTATGATTACTGAAAATGTAGTTAAGTCAGCACAAAAACCAAACAAAATAATTGATGACAAAAAGTTGAATTTATTAAACTCACAGCATCATAAGAAAACAATAGCCTTTCAGAGTCTTAATAGTGAAGAAAATATGTCAGGAAATATATTTACATAGTTGTATAAATCCAATGGATTGAACATAGGTCAACAAAGGCAGAGAGGTAGGTGACAAATTATGTGATACAATTCGTTTATAATTGATTGACATGGAAACAAAGAGGATTTAAGACAGTGTTTGATAAAAATACTAATTTAAAAATCTCATTCTTATAATTTGCATTTTTTGTCCAAATAATTGTCTTGGGCCAGTGAGATAGCTCAGCAGATTAAGCACCTGCCTGGCAAGCGCGAGGTCCTGAGTTTGACTCCTGGAACCCACATACAAATAAAGGGCCAGTCATATCGCTCAGCGTCATGGGATGCCTGCTGGCATACGAGGTCCTGAGGTCAACCCCTGGCAATCACACACAAAAAAAATCTTGATGAGACAATTACTTGGACAGCAAATTGTTAGATAAGATTAATTTTTCTGGCTATATGGCCTAATATATTATAATTAAAACTAGATAGAAAGCCTAATCTTATTTTTTGGATAAATTGTCAAATTAACCCAAAATAAATTTGTAATTCAAAAATATTTATATAACATCATTGCAGTAGATTTCTTCATCAATATTCAAATTATAATTCTCTTATTAGAATATTGACTTTTTTCAGTCAAAGGCCATTGAAATTAAGGTAACAATGAAATAAAGTTATAGCTTTGTAAAAATTGAAGAGCAGGTTTGACTTGCCTTAGAAGAATTTTGGGGCCAAGGATTTAGCTCACTAGCACAAGTGCCTGCCTGGCAAGTGCAAGGTCCTGCATTTGATTCCCAGTTTAAAAAAAAAGTATTTTGTAGCTTATTTCCTACAAAAATAATAAAGCTTTGGGACTGATGAAATGATATATAAGCTGACTAAGTGTTATGTGAATCATGTCAGCTCCTGTTCTCAGTAGTGAGCTATCATGTATTTCAGATAAATACTCTCTCTTATCTAATGTATTAAAATTTCTCTCACAATTAAATTTCTTTTGTCTATTTATTTGATAATAATTAGTCAAATAAAATTGAACTTAATACTAACACTAAAACATATGATAAAATAATAAGCTAATATATTGATGTTTGGAAGTAATCATATGATGCTTGAATCATAACAGAGTAAATCTAAGAAAAATAGATTAATCACTTTAGACTAAAATATTTAAGCAAAAATTTGGATTGAAGGTATTTATTTAATATTTTTGTTAGTCTTAGAAGAGGAAAGAACCCTAGTAAATTTTGAAGAGTTAGTTTTTTCAGTGATCAATAGCATGCAGTTATCTGAGATTCATGAAGAGATTCTTTCCACAATTACTACTCAATTAGGAGAAATTTATTCATGCTATCTCCATGTCATCTACATTTAAAAAGGGCTTATCTAACATACTTGGAGAATATTAAAGTTATGAAAATTCATTGCATTCTTTGTTTTCACTGTGTCTCTAATTGAAGTGGAAGGCTTTTGAGTTATCTTTTTAAACAAAACCTTATGCCTCCTCACTTTTTCTCTCTTCCCTCATAAGGTCCTTTACTCAGTGAAAGGGAGCAATAGAACTCCTCAGAAAAATTTGAAAAAAATTAACTAAAGATCCATAAAATTTCCACAACAGATAAAGCAATAGTACATTCTTTTGAATGTACATTTATTAAATTATTAACCCTTCTTTATTTATATTAATTCAGTCATTTAACCACAATATTTTTTGAAATTTATAAAATAAAATATGATTCACTGTGTGATGCAAAGTATTTACTCTTATCTGGCTGAAATTTTCTCTCAACTTCAATAAAAGTAACAAGAGTTATTTTTTGCATCATACGTTCTATGACATTTTCAAGGGAACAGAATGGCTCTTGCTTTTTAATAAGCCGTGACATTCTCCATCTTTATTATAATTTGTTTTAAAGGACACCTGAATATATTCGCATATTTTTTGTTTTCTAACAGTGACAGCATTAAAACATACTTATTTTAGATTTCATAGTACTATGATACTTTTGACATCTTGTCTGATTTAATAATTCTTGGTTACCCAACTAATGCGTAAGGATGCAAATGATACTTGAATAAATTTCATTGCTTCCTCTACTTGCAAACGAACTCTGTGTAATATTTAAAATACCGGTATGTGCTCTTGACTGTAACAGAGCTGACATTTAGGATTTCTGTGAGATCAATGTGTCACAAGAGATTTGATGGTGAATGAATAGCTGAATATACACATCACACATCTTAAGTAATTTCTCTACTTTGTACTGAAACACATCATTACACTTTTGAAAGCATCAAATTCTACAGAATTGTATGTAGTTATTTATATTAACAAAATTACTCTCAACAATTTTTGGTTTCCTTGAAAACCACATTAACATAACTTTTAAAAAGCTGTAGAGTACAAAAAGCTGTCAATTTCATATTTATGAGTATAGCAATTTTTGTGTGAACACTAAAAATGCATGAGAGCCTAGATTTCAGTTTTCTTTGCCTCTCTGATGTATCATGATTTTAAATATGTAGGATGACATTTGGTTCCTACATTTATTATAAATAATGGTTGCAAGTAACACAAATTTACTACTTTAAATGTTAATAATTGAATATTTAAATAAAATTTCAATTAACATGTGATAACAAAACATTCTCATTATCTTACAAGACTATTCTAACAAAAATAATAGAAATGCATAGCTAATGCAGAAAGGAAAAAATGTGGCTAGAAATACTTCATTTTGCTGTTGTTTCCTTCATGCATGTGATTCTATGGCTGTTTAAAAGTGAAAGTGATAAATTGTTATCAGTCTATGACAGTTCTTTGATATGGTCTTGTGTACATGAGAAACTGAGTTGAGAACACCTGAACTCACTTCTCCTGGGATTTTGAACAACTGTAAAAAATGGTTTTGTTTTGGACTTGGTAGGGCTCAGAAATGAAAATGCCATTATGTGGAGGACAACACATCAATCTAATTCGCCACCTGGATCTGCAAATTCATCCTTCTTCATTTGAAGATATTTCACAATATGCAAAACATTATCAGTCTTACATCATACTTTACTAATATTTCTATGTGACTATCCTATATTTACATTCACAGAGTTAAAACATAAGAGAGCTTATTCATTTAATGTTTTACTGGTAATTTATCTAAATCTGCAAAAATTAGATGATTGTACAATATGGATACTATGTGTTTTGAAAATATAGTAACATACCAGCAAAGAATACACCTGTGACATCCCAAAATAGATAAGCAATTGAGTAAATGAAAACCAAAAGCTACTATTGTATTCTGCATCCAAAAAGACTCATTGTGGAGTTGTTTTATGCAGGTGAGAAATAAAATACCATTCTCATTTCTATTATATCAATGTGATAAAATGTAGAATTGATAGTTCAGAAGAAAGGAGAAATATTAATAAAATACACTCCTATATCATAGTATTGTTCTAAGAGTATTTAAGAAATATAATCATATAATTGATTTAGTAAAATTTCAAATACTGAAAAATTTTCACACACAATTCTTGTTTAAAATGTCTCATATATTTTCAAAGATATACTATTATATCTTTTTCAATTTATCTAATATTTGCCATTGCTTATCGTTCATGGGCCTGAATATTCATTTTACTACATTTATCAAATGATACACAATGAAAGTGATGAGATTAACTGTGCATCCACCCTCACAAACACAAACACACAAAACTAAAGTTACATTTTGCTACTAATATTTTCTCTGGTGGATTGAATATCTATATTCCAGATGAGAGGTCTCCTTGATAGGAAATACCTAAAACATGGGGTAGGAGGGTTAGAAGATGCATGATCATGATCTTCATTTATAGGAAAAGAAATATAAAAGGAAAGGCTAAGAGCCAGTAAGCTCAAAGTAATTTTATTATTCTAGACCGATCGTTAAAATTCCTGGTCTATCCATACTAGATTTTAGGAGAAAAGAACTGTTGAAGTTGACTAATAGTCAATAGTATAGTATTATTAAAACTATTAATAGTAATAGTATTTATGATCATTTTGGAGAACTGTTTGTAGAAATTAGAATGCAAGAACAGCTAAATCTTGGAAACAGCCCACATCTGCATCAACTGATGAATAGAAAAATATGTGTTTTTTTATATATATATATAATGGAGTACTACTCAGCCATAAAGAAGGATAAACTTGAGCCATTTATAGGTAAATGGATGGATCATGATGCCATACTCTTAAGTGAAATAAATTGAATACACATGTGTAAATATCACATTGTTCTGTGGTGTGTTCTGAAATAAGGACTAGAGTGTATACTGAATATTATGTAATAGAAAGAAAATGCTCAATTGGGATGGGGAACTAAGGATAGTGAGTGGATAATGAAGGAAGGGAAAAAATGAGAAAAGAAGGAAAAACTGAAATAAAGCTTTGTAAATAAGGAGGGAAAGAGGGATTGAAGGGAGGATAAGGGAATGGGGGAAAAATTGGCTCAGTGGCATAAGCATCTGCCTGGCCAGAGCAAGATCCTGAGTTTGACTCCCAGTACCCACATATGAAAAAGGGGCCAGTGATACTGCTCAGCTGCACGGGCACCTGCTGGCACGTGAGGTCCTGAGTTCAACCACTGGTACCCACAAAAAAAATTAAAAAAATAAAATAAGATAAAATAAAATATACCAATATACTTAATTAAAAAATGCCATTTGACAGGATTTGCCAAAAAAAGAGCAACTTACATCTCCTTTGTTAACATTCATGATTCCCTCAACTGACAACATTTATTAAAGTGGTTATTTAACTTTTGTCAATTAGATTATGTGGTCTTAGAAAGATTCAAGCTATTCCAAGGACTAGGAACAAAGAATAATTTTCAACATTGAATTGAGTGAGAATTTAGTCACCCTGAGAGAATTTGTAATTCAATAAGGATGCAGCCACTTACACAAATGAACACATACACACAGACACACACACACACACACAGAGAAAAGTAAGAAGGTATGTTATCTGCATATACTCTTTTTCTCATTTAAAATCCTGCTATGACAGATGAGTGGATAAAAATGTGTAGTATTCACTCATAATGGAGTACTATCCTGCCCTAGAGAAGGATAAACCTGAGTAATTTTTAGGAAAACAGATGCACATTGAGGTCCTCAAGTTAAGTGAAATAAATCAGACACACAAATTTAAATATTGGATGGTTTCTTTTACATGAGAAACCAAAAATGTCAGTGAAGAGTAAAATAAAAGATAGACAATAGGAAGCAGAAAAAAACAGATATTTCTCAAAGGGGAAAGTGATCAAAAGATGGAGGAATGGTAACGGCAAAGGAGGGAGGACAGAAGGAGAGGAGGAGTAGGGAATGAAAAAGGAATTAAAAATTTTATATACATCTACCATCTCCACACAAGGAATGTAATCATTGTGTTCTGCAAACATGTAACAATAAAAGCAAAACATTAAAAAAAATTTCCTGCCACACCTTTATTGGTTGAAGTCAACCAGAAGCTGAAAGTGAAAGGGGCATTTAATGTCTAGGGCTCAGAGGAGGAGAGAAAGAATGGAACATATTCATTAGTGGGACAAAATAAAAGAAGCATATAGGTACAATGTTTGAAAGGCTAATTCATAGTTCTTTCAAAAAGAAGCACTCAAGCAATAAAACATGCAAGTAAAACACAAAAATCTTCCAGTAGATTTAGTGTTTCTTTTTTAATATTTAGATATTTGATCCACTTCTAGGGGTAGAACTCTTGAAAACAGGAGTAGGCAAAAACTTTATGAACAAAACTCCAACTGGACAGGAAATATTACAAAAAATCAACAACTGGGATCCCACCTTAGTAAAATGCTTTTGCACAGTAAAAGAAAGCACCAACAGAGTACAGAGACAACCCACAGATGGAAAAAATTTGCAAGCTGTTCTGAGACAAAGGACCAATATTTAGAACAGATAAAGCATTGAAAAAACCAGATTCCCCAAATTTAAAGACCCAATTCTAAAGTGGGCACCTGAGATGAATACACATTTCTCAGATGAAGAAATACAAATGGCAAATAAATATATGAAAAAATGCTCAACATCATTAGTCATTTGAGAGATGAAAATTAAAGCAACACTGAGATTCCATCTCACTCCAGAAAGAATGGCTATCATCAAAAAATCAACCAATAACAAGGGTTGGTGGGGTTGTGGGGAAGAGGAACCCTTCTCCACTGTTGGTGGGAGTGTAGGCTGGTACAACCACTGTGGAAATCCATGTAGAGATTCCTCAAAAACTAGGACTAGAGGTTCCATTTGACCCAGTGATTCCCCCTCTTGTTATTTTCCCAAAAGAATTTGAAACATCACACCACAGTGATATATGTGCACCCATGTTCATAGCATTACAATTTGTAATAGGTAAATATTGGAAACAGCCCAAATATCCAACAACTGATGAAGGATAAAGATTTTTTTAATACAATGGCATACTACTCAACTATAAAGAAGGATAAACTTGAGACATTCCTAGGTAAATGAATGAACCAAGAGACCATAATCTTTAGTGAAATAAATTGGATACACGTCTGTAAAGATCACGTTGTCTCTCTAATGTCAGAAACTAAAAATGTAAATAAGGACCAAAATATATAATAGATATTGCAAGATAGGAAGAAAATGTTAACATGGTAAGGGGCACAAGGGAAGGGGAAGGGGACAGGAAGGTAGGAAAAAATTAGAAAAGAAAGATAAAATGAAAACCAAGCTTTTGTAAATCAGAAGGGGAAGAAGGGCAGAAGGGAGGGGAGCAAAATGCAGAAAAAGATTAGTATTTCAGTATATCATGTGTAAGTCCAAGTTCCACATGATGAATGTCATCACTTTGTGTATCTAAACTGTACCAATAAACTGAGTTAGTGCTAAAAACCAAAGACCTATATTTTACAAACAGCAACAAGAAGAATTATTGCATATTAATTCTTGAAAATGTGAGTCACATGAAATACTACTGGAAAATATCTATAACTTTAAAAACATCATTAACTAATCAAAAAAATTAATAGTTATCTACAAGAAATGAGCTCCTCACACCCTAAGAGAAAGTGCACCATCTTTTTAGAAAAATTTCTTATTCTACTTGTTGTGGGGTGGTTCCTTTTAAAATGGCTCATCAATCAAAAGCATCCCAAGTCCTTTCTTCAAACAAATAATTGCATGAGATAAGCCAAACAATGTGAAAAATTTGAGAAATGAAGGGTGAAGTGGTAACGGGAAAACAGGCTCTGCAGAGCAAATTTGGCAGAACAAAAGAGGAAAAGAGAAAAAGAGCAAAGTAAAATTACATCCTGGACCTGGGAGACCCTGAAGGGGCTACTGTGAAGAATCACAGTAGCGGACTCCTAGTGGCATCTCATCTCTTTTTTGCCCCCGACATCTTGTGGGAGCCCCGAAATTTTCCATTAAGGTGTCCTGAGAATCTTCTGGCTTTGCTCTGGGATCTGGAAATTGACAGGTCCCGCCCACTCTCCAGCCAGCTTTGCCATGCCCTACCTCCTATATCACACTGCCAGTTTTCTACAGTAGAGCTTTCTTTCTGTTCGTCTTACAATTTATAAGAGGAAGGGGGCCGGTGAGATAGCTCAGCGGCATAAGCACTTGCCTGGCAAGTGTGAAGTCCTGAGTTTGACTCCCGGAACCCACATATGAAAAAAGGGCCGGTAATAACGCTCAGCAGTATGAGTGCCTGCTGGCGCGCGAGGTCCTGAGTTCAACCCCCAGTACCCACAAAAAAAAAAAAAAAAAAAAAAAAACTGGCCGGTGAGATCGCTCAGTGGCATACACGCCTGCCTGGCAAGCACGAGGGCCTGAGTTTGACTCCTGGAACCCACATACGAAAAAAGGGCTGGTGATATCGCTCAGCCGCACGGGCACCTGCTGGCGTGCGAGGTCCTGAGGTTGACCCCCAGTACCCACAAAAATAAAGAGGAAATATTAGTGTATCATCACTGTCAAATTAGCTTATTGTGTAGTCTTGATTTCTACCAATGCAAAACATTATAATGCTAATAAAATAAATATAAATTGAAGAAAACATAAGTATCAACTATGATTGCACTAGTAGTGCACTAATATTACATTATAATTTTAAAAAAGATAATATTTTGACTTTCATGCAAACATATACAATGAAAATATGTAAATTATCTTGAGATTCCTTGTTATTAAAGGAACCGATAAGATATTAAAATTGGCCCAAAGAACATTTGTCAGTTTAGGTAATTTAACAAAGAAATACTAAATTAAAAAACTTGGATTATTTACAAAAATAGCTTGTGTCCAACAGTACCATAAAAAACAATCCTTTCTGTTACTGGTCATAATAGATGAAAAATACTTCCATCTCAACTGGCCAATAAGTATACTTAACCTTTGCCCTTACAGAGTTATAAAATAAACAATAACATACCAATCTCAACCCAGTACTGACAGAATACTCAATATTCTCTTTGACTACTTGTTAACTTAGAATTATTGTTAAGACACTAATAACTACCCTTAACATAACTTTTAAGTCAAGAGCTCTTAGAATAATATTACGAAAACACTGTAATTGAGTTAAAACACTGTTCTATGTGATTTACTTAGAAGTACAGTTAACTGATAGGAATGGATTTAACCCTTGTTATATTAAAAACATCAGAGAATATTATAAGGAATGGACAATGTGAGAGCAGAAATTAATTTTTAAAAATAATGTTTATTTGCCTGTGACAGTCAAAAATCTTGAAGCATATCTGGATGGAGGCAGGTGAAACGTAGTCACTATAAAAGCGAAGTGTGAAGGATTTCACCGGTCTCCAGAATCTCATAATGCAGGTAGTGGTTTAAATGACTCTCATGCACAAAAAGACAGTATGGAACATAAAATAGAAATAAATGACACGTGGTAAATAAATGTCACAATGTGTATTGAAAAAAATTCAGACTAGAGAAGTCAAGAAGACTTTCTGAACCAAGCAGAACATAAAAAGAGGCACAAGAGAATAAAATTTTGATTACAAGAAAATATCTAGATGATAGTACATGAAAGAAAGAACAGTGATCCGTGTCTGCATTTATTCCCAAATACTGAGTTCTGATTCTGTGCCAGGTATTGACTAGCAGTTAGAAAAATAATGCTGAGAAAGATAGATATGTTTCTTGCTCTCACAGAGCTGTCTTGTTGATGTGTGCCAATAAAGCACAGGTAGTTTTGTTTGCTGTAGTTTTGTTAAAAATACATCAGTGTATTGGGAAATAATATCACAGACAATTGCTAATTAAACAAAGCTATATTTACTAAATTTCACTAGAGGAAAAGAGTGCACAACTTTGACAGAAGATTAAAACCATCTTAGAAGGAGGAACTAGATGGAAGATGTCTATATGGTTGGAGCCTCGGATCAAACAGATAAAGATCCATTGAGACAGGGCACTGTTTAGGATCAGACCAAGTATACATTGCTATAGTTTATGGTTGGCTAACCTATGAAGTAAGGATCTTGAGGATTCTTAATGTGTTCTTCTATAAGAAGAATGCTGTTTGATAAGAAAAGTATCCAACACAGTAGTAGAGTACAGTAGCACAGTAGCACAGTACAATGTTGCCAGAAATAAATTAATCTCTGGGAAGATTTGAAAGCAAAATGTCACATTACTGGGCTGGTGAGATGGCTCAGAGGCATAAGCACCTGCCTAGCAAGCACTAGGGCCTGAGTTCGACTCCCAATACCCACATATGAAAAAAGGTCCGGTGATATTGCTCAGCTGCACAGACGCCTGCTGGTGCACGAGGTCCTGAGGTCGACCTCCGGTACCCCCCAAAAAAAGGTCACATTACTTTATTTGTTTGTAATTTTATCTTTCCAGCATAGTTTCCTAGATAATTAACAGGATAGAACTATGAAAAATAAACAATAAATTTGTCACAGTTCTTATTAAAGATCTCCTCTGTGTGTCTGGTGTGTACATGGGCGTATGTTTTTATTTGTGTTAGATTTCTGTTCAATGTAAGGTGTTCTATTAACAAAATCCACGTTAGAAATGAATTACAGTTAATGAAATGAGCAGAGTTCAAAATATATATATTAAACATGTATGTATCCTTTCCTTAACAGTGTATTAAGACCTAATCATACCAGTTGTCTCTATTTTTGGAAGTGATTCCTGACATATGAACTTGAAATAGCTTTTCATTTGCCACAGGTTTAGATAATTATTGATATCTATGTTACATTATATGGTCAATTGAAAACTATATAATGCTCAATGATCCCAGTGACTTCTTTATGTAGTGTACTGATGAAATAATACTTTTTGGTGATGAATGTAAAATTATTGTGGATGTTTTTTTTAATTTATTTGTGTTTTTGTTTGTTTGTGGCTTGTATGTTGAGTTATGTGCAGAATGTCATATAAAGCTTTCTTTCTTTCATTAAAACCTAGAATGTTAAGAAGATAGATACATCATTCATTATCCCCTAACTTTTAGAGGATATTTATAGTTGTGAAAAGCAGTAATTTATTTGGCTTATACCAATTTATAGCAGGATAAACCAATAAATTAACAGAACATTACAAAGAGGATATTTTTACAGAGGAAGTTATTTCCAAGAGTAGATATGTATATTGAAAGATGAGAATGATATCTTTATATCTAGTTAAATATTTAAGGGCTATACTTTGTATTCCAGATATACATTTAATGAGAAAAAAACTCTGTGAAGACATTTAAGCAGGAAGAAGGGCAGCATTATCCAGACAATATCAGACAACTATTAAGAGAAGAAAAAATAGAAAACTGAATGAACCGTAAAAGGCATCAGATGTGTTTTGCAGTGTTTGTTGTGTGCTGGTGATAGCTTGATTGAAATAAGCCAATGAACTTAGGTATTGTCCTATGTGAAAGGGGTGAGGAATTACGTGAAGATTTTAAGAGTGACATGCATAAAATGAATATGTAGCTTGATCGCTGAAGAATGAATGAAAAGATGGGGGAAAATAAGGAAGGTGAGAAGCAGACTGGATGGCTAAAAATCATAGTAACTTAGACCTGATTGTGTAGAGAAGAAGGCTATTACAATCATATTTTGACAGACTCATTGGATACTGAAGTCACCAAGAATGATGATAAAAGAAATCTCAAAAAAGGCAGTGAACCAGAGATAAATATTTTTAATGAAAAACTGCAGCTATCCTACCATTTGTTTCAAAATTACATGGTTTCAAAGTGTTCAATATCTATGGCTTATCTGTGTCTCTGGAGAAATATCACTAAGGAATAACTATGTATTGGTTAAAGAATGGTGTTAGCAGAATGTGTGTAAATAGTATGAGGAATATCAAAATTTTATGTTCATTAAGGGGAACTCAGAGAATACAGCTTTAAGTTTGTATAAAACTAAATATTGGCAAATTTTGTCAAATTAATGACAACACCCAGACATATGTGCCTTACAATTCCTTATCTGAGAGACATAGATTATAAGTATATTCCTAAAATAAACATTTATATATAACTTCATGAAATTGTCCTTGGTGAAGATATAGAGCACAAATTTCCTGCTAGGGCCTCTGAATAACCCTTTAAAAATCAAGGAGATGGTTCACATAAGAGTCATTGGGAGAAAAGAGTAGGAATGTATATTGGGGGAAAGTGCTTCTTTTTATTATATGAATTTTATAACATATATGAATATGAAGATGGATTTGTCTCTAAAATATAACTCATCTCTCAACCAAACAGCTACTCATTAACTATAAAAATACATTAAATTAACTGTCTGTATGTATCTAAAATTGGTATATCTCATTATTTAAACACTTGATATTATGGTTTATAGAAAAATAAGTGCTTAGAAAGCATAAATCATTACTGAAATGTGAAAATATTTGTTTCTTGTCATTTTTCTCCATTCAAGGGAATTCTTGGACTGTCAACATCATAATACTGCTATCTGCAATGTACTCCTCATAGATTGCCATTCTAACCTCCACAGTCAGTTGTTCATTCATGAAATAGTTGAAAAATTTATATTAAACAAAGAGCAAAAAAAGAGATATACAAGTATTACAGTAAAAGACACACTGCCATAATTCACCCTCAAAGTATTCCCCCTCACTTCAAACACATTCATCTCTTCAATATTGCCACTTTTCCAAAGCAGTTTTGGAAATTCTTTTTCATGAATGTCTTTACAAGGTCAAAAAACAGTGAATGCTGCTACTGAATGACATCCAAGAGAAAGTCAGACATATAAAATAAATTATGCTGTGTCCTCATCGACCTTAATCACTTGATCTGGCACCATACAACTTTTGACTCTTCCTCAAAGTCAAAATGACCATGAACGGTAAACATTTTGAACCACCATCAAGGCAGCCATGATAAGACAACTAAAGTCCCTTGTCTTCAGGAGCAGGGACAGAGAAAAAGATAAAGACACCAGCACTGTGGAAGGTGCAGGTAGACAGAGTTCTATGCTAATATTACAACTGTATTACTTAGAATTTGTGAATGGGCATGTTCCATATGAAGCAAAAATATCTCTCACAAAGGAGATGGTGGTAAAGAGACATCCTAAAAGAAGTAAAGATAAAGAAATATGATATTCATTTATATTAGGTCCCCATTTCCTAGTTCTGTTCGTGAGATTTAGCTATGCTGCTAGTCTTAAGAGTCTAAGATATTCCAATATTCATTCATTGAATTTTTATTTATTTTCCCTAAAAGCCTACAAATTTAGCTTCTGTAACTTAGAATCAAAAGGATATCAATTTAACTTTGAAATCTCCTTGTACTTAGCATGAAAGACACAGCCTTTCCTAAGGCCTAGAATTCCCATTCCCATCTTGCCTAACTTTCCTTCCCATCTCATTTCTGACCCAGCTCTTTCTCCTCATACTTTGGGGGAGAATAGAAAATCTCTGTTTTTCAGACATTAAAAGTTTGTTTTTGTTCTGCTGTGTCCATTCTAACTTTTGTACTTTGTCTAAAACCCTCTGCTCCCTGTCATTTTCCTGGCTAACCTAACTCAATAAGTTAAGTAATATGTTGGAAGGCTTTTCCTAAACCATTCTTTACACAAGAATGGCTTATCACTGTCTATCACATTATTCTATACTGTTTTAAAATTGGAACTTAAGCTTTATGTCATTTGTGACATTTCAAATTTTATACATACTGTACCCATGTAAACTAAAGAGATTAGACCATAATAAGTATCAGATATTTAGTGTATAAATGATACAATGCAAGACATTATAGCCCTTTATAGGCAACTTGGGAAGAAAATACATGACCACAGCTTTTTTGAGGAGGTTATAAAAGTTGTAGTGTTGGGCTGGGGATATATCTCAGTGGCATAAGCACCTGCCTGGCAAGCTCAAGGTCCAGTTTGATTCCTGGTACAAAAAAAAAAAAAAGAGTTGTAGTGTTCAAAATATATTACAGTATACAGAATTGGAAGCTATAATCATTAAAATTTATCACAATAATTGAAGCCTCAAGTGATAAGAGTCCTGTAGGTAGCAAATCATTAAGGCAGAATAAAAAGGAAGCAATGCATTTCACAAAACAGGTAACTGCTCTAACGGTTTGATAAAAAAAAAAAAACTATTAAAAGATAATTTTAACTTTTTACTAATAGATACAGATTTGTACTTTTAAACAAATCATCTTCTTTACATGTTCTTTTAAAATAAAACTTATGTCCTTGGTACCAAGCGGGAAAACAAGAAAACATTTTATGTGCACACTAATGCAGTAAACCAAAGACATGCTGTGTCTTGTGCTCATAGAAAGCCTATAGAGTTGAAACACTATCTCAGGTCTGCCTGCTGTTGCTTTGAACTGTGTAGACATCAGATGTGCAACACAATTTACAAGAGCCATTATTTTTATTTTTTTAGTTGAAGGAGTAAACTCAAAAGGTTTTGTATAGGTGTGTGACTAAAGCATGGAGTATGTAAAGGTTATTTAAATTAAGGACTTCAAAGATTTACTGTACAAAGTTATTTTGTGGTATGGTTGAACAGTGAAAAGTTCAAATTCTATAAGCACAGCTAGAAAGGGAAATTGAAAAAATTTCATGAGAGGTTTGGAGTATGTTGGCAGGTGGTAAATAAATTCACTATTTCTGAATCTGTGTAACAATCCTACACTTGCAGGAAATGCAGTAAGCTTGACTTGTCTCAGGGGATCCTTTGCTTATGTTTTGGTCTGGACTCGACACTGATGCAATGCAAAGCCATCAATCAGAAGATGATGGCTTCAATCATCAATACAGACAATTTATGTCTGTATCTTCCATGCTTTTTTCTATTTTAACTAGAGGCTTGTCACATATTGCAGCCATAAATTTTATAGTCTGAAATGTAAAAGAAAATCTAGCGTGAATTCTCTTTTTTTTTTCACAATTTAATGAATGGGCAATTCATTCTTATTATAGTTCTTAGCAACTTCAATATACATTTTTGTTACTTATTAAATTCTTAACTTTCAACTTTTCACTTATGAAGCACTTAATGACTCCTTTTTCGCATTTCCAAATTGCCATCATCAGTACTGTTGCACTTTTGACCAAACTTAAGTAAAATAAGGCTTACTAGAGCATGGCATTGTAATACTGTAACAGTTGTTCTGATAACTAAGATGGCCAGAAAGTGACTAAGTGGTTATTACATACAACACAGATACTATGGTCAGGATTATTATTTATATGCCAGCCTTAAAAGAATGGAAAACTTTAAGATTTCATCACAGTACTAAAAAAAAGCACAGAATTTAAAATATAAAAATCATTTATTTCTGGAATTTTTAATCTATTTAAGTAGGTTTTTACACATGATGCTAAGTAAGGGTCCAATTTCATTTCTTTGCAGATAAGTGTCTAGTTTTAATGAAATGACTTGTTAAGTGATTGTTGACTTTTCACCATGCATATTGGCCCTTTAGTAAAAAATTAATTTATTGAAATTACAGTGTTTCTTTCCTGATCTCTATTCTGTTATATTGACCTATGTATCTAAATAACCCACTCCTTTATTCAACAAAACAGTTGTTATAGTAGAGACAGCCATGCTAAAATCCCATGAAGAAGGAAAAATAATTTAGATCCTAGTTATTTCTTATAAGACATGTTAGTGGGAAATGGTTCATATTCTTTGAAACTTTATTTTTCATCAGAAAGATAAAGGCAATTAAATGCATCTCAAATGTTGCTCTGAAGACTGAGTATGATAATTAATGTAAAACACTCACAGATGCCAAATAAACTTAGTCAACAAATGTTAGATGTTACATTGTAACATAGTACATGCCCTGAATAGAGGTTCAGTAGGTGGCACATATTCACCAAACTGTTTCTTTATTATTTCAAGTATACATAATATCTTGCCATTACTATGCAACACCCCAACCATGTAATATGATGTACAAGTTATTTTTAAATATTGTAATCATATTCTTTAGCATTTCTGAGGAAAAATGTGCCTGAAGATTTATAGTATTTATTATTATCTCGTATCTTTTAATTACAGAAATATTAGCAAAAATTAATATAACCCTGTAGTAAAGTTAAGAAGTGTTAAAATTAAAGATTTGTAATTTACATACATCTTAATTCCTTTTGAGAACAGCATTTTATTATGTCTAATGTGCCTTTTTAAAAATGAGTTGCCATGGTATCATGAGTTTCTAAATGTGTTGTAGTTTTAACACCTCCTACCTTGGATCCATAAATTAAGCTCAGCAATGACTTTGCTATGTTGTCAGAACCTCCTTTTAATATCAAACATTCATATAACTACTGATATTATAAGTTTACTTAGAGAAAAGTAGACCTTATTTATAATAGATACATTGAAATTTTAAACCTATAGTTTATCTTTAACACCTGTGTATTTAATTGCTTTAAGTTATATTATGAAATATGATGTTATTGAATTTCACAATTTATAGCTTAGTCATTCATATTTGTTTTTACAACAGTTTGATTCTACATTATAGCTTTTCACTTATTCTAAGAGCAAACAGAATTTTTGTTTGTATTTTCTCAAAGGAAGCTCTAGTTTCTAGGAAAGCTATTTGCCCAAAAGTCAATATCCAGTATCTTCAAACAGTTTTAATACTTTTGTTGAATGTTTTAATTTAAATATTTTAAGTATTTTTTATACAGAGATTATGCTCAAGTTTAGGTAATCTTTCACTTTGAATAAACCATAATATACCAGAATGCACTGTTAGAGCCATTTTTTAAATAATAAATTTTACAGTAAGTTTGGAAATTTATGTGGTACAGCATAATTCAGTACATGTATACTTTGTATGATATTCAAATCATAGGAAACATTTCCATCTCCTTATCATTAATTCGTTATTAGAGACTCTGATTTCTTATCTTCTAGTTATTCATAAAATACATAACAGTTTAGTGTGAAGTTCCCCCTCACCATGCTGTAGGATACCTAGAACATATGAATTCTATTTATGTGTATTTGAGTGTCCATTTTGCCCCCTATCCCTTTTCCCTCACCTCCATTCCTGCTATACTCTATTAATCATTGTTGTACATCCACATCAACTTTTTTAACTTTCACATATGAAAGAGTGCATGCAGTATGTGTCTTTCTACATCTGACTTCTCTAAAATTTTATCTTATGGTTCCATCCATCTTGCTGCAAGTGATAGGTTTTCATATTTTAAGGCTGAATAATATTCCTCTATATTTGTATTACTTTTCCAGTCATCCACTGATGCACATCTAAGTGAATTTAATAACATTTTATGGTAAACGATGCTGTAATAAACATGCGATGCAAGTATTTCTTAGATATTCTGTCATCCTTTGGGTATATTTTCCATTGTGGGATTACTGGATCACGTGGTAGCTCCGTTTCTTTTAATGAACAAGCTCCATACTTTTCTTCATAGTGGTTGTACTAAATTACATTCCCACCAAATGTGTATGAGAGTTCCCTTTCCTGCACATATTTGATAGTGTATGTTCTTTTTTTTTATGTTGTCAGTATTAGCCATTATAACTAAGGTGAGATGATATTTCATTGTTCTTTTTTTATTACTATATGTCATGTACATCATACATCTTAATTCTTTTTATCATCACCTGTACCTCCCCTTACTCCTCCCTCCAATCAACTCTTGAATTCCTTTTTTTTTTTTTTGTACATGTACACAGTATATGTTTACATTCCTTTTGTGGAGTTGATACATGCAGTGGCACTTCTCAATTCTTTTTTTATCCTCTATCCCCCCTCCTCCAGCTCATGATCAGGTTCCCCTGTGAGAAAGATCCATTTCTGTACTTCCTGTTATCTTTTGCTCTTTATTTATAATTTGGGTTTCTCATATAAGAGATACCATGTGATGTTTAAGCTTGTGTGTCTGATTTATTTCACTTAACAATATCTTCTCAAGGATCTGTGCATCCATTTTCCTACAAATGATTCATTTATTTTTCACTATGGCAGAGTAAGTACCATATTTTCTGTATCCATTCATCTGTTGGTGAACTTATAGGCTGCTTGCAAGATTAGACTATTATGAATTGTTCTGCTATAAACATGGCTATGCATGAATCAGTGTAATGTGATATCTTTAATCATTTCAGGTAGATACCAAGAAAAAAATAGCTGGGTCCAGTAGAATTTCTAGTTTCAGTTCTTACAGTAATACTGACTTCAATAGTGGTTTTACTCATTTACATTCCCACAAATATTGTAGAAGGGATATTTTTCTTTCCCCTGAAGCCTCTTCAGCACTTGTTATTATTTGATTTCTTGATAATAGCCATTCTTTCTAGGTTAAGGTGAAATATCAGTATTGTTGTAATTTGCATATCTGTAACAGCCAGTAAAGCTGACCATTTCTTCATGTATTTATTGACCATTTTAATTCCTCTTCTGTGAAGTGTCTATCTTCTTCTTGCCCACTTTTTGATTTTGGCTTTTATTTTTGCAAAGATCCTTTTTTGAGTTATTTATATATTCTACATAGGAGTCCTCTGAGGAATGGTGGGAAAAATTCTCTAATTCTATAGGTTGTCTTTTCACTCTATTGGCTATTTCTTTTGCTGTGCAGAAACTTGTAATTTGAGGTGATCTCATTTACTGATTCTCAGAACTATTTCCAATGCAACGGTGTTCTGGTTCAGAAAGTCTTTGCTTGTCTTTAACTTCAAGAATTTTACCCCATTTGTCTTCTAGCATGTTAAATATGCATGTTTAGTATTTAGTTCTTTAATACATTTTGATTATTGTTTAGACATAGTGAGACATATGGGTCTGGAATTCATCTTCTGCTTGCTACAGCATTTATTAAAAAAAGTGTAATCCTTTCCCTCGGGGCATGTTTTTTGGCCCCTTTCTCAAAGATCAAATAGTTGAATGTACTTGGGGTTGTTTCTGAATCCTGTATTCTGTTTCCACTGATCCTCATGTCTGTTGCTGCACTAGCACCATGCTATTAATTTTTTTTCTATTTTACACATTAACCTTGTAATATAACATATCCAGGATTGTAATGGCTCCACTTTGCTCTTTTTACCTATTTCAGGAAAATTATTTGCCATCAATTTGAAAGTTTCTCAACTCTGGAATTGCCATAATTAGTCACATCTATAAATCAAGATTTCTGATCAATGAGTTTCTTAATAAGGGCAGGGAATATTTAGAAATTTCATCCCTATTGATGGATTTTAAAAATATTTATCTCGATTACTGGTTTAGACACCATAATGTTTTGTGCCCAAGGCAAATGCCTTAGTCACTTCACTTGCCCAACCTTAATCCTGGCTCTGTGACACATTCCATTGCGCATTGGCATTGTATGAGATGAAGGAATCAGATTAAAATTTTCTGACCAATTATTCCAAAGATTTAATGGGCACAAGAAGCTTATGCAACTTACCTGACCTTCAACTGTGTGATCTAGTTATTGTGAATTATTCATAATTATAATGTAATAGATATTTCAATTAGTGACAAAAATTTTTCAGATATTATTTACATGTATTAAACACTTGATAACTGGGGGAAAACATTTTAGTTACACTGTAAAGTAATTTAGAAATTTGGACAGCTTATTAAATTCTTGCTCCTCTATCTTAATCAAAAATTGTTATCCTATTACTAGGAACTCTGTGGACAGTCACTACTCCAGTCTTTTTTTTTTTTGACTGGCCACAGTTTCTACAACGCTGTTACATATCCAATTCTGTCTCTTCAGACATTTACTGTGTCTCATTAATTTTAATCCAAAGCTTAGTTCACTATAACATGTAATAATATATCTATTTTAATTCCTTATTAAAGATATATCTGAAATGTGCCATCAAAGAATGACTATCTTTGAAAGACAGGTACTTTACAGAGACATTAATGAATGTTTATGTGTGTCATTTCCAATTAGTTAGTATATTTTAAAAGCTAATGCTTAAGAAGTATTATACTATGTTATTTCCAGGTATACTCTTAATCTAGGGTAACCTAGGATTTTCTTTTTCAAATGTTGGCTGCCATCAAACTGAAACAGTGAGGCAAGGTGGACAGGCATAATATACAGTGACAAAGTTTGGGGCACAGGAGACCATGTTTCCATCTTTGAAAAGCTTATTTTCAACAGAAACTGATGCGTGCTTTGCTAGTGTTGAGCTATAAAATAAGAAGTTCAAATATATTACTATTTATATCTTGGTTATGATAATCTGTAAGTTGAAAAGATTTATTATTACCTTTTTATTGAAGGTAAAATAAAATGAGCAAAATAGTATCGAAAGTCTTGGAATAGTTGTAGATATTTCATGAAAACAGTATACAACTCTATGTTTTATTAACTGTCAGTGCCCTAAAGGCCTAACAGAAATTGCAACAGTACTGTGCCTAGTTTTTTTAAAGTTGCTATTTTAAAACTTGGCCATAATTGGTAAACACAGTATGTGGAGATGTAAAATTAGTGCCATATACCCATATCCCGTGTAGCTAAAGTGAAAAATAGAACTACAATATTATCTGCATTAATAGAACTTAAAGTATCCCTAGGACATTGTCTTTTAATTCTGCCTTTTGTATTTGTGGTCATACTGAGAGAAAGCAATATTATATTGGAAGTAGGCAAAGTACAAATACTGTATAAAGAAATCTAGGAAAAAGATGAAATTATCATTGTATGATTTTCTAGGAAACAATGATCAAATCATGCATATGCACTCAATAATCGGTTTCTGAATTGATGGAAGTGTTTCAGGTGCCAATTTACTTCTTTCTAATGAAATGTTACACAATAGAAGCTGATTGTATACATCTAGAAAGTGATTTCAATTGTTAAAGAAAAATATTCACCAGTTTACTCGTGAATGTTTTCTAATACTATGTATGTTTATATCAGTAAGACTTGACAACTATGTGTATTTTTGCAGGGTGGGTAAAATGCATCCATTTAATTATTATGTTGAAATGATGAGAATTCATATAGTACTGAAGAAAAAATATGAAGAAAGGAGAAAGAATAAGTAAAGAATCTGTGAAAAAACAGGAGAAAGCAGAGGTCAAGTAGAATTATCCTGGAATTGCACATAAATGAGTTTATTCTGATATATGACAAACTCATAAACAATTGTTATAACAAACCTCTACTATAATGTCAAATTTTGGCACGTTTTAAAGATTGACCTCAATAAAAAATTTGTGAACTCCTGAATCTATATGCACCAACTCTTCTAGAACAATAATAATTCTCTTGACTAAATTCAAGGCTTCCCGTGGTTATACTATTTCTGCCCCAATTATAAGCTCTGAAATACTCATTCAATGTCCATATTCTCACAATATTTTCTTATTTTATTCATTATCACAGGTCACTTCATTTTTTTTTGTGGGTACCGGGGGGTCAAACTCAGGACCTTGCATGCCGAGCAGGGCACCTGTGCTGCTGAGCAATATCCACTGGCCCTTTTTCGTATGTTGGCACCAGGAGTCGAAACTCAGGACCTTGCGCTTGAAAGCAGGTGCTTCTACGCTGAACTATCTCACTTGGCCCACTTAATCTGTTTTTAAGTATTCAGATTGTGCATTTTTCCACACAGTAAACAAGAACCAATAGAAATATCATTTTATATACAGTAATCTTTAACTATTTCTCTTCTTTATAACTATGTTTAATAAGAATAAAATTTCAAACATCTTATATACCTGAAAATTATATTGCATTATTTCACATTATGAATTCACATTTCTAAAGTATGGCATAATTATCCATTCACTACAAATATATATTCACTACTAGTACGTTAATCTATTGAGATAATTTTTTAGCGTAAAGATAGTTTTTAGTGTACTTATAACTTCCTCTTTTATAATGTGTAGACCACTTTTACAGAAATTTTCAAAGTTTACAATGTGTATTACCATTTGTCTAAGCTATCTCAATAAACAGTACTTACTTGTGTAATGTCTGTTTAGTGTATGGCACAAGTAGTATCAATTTAATCTTAACATAAACAATCACACATAATAAAAGTAGCTTAAACGAATTTTAGAAAAGTGAATTGTCTACCAGATTTGCTTCTTTATTAAAAAGCAAACTGTTGGGGCTTAAAAAGCAGCATAAGTGCCTGCCTGGCAAGAGCGTGAGGTCCTGAGTTCGACTCCAGAACCCACATATGAAAAAAGGGCTGGTGCTATCGCTCAGTGACAACGGGCGCCTGCTGGCGCATGAGGTCCTGAGGTTGATCCCCAGTGCCCCACACACACAAAAAAAATGCAACTGTAAATAACAATTAATTAGTATTTGTAAGCACATGATTTTTTTCTATTAGTCTTCTTAATTCAATTTAAAATGATAAATATTTTATTGTTAAGAAAAAAACCTACTCTTTTTTTAACCACAGGATTTTTTTTCATGATACTATTTGGTGTTCCATCTAAAATACAGTTCAAGCCATGAACTGTGATTCTTCTTGTCAACAGTGCTGGAAATTCTGTAATGCCTATAAAGTGCATATAAGATAACACATGAATAATATTTCCTGTCATCGAGAAAAAATGTCCAGAAACATTAATTTTCTCATGCTTTTTGCGTCTCCATTTGTTTCCAGAAACTGTCATATTTAAATTTTCAACTTTTTTCTTTATCTATAACGTACATTTATTGCAATATACAAGGAAAACACAACCTAATACATGTGTTATTTACTTTTTTCCTTTTTAAAATGATCCTAAGATTTAATTTATTCTTTTTATATATGAAAGCAGTCTTGGCCATGAGCAGTTCCTAGATCTACCGAAAAAAAGAAGAGACAAGTAACAGACTGCCTTGAATGAAAAGTACGTGATATTGGAGCTACACTAATAATGACTTTTACAAAATATAAATTCTCTTTTTGGGAATTGGAAAGTAAAAGTCATTATGTAGTTCTGTGGGATCATTTGAAACTTAAATTTATCTTGTTTGAATGGAAATCTTACTTAACTTATTGCACAATATATGATGTTATGACAATTGAGTAGGATGCACGTGGGAAAGATACACCAAAAAAAATATATTCAGATGAATACTTGAAAAAAATTACTAAAAGGAAAAGATGTTTAAGGGATGTCCATTTCAAGGAATAAAAGTCTATGTTTCAGGATATGTCAATGGATATAGATATCTTTTGACTTCAGTTACATTATCTTCTAAGGAAAAAAATGCTGATGAAGAGAGAGAACATTTTTGAACAATTACTTTTGGGGCTGAAGATGGGCAAAAGGTTTTCATTACTAAGAGGAAGGAAGGAAACTTTGCATACCAACAGGAATATTCTATAACTTGAATTTTGTTTTATTGTCAAAAATTCATAGAACAAAAACCTAAAAAGAGTAAATTTAGGTAGTGTGAATTATACATCAATAAAAACTTATATTCAAAGTTCAAAAAAAGAATAGAAACAATTATTGAATGCATATAAGTGAAACCCCTGCTGAAGCACTTGAAGGAAGTATATTGATATCCATATCATATTATAAAATGCATTAAACTGTAAGAAGAGTTAACATCTATGACACAAATTCACTGAGAGTATTATGCTCTAAGAACAAATATTGCCACAGGGACAGAAATGGAAGGTTCATCCTTCAGAACCCATGTGTCCAGTCAAGTGTGATTTCATGCAAGGACCAGGACTGAGGGCAGTTACCCTCATGTTCCCCATCACATTTCTCCCACTGCCATGCATGGATGCCTTTTAGTAACAAGGCAGAGAAATAATTCTCAGGTATCACTGTTTTCCTACCCACAGATGCATGCTGGTGTTTTATCAAGCAATACGAGGGCTGTAGCTGTCACCCCACTCCCAGGGTGCACACCCCACATCTTTCTAACAAGCCAAGGAAGACCTGTTGTTTCTCTGCTTCCTACACCCTGGGGCTTGATGAAGAGGTCTCAAACAATGGGTGTAGGGCTCTGGTTTTAGTCTTGTCCCTGAAATAGACTGCTTCAGACAGCTAGAGAGAAACTCTGCTCTTCTCTGGCTGTATTCTGCTTTTGTTCAGTCCTGTTGCAAGTACTCCTGAATGTAATTTTGTCCAGCTCCAGTCTAGATTCACTTCCACTTGATATTCAGCATTCACTGAAACTTAACTCTATCATACTCATAAGTGAAATAAACCGGATGGGCATGTGTAAACATCATATTGTCTCCCTAGTGTGAGAAACTGAAAGAGTAAATAAGAGCCAAAATGTACAATAGATATGGTGAAACAGGGAGAAACTGTTCAAAAGGAAAGAGAAACTGGGATGGGGGAGTAGAGAAAAGAAAGAAGGGAAAAGAAAACTATTATATATATATATATATATGGTAGTTAAGATAGATAACTAATTTTGCTTAGTTCATTGAAAAGAAAGGTTTGTGCTAATATTGTTTGGACAATTGAATGCTGATATCTTGTACCCTGAGTAACTAAAGATAACAATACATAATGTATTAACCATTGTTACCTTCCCATTATATTGTTTTGAAATTTTATTCCATTTTTTTCTTTAAAAAAAAAAAAAAGAATCGGGGGGAAAAGCCTTCTGTCCTTGTGTCATACCCGGCTGTGCACAGCTAAGGACTGGTGAAGTCCTGCTTCTAGGTAGCATATCCAGAACAGGAGCAGAGAGGAATAACACAACTTCTACTATCCTCACACTTACATGGGGCACCAACATCAGTCACCCCGCCTTCTATCTGATTACATGCTAATGACAAAGCTGTGAATAAGATCCTCGGACAGTGTGCTGTGATTTCTGATCCATCTCCATGAAGCACATGGACCCAGACAAGTGTCTAATCGGAAGAGAAGTGCTTCTGATCCTTCATAAGTAATGAGCAGTCAATACCAAAAAAACTTTCAAATAACAAAGACAATACCAACAGAGTCTGAGGAAATCGTGAATACCAGATAGGGTCCACATTTCACACTACTGCCAAAGCCCTGAGGGTGCACTCCACATTTGCTATTTATACCACACTACCCAGAGCTGCTAGAATGTCTTCACCCTGTCATGATCCATAGAGACAGAGGATCCCTGAACTCCACACACAGGTTCCAAATTCACTAAGTGCAACCAAAGAAGTTACAGGAAGTTCACACATAGTGCCCTACTTTGGATAAAAACCCTGGTGCCACCAATGCCACCATCTGATTTTCAACCTGCCTTGAAATTTCCTCCACCAGATCAATTATTTGCAGTTTCCTCAAAATTCTCAAGACAAAGCTCAAATGTACAATTTTATTTTCTGAAGTGTCACACATAGAATCTTGTTCATTTGCAATGGAATTCTTGTTCTTAACTGAAACCTCCTCAGCCTCTTTACTCTTTGAATTCTTATCAGGATTTTGGCCTTCTCAGTCTCCAACCAGAATCACTTAGAAGGCTTTGTTTATAAGAAGGCTTCCCTCGGAAGCATCTACAAACCTTCCAACCTGCTCCAACAAACCTGTTCCAAAGGCTTCAAAATCATATGCTCAAGTGCAGTCACAAGCAATAGATCCTCTCTTGATACTAACTTTCTGTATTAGTCAGATTTCCCATAGCTGAGACACAATTACTGACTCTTAAAATTTAAAGGGATGAGAGATTTAATTGTGGTTCATATTTCATGGGATTCAGTCCATGTTTGCTTTGTTCCGATGTACAAACATCACAAGGGAAAAGCATGGGCAGAGAAAAGATGCATAGTTTGCAGCAGCAAACAGAAAAACCGAAATGACACCCAGGATTTGAGGCAGAATTTATTTAATATCAGATGGGGCACTGACAGGGAATCAATCGTTCCTCAAAATGTCAGGCCCCGAAGGCTCAGAGAGGGAGGGCTTTTGGAGTCTTGCAAATGGAAGGAACAGAGGTAGAGTACTTGTCTGTGTTCATTGGGTTTTCACAACATGCATCATAGTGACCGGCTATGCATCACAGTGACCAGCCATTTCTAAGAAACAGAAGCAACCGGAAACTGCAAGAGAAACTGCCACCTGGGCAACCAAAGTGTACTGGCAGGGGAGGCACTTCCTGCTACAAGTTTCTTTATGGCCAAGAAGTAGTGCAGGGGGACAGCCACCAGAGAGGAAAGGAGCCAGGACCATATATAGTATCCAAGGTCACGCCTGCATTACCCACCTAGACAGCCATAGAAATTTGCTTTATACTAATACCCTGGGCAGAGTTCCAAAGCCAATCACATTGACAATATCAAGGTTAACCACAACAGTGACTTAAAAAAGAGGACACAAACCTCAAGAACATTGCAATATCTGGTTTTACAAACTATAGAGTGATAGTAAAAACAAACAAACAAAACAAAAAACATGGGTGCTTGAAAAAAGACACACAGACTGTGAGAATAGAATAGAGAACTCCAAAATCAATCCAAGCACCTACATCCATTTATTTCTGATGAAGGCTGCCAAAAACATACAGTCTATAAATGTCAGACTCTGTAATGATTGGTGGATTTAAAAACTGGGATATCTACACACAGAATATTAAAACTTGAACACAATATCATACCCTGCACAAAAGTTATCTCAAAACATAAGAAATTGTTTAGCATAAGATTTGAAGCTGTGAAAACCTGAGAAAAAGGATAATACTTCAATATATTGGTAGAGTCAATTAAGTTTAGATGGAACTCCTAAAAGCTAAGTTGACAAATGGAATTAAAGTCAGACTAAAAAGCTTCTCCACAACAAAGGAAAACAATCATCTGGGTGAAGAGACATATATAAGAATGGGAGAAGAATATTTACTGGGTATTTTTTCTGACAAAAGGTTTATATACCAACTACGTAAAGAACTCAAGACAAAAAACTTAAAAAATAATCCTATTAAAATGTCAAATGATCCCAATAGAGACATTTTGAAAAGTGACAAATGGCCAATAAATATGTCAAAAACATGCTTAATTCAGTTTGCCATAAAGGGAATGTAAGTCAAAATTACAATGAGGTTCCATTTCACCTCAGTCAAATTGCTGTCATAAAAAATAAAAATAAATGCTAGTAAAGAATATAGAAAAAAAGAATCTTTATACACTTTGATGGGAATGTAAATTAGTAAAACCACTATGGCAACAACATGTAGTTTTCTCAAAAAAATTTAAAACAGAACTATCCTATGAGCCAGCTATACCACACTTGAATAAATATTCAAAGAAAATGCAAGTCAGCATATGAAAGTTGTAACTTATGCCAAGGATTTTATTGTGGCACTGTCCCAAATAGCTATGATATAGAACCTGCCTAAATGCCATAAACAGATGAATGAAGTAATAATTTTATGTTTTATAATGATATAATAACATATTTCTATCTATCTGTCATATTCTGCCATGAAACTAAGGAAATCCCATCATTTTTAGCGGAATGGGATAAAATTGAAGGCCATCCATGTCAAGGGAAATAAGGTGAGCACTAGAAAACCAATTATCACATATTCTCTGCATTAGATCAAAAGTAAAAAAAAAAAAAAAGAAAAGAAAAAAGACCTTAGAATTAGAAAAGTTACTTTTATTTTTTTTTTTACTTTTTATTTTTTTTGTGGGTACCGAGGGGTCGACCTCAGGAACCTCCGCGCACCAGCAGGTGCCCGTACTGCCTGAGCGATATCACCCACCCCTTTTTCGTATGTGGGCTCCGGGAGTCGAACTCGGGCCCTTGTGCTTGCCGGGCAGGCGCTTAAGCCGCTGATCCATCTCACCGGCCCAGAAAAGTTCCTTTTAGGGAACAATAAATATGCAGGATGGGTGAGGATGATCACTACACAGTGTATACATAAGTGAAAATATCACAGTGAATCTCTTAATTTGTAGAATTAGTATGCGCTAATAAAATTTTCATGATAAATATTGAGAAAAGCACACATAGACACACATTGGTAAATATTAAGAAATTATCATCGAGTATATAGTAATATTATAATGTTTATGTCTACATAATATGTATACTAGCCTGTTAACAGTTGGGGGAATGAATTGTGCTTTGACTTTTTGCCTTATAATGCTTTGAATTATTTGATTTTATTAGAATTCCTACTTTAAAAGAGATCCCCAAAACAATACAATAAAATAAAATTGGACATGATAATGTCATTCTGAATATTTTATAACCATTGCAAGATTTGGGCAACACTGACCTCTCTGGCTTACTTCAGTGAAATAGCACCACCATATCAAAAAATGACTTCTAGTTCAAAATTTATAGTGAGAATCACTTTTAGGTGATCAACGTGTGGTAGTCATTTTGTGTGAGGTTATGGGTGCATCAACCTAGTTTCAAATATAAGGCTGAGATAAAAAATAACCAAAGCCTGACCAAAATGGTGTGGCAAAAATAAAACTTATTTTGTTCTTGTACACTTTGAAGGTCCAAGTATATTGATCTGTGGAGTTAAAAATGATAATGTTTGACTTTTGATTGTTCGTCAATAAGGCGCTTGTGGCTGCTGAGCTATACCCTGCCCTTACTCCATGTTTTTTCTAAGACTGGCCACAATAATCTCTTTTTCATCTTCTAGCATATACCATTTTATCTTCTTTATTTTATTTATTTATTTATTTTTGTGGGGTACCCAGGGGGTCAAACTCAGGACCTCTGCGTGCCAGCAGGTGCCCGTGTCACTGAGCGTAATATCACCGTCCCTTTTTTTCATTTAGTGGGTACTAGGAGTCGAACTCAGGACCTCACGCATGCCAGGAAGGCACTTATGCTGCTAAGCTATCTCACCAGCCCCATTTTATCTCTTAAAGAAAATATTGGGGCCGGTGGGATGGCTCAGCGGCGTAAGCACCTGCCTTGGCAAGCATGAGGGCCCGAGTTCGACTCCCGGAACCCACATCCGGAAAAAGGGGCCAGTGATATTACTCAGTGGCAGAAGCGCCTGCTGGCGCACAAGGTCCTGAGGTCGACCCTCAGTATCCACAATAAAAAAAAGATATTAGTATTTATTTTTATTTTGTTTATGTATCAGCTTATTCACACTTTTTATAGAAAATTTCCCTAAACATCAGTATAATAATTTCTCTTAATATATTTTCTCTTGTTATCTGTATCAATTCATTCCACTTGCTGTAACTGTAATTGTGTATTTGATGCACACCATTAACAAACTTTTAGCTCAATTGATGCTAAATTTAAACAAGGTACATGATTATTTTGCTCCCTATTACTGAATTATTAACTCATGCAAAAGTTGCCACATTGGAAAAATACCCAGTAAATTTCTGCTCAATTACTGAATTTTCTGTTACTTATGTCAATGTAATCTCCAACTCAGAAGCAGCTATTGTTTTATTTTCTCTATAGTTCCCAGAATTCCTAGCACAGTTTTTTGCATATTGCTTTAGTATGTGGAGAACCAGTACTTTTTTTAACACTACATTATTTGTTGATCCTCTACTAGGTGATTGGCAATGGGTTAACTTCATTTTCTGTTCTATCAGTTAAAATATTATTGCTAGAATATATCAAAGTTTTGATACTAACAATCTTGTCTTTTCAAATATTCTCCATGCAAATCAGTACCAATTCTATGAATTTAAAAAGAGTTTTTACTTCAATGAACTGGCAAGTGAAGCAGTTATATACCTCAAGACAATCTCAATTATATTAAAAAAAAAACCACACAAATATGAGAAAAATACCAAATAACATTATGAATGTATTGTTATAGAAGATAAATGGTATCTTTTGACCAGACATCATAGAACTCTATGAAAATTAAATTGGTAAAGATGATACCTGTATGCCAAAGAATTTCTAATGTAACGAAGATACATTTCAAGGGAAATAAGAAAAGAATTCTGATTGACAACCTCATGTATTCTCTAAAAGTATGTGTCTCGTACAAATTTTATATCAGAGGGAATGTTGCTTGATGATTTGGGCTATCATTTACACATCTACTTTTCACTCAGATTTTAAGTTGGTATTCCAATTAACTGTATCTATTCCAAAATTATCCAAATAGAAAGCCAAAGGTACTGATATGTGAAGAGTGATGATGTATTATTTCTTCAGAATAAAATTAATAAACCACTTTTAAAAATGAGAGAAAAGTCAAAAATTACTAGAGTACATCTTGACATATTTTATTCAAAATTGAGTGTATTCTTATATCTGCATTCATAATAGAATTCCAAAATAAAAAAATGTCTTAGTTGAAGGACAAAAATAAAAGATAAGAGAAACTCAGCCTCATTAATATCCTGGAGGATTTATAGTGCTGATTCAATTAAAGATCGTGAAATAAATTTTACAGTGTTACTGAAAGATGTAATTGTTAAAACTCTTTGTATAATGTAATTATTAGCCTTCTTTGTTACATACAAGTTTCAGTATTTGTTAAATTTTTCACATGGTAAACAGTGTCACAAGCACTGATAAACAAGCGATTTAAAATACAAAATCTAATGTTTTATTTGTATAATGTTTCTATAGCAAGTGTAGTTTTATGTATGTCTCAAAATCTTCAGATCTCATGTTTAGAAACAGGCCTCTCTAATAGAAAAATAAAATTTCAATAATCACTCTAATCCACTATATTTCACTACATAGATTTTTTTAAAATTTATTTGACTTACTAGGTAAAAAATTCTTCTGTCACAATATTTTGTTGGTTCCAAGTAAGATATTACATGGAAAGTCATTTTGAACATAAGTATCTTCACTTCTCACATTATTAAATGACTTAAATAGTTAAATATTAATTAGGTACCTCTTATTCTATAACTTTTGTATTTCTTTCCTTTGTTAGAGGGCACACAAAGTGATGAATAGTATAGAGAGGTCATATATGTGGTTTTGTTTTTAAAGAAACTCTCGCAAATAATATTTTATGAGATCTGGGATTCCTGGTACTTCACTGTTCTGCTTGAAAGAGTGTGGAGGGAAGTAGCACAACTGAAAAAGTGGCAGAAAAATAGATTATTAGTGTTAGGTTGATCTTACCTCTACAAACTAAGTTGCATTTTGTCAACAAGAGAGAAGACTATACAATGTATTCAGATAACAGTAATTATACTTCTCCTGTTTTGCTAACTTGTCCAGATATTCTTAAGTGGCACAGTCTTATTTGATCATAGACATTTCCTACAAAGTTCTACTTCCTAAGAAGACATTCATATGAAAAGTTCACAAGGCTTTGATAATCTACAGTCCCTCCTGCAGGCAGAATGCAAGGTCAGATGGTTCAATATTTTTTTTTTGTGGGTACCGGGGGGGTCGACCTCAGGACCTCGTGCGCCAACAGGCACCCGTGCTGCTGAGCGATATCACCGGCCCCTTTTTTGTATGTGGGACCCAGGAGTCGAACTCGGGCCCTCGCGCTTGCAAGGCAGGCGCTTACCGCCGCTGAGCCATCTCACCGGCCCAGATGGTTCAATATTTGAATGTTCCCAGCTAACTTATTTGATGGGAAACAAAATTGTTCTGGATTAGGTGTATTATTTCAAACACCTGAACTTTTTATTTCATTGAAGTAAGGAGATTATGTAAATGAATCTAAGGACAATGTTACTTAGAGAAAAGCGATATCCCTAATGCTGGGTAAGCCCTACAAATAGGGTGCTAATGTGTTCACAGGAAAGGGTTTGAAAGTGAAAGTAGTTGGAATCAGTAATTCAAACTGAAACATTACTCTTAAAAGTTTGAAATGCAAATCTAACTATAGTGCCAAGAGAATAAGACAGAGAAAAATAATCTTTTTGTTGTTATTTTTCTATTACAAGGGGACTCATGAAAATTTACAAATACAACAGGAGTCTTGAGGCCCTAATAAAAACCTGGATAGAAAAACTCTACTGTTGAAATTGCTTATGGTAAAGGTATATCCTCTTGCTTTTGAAAGTAGAGAGTAAAGTATGTTGATGGGGCTAATCCCAAGAATAACTCCTACATTCATAGCTTATGGTAGAGTTTGTATTTTATAATTTGAATGAAAACTTTATTATGTTGTGTTAATTCTTAAGGGGACCAACATTCAGGGCCGGTGAGATAGCTCAGTGACATAAGCGCCTGCCTGGCAAGCACAAGGGCCTGAGTTTCGACTCCTGGAATCCCACATACGAAAAAAGGGGCCGGTGATATCGCTCAGCAGCACGGGCGCCTGCTGGCGCGCGAGGTCCTGAGGTCGACCCCCGGTACCCACAAAAAAAATAAATAAATAAATAAAGGGCAGCATTCAGAGCACTCAGAGTAGGGAAAATGGTTGGTAGGAAAATCTCCCCAGTTAAGAGCACCTGCTCTGTGCTCTATTAGTGGAGAAATTCATCTTATTTTATCATTTACATAGACTATTTAAGGAAAATGTTATGGTCTCTACTTCCAGAATAGTAAAATAAAACTAAGGATGAAAGTTGAATAATTTATCCATGTACTCAAATCCACAGAGACAAGCTATCAATCAAACTTTATTCTCAATATTTCTAAAATCAAACTCCATTCATGGTAGTATCTTCCCATGCAGAATCAGCTGCCTAAATCTGAGGGCACAATGTAAACGGGGATAAATGTGTACTGTAACAACACCGCTGGGGTCTGGAGACCTGGGGGTTTCCCATGGCACGACCCTCCCATTCCTCAGCTCTGCTGTCACCCTAGTGAGGAATGCAAGCTTGGAGCAAGGCTGACTCAGAGCCTAAGATCTTCCAGGTCTTCAGGCGCAGAAGGAGGAACTCAGAAAACGAAAGTAGTGTGAAGCACAGATTTATTTACTTGTATTATTGCGAAGGGGGGGATAAAGCTGTGGAGCAACAAGTTTGCTGGACAGGGAGAGGTCAAAAGTGAGCTTCTGCGGAGAGTGTCCTCACTCTGCCCATTTTTATAGGGGTTTTAAGCTAATCAGGATCTTAGTCTTTGTTGCTGGGGTGGGCTAACGTTCATGGAGTTCCAGGGGGTATTCAGTGTATGCAAGTGGGTGTCTAAGAATAATTGTTTTTACACCTGTGAAGACTTCACAAGTGTAATTTCCGGTAACCAGGTGGTCATTTCTATACCCGTCTGTCAACGTCAGCCGTGCCACGTTAGCCATGCCCTACTCTGCCTATCTCCCCTTCTCATTCCTACATTCCTCCCTCTGACTCGATGATCGTCTTACTGCCATAGAATGGGGAAAAGATAGGGATCTTGTTTTTTAGCCCCTTGCAGCTCAACACTTGCTTGATTGGATACTGGGCTTGTTGCTAGGGGCTTGGTCCTTGTGGGCTAACAGGGGAATTGGGGTGGCCATAGCAACCTGCACTCGGAGGGACAGTGATGCCCTACACACAGACAGGTGTCAAAACCACAGACTGTCAGCTCTAAAGCACTAAGCTGATTAAAAACTGCTCGTTGCTCATACCCACACACAGTCTGCATTTCTTCCCTCTACAAAGGGCTCCGATCCTTTAACTTTCCCCAGGGGTCCTTCTGACCATACAGTACTTGTTCAAGAAGCAGGAATACTATCACTAAAGATATGAAAGTAAAAACCATTTTTCTAGGGTCTTTCTCATGCTTGTAATTTTTGTACGTGTGTGTGTGAGTTAAATGCTCTTCTAAGAAAAAATGTATTCTAAGAAAAATGATTATTGGTATGAATTATCTATAAATCTTCACATTGTGCAATGCAATTTTTAAAGAAATATATACAATTACTTAATTTTATGCACATCCACCAAAAATACACAATTTGTATTTCATATGCCATGCCTGCATATGTACTTTATTGTTACTGAAACAGTAGGAAATGCTGCACAAAACCAGTTGAACTATTTTTATTTCATTTCATGAGATATGCAACACTCTCTACTTCAAGTTTACCAATGTTTAACAAGGGACAAAAGAACAATAAGCAATTATAAGTTTCCTTAGTGGTCCTTTTCCTTATCTACTTTTTTTTTAACATGACTAGTTTATTATTACAGATAAGTACGGTAGAAAAATATATTGTAGGCTCATTTGTTGCCTAGCGATGTATATTTATTAAAAGTTTCTTTTTTTATGTGTTTGGAACCTGTTATAGCTTGAATGGAAAAGGTAGCCTCTCTTCTATTTTGTATTGTTTTGAGTCTCACTGAATTTCCACACAATGTGAGTGCTGCAGAGTTCTGTTCTCACAAGGTCCCACCTGTTTTGTAGGTGAGAGGGTTTGGATAGAAATGCCAGAGAGGGTTATCACTAGAACACCTCTACTGATACACATGGCACAATGTCTTCATTTTATAAAAAAAAAAAAAAAAAAAAAAAAGGACACGTTCAAGAAATGAAGATATTGGGCCGTGAGACGGCTCAGCGGCTTAAGCGCCTGCCTTGCAAGCGCGAAGGCCCGAGTTCGACTCCCGGAACCCACATACGAAAAAGGGGCCGGTGATATCGCTCAGAGGCACGGGTGCCTGTTGGTGCGCGAGGTCCTGAGGTCGTCCCCCCGGTACCCACAAAAAAAAAAAAAAAAAAAAAAAAAGAAATGAAGATATCAATTAAGAAATTCAGAAGAACAAGAACAGGGCAGTAAATTAAGTACAGAATGGCAACATGATCATTACAATGCTGAAGCCATCCAGATAAGTTTTGTTTTGGTTTGGTTTAATTCAATTCTGAGCTGTGAAGCAGCATAGGACAAGAGGCAACATTTCCTAGAATTACAACGTGCTAAAAAAGCACAGCAAACAGATTACCCTCTGGGAAAGGGTATGACAGCCAATGTGATAGAAAAAGTTCCTGTCCAGAAGTGTCAGTGAATACGCCAAATTAGATTGATTAAATATTTGAATAGTGATTGAATATGTAGGGCCCTGGAATTAAACAACCAGTTTTTAATAACTGTGAATGATAGTAATTTTGATAGTAAAACAGAGGATGGATATAGGGAATTTATATATTTATGATTCTACCATTATTAACTCCACGTTATAAATGAAGACTTTAAGTAGAGAAGTAAGTAAAAGGGGCATTTAAACACACCCCAAGCAGTGACACGCTATCCTGTAGAGCCACTACGGTCTGTGTATTTCCAAGAGAGTGCAGGTGAAATTGACTTAACTAGAGTAAACACTGCAAAAGAAAATGATATTAATTCATAAATTTTCAACACTGTTAAAATTAGAGATTTAGCTTCTTAGTAAATTTCCCTAGTTTTCTCAATGACAAGAAAAAGTGATAACCTGTCATCTTGATCTTGTGATTTCCAGCCTCCAGAAAGTAAGAACTACATTTGTTGTTTGGAAGCCACCTTATGATAGCCTATCATAGCAGCCCCAAATGGAATAAAATAAGAGAGTAATACGACCTATGAAGAAACCAGTTAAAAAAGGAGGTCACTAAAGAAACAGTAGTGGTCAAATGGCAGAGTAGCATATAGGAGAGAAAGGCTTTCATTATACATCTAGTTTTTTTTTTTTTTTTTTTGTGGGTACCGGGGGTCGACCTCAGGACCTCGCACGCCAGCAGGCGCCCATGCCACTGAGCGATATCACCGGCCCCTTTTTCGTATGTGGGTTCCGGGAGTCGAACTCGGGCCCTCGCGCTTGCAAGGCAGGCGCTTGTGCCGCTGAGCCATCTCACCGGCCCTATACATCTAGTTTTATAGGCTATGAATAATAACAACTTATGTAAGAATTTGGATAAATGGTAATCAAAATTAAACCTTTTCACGTGTGACCTATATAAGAGCATACTTCTTGGGCAGAGAAAATCTTAAACTGAAAGTAAATTATGTTTATACAAATATGTTGAGAAATTAACACTGTAAAATAATCCAAAGTACTGAATTTAAAATGTTGTAGCCAATTATTAATATTAAATCATGGCTTTTCCTGATGTTGCACACAAATTTCCAATATCCTTGAGTATAACAAATCAGCAAGCATACTAGAGTGCTAGTTAGGGATGGGACTTGAATCAGGGCCATTCCTATCTGGATTGCTGGGTTCCTTTCCCTTTCTTCAGCCAAGTATGAGGACAGCCCATAAAAGCAGAAAAAGAGGGCCGGGGAGATGGCCCAGCGGCGTAAGCACCTGCCTGTCAAGCGCGAGGGCCCGAGTTCGACTCCCGGAACCCACATACGAAAAAAGGGCCGGTGATATCGCTCAGCGACACGGGCGCCTGCTGGCGCGCGAGGTCCTGAGGTCGTACCCACCAAAAAAAAAAAAAAAAAAAAAAAAGTAGAAAAAGAGTTTATTAACTATTTGACCAAATTGGGAGGATAGCTAGCCCAAACCCCTTCAAATATACAGAAGCACTTTGATTTGCAGAAGGGGTAAAATAAAAGCCAGGAAATGTATATATGTAGATTTATAAAAGCTTTTTCCTAGAGAGATGAAAGCATTGAATCTTCTTTAGTATATATATTTTTGGGGGTCAAGGAGTATAAAGGAATGGGGTGGGGAATGGCAGTTTTAATTCTCAGTATGAAGAAGCATGGAGAAACAATTTACCACTAAAAAATTCCGACTTTAAAAATCATTTTAACCAGTCAGTTACAATAACATTCTTCATTTTCAAGCATATATAGAAAAGTTAAAGTATAAATCAACAGGTCATATTAGTGAAATCATTTCACTTAATGTCATAGTATACAAAATACACAAATAAATGTACATATATACGTGTGTGTATGTGTGTATAATTTAGAAAAAAATATATATATATCCTCATGAAAACAAAAAATGCTGGTATAGAATCATAACTTACTAAGTGCATTTCATTTGTTTCAACTCTGGCATTTTTTTCAAATATATCAATATATCTGTTTCTACTGTGTATAAATTATTCACTCTATTTTCTTGTTCACATTGCATAAAAATCAAAAATATAGGCTAAGATCCTGTTATATATGTGCACCACAGAGAATGAAGGTAAACCAAAGATAAAAATTTCTCCACAAAGCTACCAACAATTCACAGATAAAAGACATCAGCCTTTCTAAAACAATGCAAAAAGGAAAATATTTCAATGTTTACCGATTTTATGACAATGTGCTCTTTTAGTATTTTATTTTTGCTGGAATATTTCCAAATACTTAGTCACTTAAAATTAAGACAAATTCTTAACTTATATGTCTCTTGGTCAAAACTATGAAGCGAGTTTCAGAGATTAAAGTTTCTGTTTTGCAGGGCTGAGTTACTTTGGGAGGCTCTAGGAAAGAATCTACTTCCATGTCTTTTGCAGCTTCCGGAAGTCACATTCATTCTTAGACACTCTTCCTTCATCTTTCTTTTTTTTTTGTTGTTTTTTTTGTTTTTGGTGCCGGCAATCTAACTCGACCTTGCGCTTGCCAGGCGGGCCCTGTGCCCCTGAGCTATATCCCTGGCCCTCTTCCTTCATCTTTAAAGCCAGCCACAGTGGGTCAAATTCTCTCTCATCTCATCTCTTTCACTTGCTCTTCTGCCTCCTCCACTTTTCAAATCTTTTTACTTACACTAGAGCTGCATAGATAATCCAAAATAACCTTTTAATCTTAAGAACAGCTGATCAATAATTTTTATCCCAGCTGAAGCCGCCATTCTCCTTTGCCATGCTATGTTACATGTTCGCAATTCTCAGGATTAGGATTGTGCATTTTTGGAGCTGCTTAAAAAAGGTACATTTTATAAAATTTGGATATTAGAAAGATAACTGATGCTTGTAATAGAATGAACTAAGTAAAGGACGTGACGAAATATGCTCTGAGAATCATATGAAATATGGTACAGCACCTATGCAAATTTCAAAATTATCAGTAAGAAAAATATTCTTAGTCTATAATATTAATTAATAAAAATGTGAGACCAGCAGCTGTTCCTTGAATTCTAAAGATAAACATTACCTATGCATGTTTTTTATTCTATCACATCTAAAATTATCAAATAGTTATCAAAGATAGTAATATCTGAAACATGTTTTAAGGTCAACACAAATTCTCACAGATTGCTTGGAAATTAGTCTAATGTGAAGCTATAAAATGGCACAAGTTGTTTTTTGTTCTGATAACATAATAATACTAAAGCATATTCAGAAGCACAGATGATTCAGTATGATTTCAATTATTTCAACAAAATACTGTTATTTTAGCTTACTTTATAAAATGTACCATTCTTGAAATAATAAAATAGGACAATCCCAATTAACCCATGTATGAAATTATTTTTTAAATATACACACCCTGAGTCAAACATGAACACTGAATATTTTAAAGTGTTTCTGCCTTTAGGTGCTCTGAGACAGTGGCCATTTTTCCCTCATTTTATTCTAGATGTTTGATGTCTCAGGGATTAAAAAAAAAATTTGGTCTTATTTTATGAACATCTGAACAGACCTCAAATCTAGATGAATGACACTATTACCTGGATAGATAACCCATTTATCTGTAGTGACAATCTGCCCTAATGTTTCAGTAGTGCTGCTATCAAAAAGTGATATAAGATGCTCAAATCTGTGCAATAATCCCCCACTAGACAGTTAAAGAGAGGTATCATGTAGGAGTTTTTATTAAAGAACAAATACAACACATAAAAGGCAGTTATCCTCCTTTGTATAATTAAATAGCATGAATTAATAGGAAGATAATATCCTTCTTTTAATATATGTATGATGTATAAGAAAATGAAATTTTCCATCACTTCCTCTGTCTAGAGAGCCTTTAATAAAAAATGTCTTTAATATAATAGATCTTTTCAAGAAAGGTAGGGGGCAGCAGTACTTAATTTTCATTTATCATGTCAAACAAATAATACACTTAGGGCATCCCTAAGGCATTATATTACATATTACTTGCTGGTAACATGAGACTTCTTTCTGTATAAATGCCACTATATAATAGATAGAATAACAATAGTAAATGCAATAGGATTTTAATGAAATGAATATAACTTATTAGAAAAATGATGGACAGTTGAAAACTATAGAATTTGGTACTTCAAAGCCTGTAATAAGATAAGCCCAAGTCTTTTGAATTTTAGTGAGTTTCTTGAAGGTCAGAAAGAGAGATTTTGTAAGTGGTTTCATTCAAAGATTTATACAATATTTACAATTCTATATTTTTATATTTGCTATAGTAACTTGTTTCCTCAACTTTATAGAAACATAAGAGACTCTAAAATATACAATTTTATTCCATTTTCTTCCTGACAGTTTCTATTATTTCTTTTTAACCTTACAAATATCTTTTCACATTTCCTTTAGCTTAATTTTGTGGACAATTAATTCTTTTAAGTTTGGCCAGTTAAAAATTTGTTTTTATTTTTGAAATCAATAAGTTAGTAATGGACTGTGGGACAGACCTGATAGATTATAGTTGGTATGTTACTGAACTTTTCACATTTTGACCAAATGCCTGAGAAAAACAAAGAAGGAAAGATTTATACCGGTTTATGATTTTAGAAATTTTAAGTACATAGCTAGTTCTAGTGCTTTCAGGCCTGTGGCAAGGCAGAAACATCATAGCAGAAGGGCATGGTGGAGGAAAGCTGCTTGCCTCATGGGAGCTGGGAAACAGAGAATGGAAGAGCATGAAAAAAAGGGGCTAGGCACCCAGACATAGTTGTCAAGGCACATTCCATGATCCACTTCTTTCGACTAGGCCCCAATTCCTATTTTGATCACTGCCTAATAATGCCACTAAATTATAACCTCCTCAGTGGATCAATCTACCAGATGAAGTTAGAGAGCTCATGATCCAATTACTTTTCAAAAGTCCATCCTTTGAACATAATGTATTTTGGGAAGGACATTTCAGTTATAAACCATAGCAACTGAGATTCCACAAAACTCTAATCCCTGACACCAGTTTGCATATCACAGAATTATTGAAAGCATCAACTATTTCTCCTATCCTCACCTGTACTTGATCTGTGGTATCATCCAGGGAGTAAATCAAAAATATATATCCCTAGAAAAGTTGTAGTTCATTTAGGCTTTGTAAGACTTTGTAGGGACTTCTGAACTTCCAACTATGTCTTTATAAATGCTATATTTTGCCTTTATCTCAGTTGTTCTCCTAATTAGGGTGGGGACTGAAAATTTATTGTTTTTCTCTAATTCTATCTTAAAGATGTCTAATATGTATTCAATTTAGTAACCTAAAATGTACGTGTCTCTTTAATCTGTATATTTTATATACTAAATAACTATTTTGAATAAAATACTCAAATCAAGATATGGAATATAAGAAATAAGAAAGAATAATTTCCTATATACAAAAACTTTAAAAAAAAGGTAAAAATAAATGAAAACAACAAAAGAAGAATGATAATATCACTGGAAGTGACACCTTGTGTTGAACATTTAAAATCATGTGGGTATTAATATAAGTTTATTTAGACTTTTCATTACTTTTAAATCATCATGGATGAAAGATGATTGAAGTTGAATCTTGTATATCTTTCAATAACAAAAAGGGACAGAGTATCATATAAATAGCTTCATTTTCTTCTGGTATAATCTCATGAATTTCTATTTACTTATACTTAAAGAATATATAGGAGGTAATAACCTCAATATAATAAATTATATCTAACCATAAACAATATTGTAAGTATTCAAGCCAAAGACACAATAGTTGTGGAACAATCAACTATTGAAGATAAGGTAAACCAAGGATTGTCACACACACAAAAAAAATAATATGTCAGCAAGCTAAAGATATCTTTCTGTACTAAAAGAAGCAAAATTTCAGGTAAATTGGTGGCATTAAACAACATAAAATGAAAATGAGGATCTTTATTTATCTAAAGCCAGAGTAAAACAGTGAGTCAAAAATCTGGATTAGGAACAACTGTTATGTGAGCCTAATATTAAAGCAAAAATTAAGTCACTGAGTTCATATTTATTTTCTACTTCTATATAGTTTTATGTGGCAGCATCAAAATGTGGAAAAAGCATATCTATCTATCTATCTATCTATCTATCTATCTATCTATCTATCTATGTAGATAGATAGATATGTACATCTATCTATGTACTAAAATACCCCTTACTCACAACTTGAAGGAGGCAAGTTTCATCTTAGCTCACGAATGCAGAAGGCATGGTAGAAGGGTCTGGGTGGAGGAAAGTTGCTCATACTGTGGCAGCCAGGAAGCAGAGAGAGAAGGAAGAAAGAAGGAACAAATCCCGTTCCAAATAATGACCCTAGTGATCTAACTCTTCTGAGCAGAGCCTACCTCCTAATAAGTCAGATACGCTACCCCCATGATTCGGTCACCTTTCAAAAGCCCCACCTCTGACACCGAGAGGCCTTTGCGGGGCTTTCTCTATCCAAGGCAGAACACATCTTTAGTATATATATAGATATATATTTTAAAAAGAAATATATGCATTTGATTTCCCAAATAATTACTTAGTTGGAAATGCAACTATAACTGCAAAGACTTGGGTATTGTGAATGTGGTAAAACCATTACTTACTTACCATTAATTATTATAATTATCATTGACTACATAAATGGTGAAACTTCTGCAACTGTACATAAAGTGAGATTCAACAATACAATAAACCACTGTTCAAACATATAATAAAATATGTATTACAAAAGCTTTTATTTCAATGGATTAGAAATAAAAGTAATTAACATTACATTTCAAAATATTGTAAAGCTAGAGATCAGTCTAGTATATTTTTGGTTAAAACATAGAATTGAAGGAGAAATTATTTTTCCCTATTTTTATTGATAAGTAAAAAAGGACATTTATTTTTAAATAATATTTACAGCCCAATGTTAGTATTTACTTCTGAGAACATACATTTTGTTCTTAAATAATTTAGGATTTAGTTTCCTAAAATTTAATTGATCCTAAATCAAATCTTTTTTATACTGTCTGTTTTTCTTTTCTCACTAGAAATTTTGCTATAGATGCTAAAATACTATAATTAGACCAATTTTATTTTTTTGGTGTCCAATGATCTTATAATACAGATTTACCTAATTTATCATGAATATGCACTAATACCGAGAATATATTAGCATATTTCGATTGCCATATTTCTTACTGATTCAATAAATCATCAGAATTTGATATATTATGTAATTCTACCTCAAATAAAGAGAGGGAAAAGTAGTTTTTATTGATTTTATTCCCAATAAATGAGGAAATCTATCATTATATGATTTTATTATCATCATATTAACTAGAATCTACAGTATGCAACTGAGGGCATAAAAATCTTTTTTGGCTGAAAACTTTTCTAGAATCAGTAGTACAGTCAAACTGATGACTGTTTATAATAGCAATAATCCCTGCAAAATCAGTCATTAGCACAGTTAACAACTAATTTGTTCAAGTGTTAACTGCCCTTGGCTTTGCCTCAAGCTGTTAGAAAACTGGTTATTAACTGCTGGTTACAATTGATTTCTTAGGGCCCTATTTAACAGAAATTTGATTTCAATTCAACACCCACAGAGGGTAATTTTGATTCAGTAAACAAGTAAGTTTCCCTTCTTAATATTTGCCTTGATACAATATTGTTCTTTTGTGATATATCAAAAGGCCTTTCCCAAAAGTCTGTATGCCTGTGAAAATCTGTGATTATCCTATAGATAACTAGGTCAATGTTTGTGTTTTTCAACCTCTGTGGGTAAAGCTGTTAGAAAATTTAAAGTGTGTACACAGTGAAGAATGAAATATCTTTAGTTAAACATATTTATATATTACATATTTCCAAGTGCATACTATTGAATAAAACCATGGTATATATTACAAGAGCTCCACTATTTAGCCATATAATGGTTAAAAATAAGGCATGGCTAACAACAGCTAAGCAGGAAAAATCTTATGTGGCAACACAAAACTTCCCCAACATATTGCCAGGCTTCATTTTCAAATAAAGTCCAGTATTCTTAGACTTCCACTGAAGATGATTCTTCAATATAAGACTTTAATAATTTATGCATTAATTCAACAAACAATTATTAACCATAGCCTATGTTCTAGCATTGTTGTATTTCCATAGAACAAAGATTATCCATTTGGGGAAATTTACTTTATAGGGTTGTTGATACAAAATAAACACCAAGCATAACAGCCATTTAAATAATATATATTAGAAAATGATAAATTCTTTTTAAAAAGAAAAAAAAATAGAAAAAGGAGTACCAAGAAGTAAAAGTAGTGGTTGTGTTGCAATTATACCGAGGGTGGTCAGAGTAGGGTTCAGTGAGAAATGGAGTTTCAACAGATTTTAAAGGAGCCAGAGAGTTGGGCATGGGAGTGAAAGCCTTTTTGGAGGTTGTAGTAGGAGGACTGAAAAGTTCAAACCAGCCTTGGTAACTTAATGACATGGCCACTTAGTGTCTTAAAAAAATAAAAATTAAAAGAATGTAGCTCTGTGGAAAGGCCTTGGTTCAATGCCCTGTTTAAAAAAAAAAAAAAAAAAAAGATAGTTTGCAAGTATTTAAAAGCAGTTTTCAAGGAAATCTTATTCCAAGCAGAAAGGACAGTCAGAGAAATTTTCCCTTTGTTAATGTAGCAATGCATATATAAAAGTATGTATAAAGTGACATTTTACCACTTACACCATTTTTAAATGTGTAGCTCCATAGCAACCAAGTAGGTTCACAGTTTTGAGTAGCCATCACCAGTATCTATTTCCAATACATTTTCATTACTTGAAACAAAAATCCTGTAACTATTAAGTAATAATATTCAATTACCCCTACACAGTGTCCCTCATACCTTCTACTTTGTGTCTCCATGCATTTGCTTATTCTAGACACAGCATGTGAGTGAAATTATAAAATATTATCCCATTGTGCCTGGCTTATTTCAGTTAGTGTGATGTTTTCAAGGTTCATCTATGTTGACGCATACATTAAAATTTATTTATTTTAAAGTTGAGTGATACCAGTATGTGAGCGTAAGTCTCTATATCATTTCTATAAACTATTTATCTAGGAGTGAAATTTCTGGATAATACAAACCTTTGAGACCCAAATGATTTTCATAGTAGCTGTCCGACACGTGTTCATTTCTGGTTTGGTTTGTTTTATGATAGCCATTTGAATAAATGTGCAGTACTCTTTCATTCTGGTTTTGATTACCTCTCCCCAAGAAGAAGTTCAATGTTTTTATTTTACTGACTTTGCTTTTGATGCTATACTCAGAAAAAAATATTGTCACATATTGTCAGAAATACTGCCGCCTATGTTTTCATTGGAGACTTTTGTAGGTTTAGCTTTTATTTTTTATTTATTTATTTATTTTTTATGGGTACCAGGGGGTCGACCTCAGGACCTCGCGCGCCAGCAGGCACCCGTGCCGCTGAGCGATATCACCGGCCCTTTTTTCATATGTGGGTTCCGGGAGTCGAACTCAGGCCCTCGCGCTTGCCAGGCAGGCGCTTAAGCTGCTGAGCCATCTCACCGGCCCAGGTTTAGCTTTTAAATGAAATTTTTCATGACTTTTGAATTAATATAAATAAGGGATGAGTTCAGCTTCATTCTTTCTCATGTTGATATCTAGTATTCTAGTTTGTGGAAAAGATTTTCTTTTCACTAATGAATGATTTTGTCACCCTTGCTGAAATTAAACTGACAATATGAATAATTGGTTTTAGGCTTTCTAGGATTTTTAATTCTATACCTTTCATCTACATGCCAGAACAAGATAGTTTTGTTTACTGTAGCTTTGTAGTAAGTTTGAAACCAGAAAATGTGAGTCTTGCATTAATCATCCTAAGCCCAGGTGCTTTGTTGCTGGGGAGCACATTGTCAGGAGATCCAGTTAGCTTTTGTGAAAAATAAAGTTTATTAAGACTAATAGGTACTGGGTCAGTGATATAGCTCGGCAGCACAAGCACCTGCCTGGCAAGTGTGAGGTCCTGAGTTCGGTTCTTGGTACCCACATAACAAAAAAATAAAAATAAAAAAGACTAATAGGTACTAAGGGGAAGTATAGAGTCCCCAAGGAGTGCATTCAACTTCTTTTCCTGGAAAAATCCTGGGGAGTGCATGCAAGGTCACCAATCTTATCAGCCACAAGCCCACTGTAGGTACATTTGGTCACCTAGACCAAACGCCATGGGAGGTGAGCACTACTAAACACCACCATCTGGAAAAATCCATGGAGATATGTGCCAATCAATAGTGTTGCCAGCAGGTTTACTGGTAGTCAGTTAGGTGCATTGCTTGGAAGCAGGTGGGGTTTGCTCCAAAGTTGGGAACTTATGATTGAACTACATAGCAGGGATATTATTAGCTCTTTCTGATCATTTAAAAAAATTTTTATTTTTACTAGAATATGTTTGCAGCACATGATGATTATATTTCTCTTGGGAAGTTAGTGCATGTATGTCATGCACCCCTTAATTCTTTTTTCATATACCCTTTCATTCCTGTCTCTCCTGTTGGTCACATTCCCTTTTGCAAAAAATCTCCCTGTCTTCTATTTTTATTTTGCTCTTTATATTTTGGGCTTCTTTTTTAAAATTAATTTTATTGGTACACTTTTTATATACATAATGATCATACCCATCATAGGAAATTTGTACCTGTACATAATATATTTTGATTCTTTTTTCCCCATTTTCCTCCCCTCCCTTCAATGCTTATAAAAGAAACCATATGATATATGACTGTTTGTCTGATTTATTTTACTTAACATAGAGTCTCAAGTTGCATCCATTTTCTTGCAAATGACTCAAATGTATTCTTCTTTATGGCAGAGTAGTGCCCCACTAGATTCACAGCCAAAAGCTATACAAACTTCAGGGATGATCTAACACCCATAGTCCTCAAAATCTTTAATGAAATTCAAAGGTGAGGCATATTCTTGAAGTTATTCCTGGAACCTAGCATTAGCCTAATTCTAAAACCAGACAAGAACCCAAAACAAAAACAGAACTACAGGCCAATTGAATGCAGATTCAAAAATCAAGATTTTTTTCAAACAGAATGCAACAGATCATCAAAAACATCATACATCATGACCAAGTACCCTTCATCCCAAGGAATGCAGGGATGGGTCAATATACACCTCTCCATAAATATAATACTTCACATAAACAGATGCAAGTTCAAAAATCTCATGTTCATCACAATAATGCAAAAAATCCTTTCGTAGAATTTAACATCCATTCATAATTTTAAAAATAACTGTGAAGAAAATAGGTATAGAAGGACCTTATCTCAGTCTAATAAAAGTCACTTATCACAAATGTATTGCCAACATCATATTAAATAAGAAAAAGATAAAAAATTTACTCTAAAATCAGGAACACTATCACTACACCCGTTCAATATAGTGCTGTGTGTACCATTGTATAACCAGCATTACAGGGAACAACTGACTTACCCTATGACAGGAAGGAAGCATCTACAGATAATGCCATGTGTCCATTTAGTACTGTCCTTTAGATAACACTTACCCGGACATTCTGATATTTGTCTGCTTGGAATGCCCCTTTGACTTAGCAAGGCTTAGAATGGAAAAGGGTTTTTCAGGAAAACTGTACCAAATATCCTTGTTTTTCTTAGGAAGGATACATCTAAATATGCTTTTTTGTTTTTCAAGAATGTTAATAGCTGTTTGGAATCCTTTGAGATTGTGTGTAAATTTTGGGATTATGCATCTATTTACGCAAAAATTTTTCATTGGGCTCGTGATAGGCATTGCATGGGTGTTATAGGGTAGTTTGGTTAGTACTGACATCATAATAATACTATCTCTCAAACCTAGTAAACATAATTTTCCCATATTTGTTCATGTCTTCTTTATTAGAGGTCAGCAATATTTTGTAATTTTCATTGTAGAAGTTATGGCTCTTGGGTTAAAATTATTTAATTTTATTTCAGTTCTATTGTTAATTTATATTTCGTTTATTTGATGATTCATTGCTAATACATAAAAATAGAAGTGACTTTTGATCCTGCAACTTTGATGAATTGGTTTTCTAGCTCAAAGATATTTTGTTTTGTTGTGTTGTATATTTTTGCATTTTAATGAAATTTACAGATAATATGTCTTCTCTACACACAGGGAGAACATTTTTTGCTTTCATATGTGGATGCCTTTCACTCATATCTTTGTCTTATCCCTCTGGATAGAGTTTGCAGTAATTACTATGCTAAACAAAAGTGATAATAGTGAAGCTAGGCATGGTGCATGCCTGTAATCCCAGCGCTAGGGAGGCTGAGGCAGGAGGATTGCTATGAGTATAAGGCCAGCCTAGGCTACATAGTGAGTTCAAGGCCAGGCTGAACTACATAGGGAGACCCTGTCTCAAAAAAACAAAAAATAAAACCAAAGTGATAATAGTGAGCATGCTTGTCTTGATACTGATCTTAGATTTAAAGAACTACGTATCTTTCACCAGTGACATGATATTAGCTGTACATTTTCAATTCTATTTGTAATTTTTTAACCAGAAAATGTTCTTAACATTTTTCACTGGCTTTTTCTGCATCAGTTGAGATAATCAGGTATCACCCTTCTGCTTCTTTCCACTAATGAGTTATATTACATTGATTTATTTCTGTATAAAACTTCTTTTGTATTCTTAAATTTAAGCCTACTTTTTCATGATACGTAAAAGATTTAATATGCTTCTAAACCCAGTTATTATATTTTGCTTAATGTTTTTGCATCTATACTTGGCAAGAAAATATCCTATAGTTTTCTTTTCTTATAGGGTATTTGTTATGCTTTAGTGTCTGAGAAATACTGAAAACATAGAATCGTTACTACTCATTTCTTTCTTCTCATCATTTATTTGAAAATGCTTGAGAGAAATTGGTGCTAATTCTTCACTATGTTTGGTAAAATTAACCAGGAAAGACAATTGGCCCAGAGCTCTTCTTTGTTGGGAGAAGTTTGATTATTGATTTACTTCCCATGTTTTCTGTTGGTATAGTCAGATTTTAGTTATTTTCTAAACTAATATTTTGTATGTTTCTAGAAATCTGTTCATTTCAACTAGGTTACTAATTTTTGAGACAAAATTATTTATAATACTCTTTTTAAATTTTATTACGAAGTTTATTGGTGCATTTTTTATTGGTGCATTCATCATAGGAAATCTGTACCTGCACATGATATATCGTGATTCTTCTGTTTTTTTCATTCCCCTTCCCCTCCCCTCATTTCAACCCCTCTTCCCTTCCTTATTCACAGAGGTCTGTTTCTATTGTATCTTTCTTTTCTCATTTTTTTCTTTTCCTTTCCTTCATTGCCCCCTCCCTAGCTCCTCTTTCCTTTTGAACAATTTCTTCCTATTTCATATTAGCTATTATAACTTTGGTCCTTAGCTACGCTTTCAGTTTCTCACACCAGAGAGACAATATTATATTTACACTCATGTATCCAATTTATTTCACTTAAGACTGTGGTCACAAGATCCATTCCTATAGCTATAAATGTCTCAAGTTTATCTTTCTTTATGGCTGAGCACCACTCCATTGTATAAAAAAAAAGCCACATCTTCTTTATCCATTCGTTGGTTGATGGGTGTTTGGGTTTCTTCCAAGACTGAACTATTACAAACTGTGCTGCTGTATGCACTGGTGTGCATATATCACTGTGGTATGATGCTTTTAATTCTTTTGGGAAGATAAGAAGAAGAGGGATACCTGGATCAAATGGGACCTCTAGTCCTAGTTTTTTGAAGAATTGCCACACTGATTTCCAGAGCAGTTGCACCAGTCTACACTCCCACCAACAGTGGAGAAGAGTTGCTTTTTCACCACAACCCCACCAGCATTTGTTATTGGTTGATTTCTTGATAATAGCCATTTTTTCTGGAGTGAGATGGAATCTCAACAATATTGTAATTTTCATTTCTCAAATGACCAGTGATGTTGAACATTTGTTTCTTATATTTATTTTATGTTTCTACTTCTTCTTGTGAGAAGTGTGTATTCATCTCAGGTGCTCAAGACAAGGATATCCACTATCACCACTCCTATTCAATATATTTCTGGAATTATTAGTCAGAACAACTAGACGAGAGAAAGAAATAAAAGCAATAAAGATAGTAAAGGAAGTTAAGTTATCATTATTAGAAGATAACATGATGCTCTACATGAAGATCTCAAAAGCTCTGATAAAACACTTCTAGATTTAATAACCAAATTGACTCTTGTAGAGGGATACAAAGTCAACACTCAGAAATCAATAGCATTCCTGTATATAGATAACAAACTCATTGAGAGAGAAATTAGGCAAACAACCCCTTTCAGAATAGCATCCAAAAAAATGAAATACTTTTGAATCAATCTAACAGAAGAAGCAAAATATCTCTATGCTGAAAACTATAGTACTTTGAAAAAGGAGATCAAAAAGGATATTAGATAATGGAAAGCTATCCCTTGCTTTTGGGTTGGAAGAACCAACTAGTGAAAATGACCATACTTCCAAAATTGTTATACAGATTTAATACAATACCAATCAAAACAGTATTAGTGTACCTCACAGAAGTAGAGAAAATATTCCTAAAATTCATTGTTGACCAGAAGAGACCTAGAATAGCAAAAGCAATTCTGAGCAACAGAAGTAAATCAGGGGTCATCAAAATCCCTGACTTGAAATTATACTGCAGAGCTACTGTGATAAAAACAGCATGGGATTCACAAACAACTAAAGAAATACAAGAAAAAAAAAAACCTGAGGCTCAATGGAACAGATTAGAAAATGCAGAAACAAATACAAACACACTCAGCTACCTTATCTTTGACAAAGGGGTCAAACTCCTTCAGTGGAAGAATGATAGCCTCTTTAATAAATGATGCTGGAAAACTGGATTTCCACATACTGAAATTAAAACTATAATATTCTGATATAATACTTTTTTAATATTGTGATATATTCCATTTTAATTTTTTTTGTGGGTACCGGGGATCAACCTCAGGACCTCACGTGCCAGCAGGCGTCCACACCACTGAGCGATATCACCTGCCCTTTCTTTGTATGTGGGTTCTGGGAGTTGAACTTGGGCCCTTGCACTTGCCAAGCAGGTGCTTATGCCACTGCGCCATCTCACTAGCTCCCCCATTTTAATTTTTGAAAAATAATAAAAATATACAAATCTTTTATGATATTGGAAAACTGAATATTTTCTATTTGTTCTTAACCAATCGAACATACAGATTTATTAATTGTGATAACTTTTTCAAAAACATGATTTTGATTTTGTTAATTCAATCTTATTTTGTTAATTTTGTCTTTTCTGCTATGTACTTTATCCTCTAATCTTTACTATTTCATTCCTTTTACTTAAAATTTAGTTCTGCTCTGTTCCTCTGGTTGTGATTTTAGATGATTCATATTTAATGGGTGTTTACAGCCACGTGTTTCTCTCTTTGTATTACTTTACTATATCACACAAATTTGACTATATGTCACTTTATTTCATTTTCATTCAAAGTTGTTCCACTTTTCTTTGTTTTTTGATTTATACTTTTTACCTATGGGTTGTTCAAGACTCAACTTTATCTCTAAATATTAGCGAGTTTATCTGTTTTTATGTTATTGATTTTTAATACACCCTGCTGGGGGCAAGAAATTATTTTACTTTAATCTTTTAAATGTATTAACATTGTTGTCTGGCCTAAGGTATTACCATCCTGCAGAACATTCCATGTGCACTTGGAAAGATAATGTATTTTGTTGCTGCCAAGTGAAATTTTGTTTATATATTTTCATTTTCATTTTACTGTCATTCAATTTTTGAATTTTAATTGATTTTTGAATGCTCCTTCTATTACTGAAAGTTGAGTATATAAGTGTCCAATTATTACTGAACAATTTCCACTTCTGATTTTATTAATGTTTTCTTTTATTTATTTATTTTTTTTTGTGGGTACCGGGGGGTCGACCTCAGGACCTCGCGCGCCAACAGGCACCCTTGCCGCTGAGCGATATCACCGGCCCCTTTTTCATATGTGGGATCCGGGAGTCAAACTCGGGTCCTCGCGCTTGCAAGGCAGGCGCTTATGCCGTTGAGCCATCTCACCGGCCCTAATGTTTTCTTTTATTCATGTCGGGGCATTGTTTAGAACATTTGTGCTTGCTATATCTTCTTGATAAATTGAACCTTTAACAATACATAATATCCTTGTTTTTGTATTGTTACCTTTTTTATTGACTAGTCTATCTGACAACAGTATGACCTTGACAGTAGTGTTAGTATTTCATGGAATACCTTTTATCGTTCTCTGCTTTTCCTCTTTTTTTGTCTCTTTTTGTCTAAAGTAATATTTTTGTGTTATTTATAGCTTTTTTTAAATATCAATTGGCCAATCTTTGCCTTTTGAAAGTCAGTGCCATCCATTTACTGTTGAAGTTATAAATAAGAATGTACTTATGTAATTTAGCTATTTGTTTCTATGTCTCACATATTTTCTCATTTCCTCCAATACTATTTCTTTTTATATTTCATTTTTATTGTAGCAGTATTTTGATTTTCTTCTTTCATTTTCTTTATCTGTTCTGTAAGTTGTTTTCTTAGTGGTTACTCAAGGAGTTTTTGAATTTCCAACAAAATTGTTTGAATAGTAATAGTATAGTTTTAATAGTATATACTACACTGATCCTGAATAGCTCTCTTCATTAATCTTTGTACTTTTATTGTCATGGATTATAATGTATATAATTCATATAGATGTGCATTATTTACTATAGATTTATAATTGCTTTTTTGTATATTTGTGTTCAGTAATATAAAAGGATCTACAAACCAAAACCATGTTAACCTTGATGTTTCTACTTACATCTGTAATTACCTCTACCAGTATTATTATTGTGTGTAACTTTGAATTGCTTTCTGGTGTCTTATCATCAACCTGAGTAATGCCCTTTAGCATTCCAGAGAGCAGACCTGCTAGCATTGATTTTCTTCAGCTTTCTTTTACCTAAAAATATCATCATTTCTCCTTTCTACTTACAGAATAGCTTTATCAGATGTTGAACACTTGGTTGAGAGATTTAGTTTGTCTTGTTCTTTGTTTTATTTTGCAAATTTAAATACAATGTCTTCTTTACTTTTCTTGTTGCTGAGATAAAATACTGGACACCCAAAGTTAAAGAAATAAAGTTTTATTTAGCTTACAGTTTGTAGAGGTTTCAGTCCATAATTGGCTGGCTCCAAGGCAGGGTGGCATGGTAGACAGGGATTGGAGAAGAGAAACAGTTCATGGTGGGCAGAAGGTAGCAAAAGTAACAAGGGATGACTATAGTTCTTTCTATCCTTTGTATCTTATCTAAATCCAGCCACCTCTGAAAAAGACCCACCTATAACTGCATGAGGCTTTGGGGGAATATCTAGACACAAACTATAACATATGTCATCCCACTGCCTTTTGCCTCCATGGTTTCTTGTAAGAAATCAACCTCTAATCTCATTGAGTCTCCCTCATTCATACAAGGAATTGACCAGTAAGTTATTTTATTTTATTTTTTATCTTTGGATTTTTGATAATCAGACTATATTTTTCAGTGGGTTTATCCTTCTGTGTTACTTTTACTTGATTTATTTGAAGGGGGATTCATATTCATGTCTTTCATAAAATTTAAGTAGTTTTCTACTATTATTTTTAAATGTATTTTTATGAGATTTTCTGTCTTCTTGAGCTGTTATTATTATTATTATTATTATTTTGCTATGCTTCTTGGTATCCCACAGTAGTATTTATTTTTCTTCATTCTTTTTCTTCTTTTAGAGCCTCAGATTTGATCATTTCAGTTGTCACCCAGTTTACTGATGATTTCTTTGACCTGCCACATAACGTTTCCAGTGAATATTTTATTTCAATTATTGTATTTGGCAGATGTTTAGTTGTAACAGTTTTTAGGTTTCCTTATAATTTCCATCTCTGTTGATATTTTCAACTACTTTTTATGTTCTTTTTCTGAGCTGATTTAGTCCTTTTCTACCATGTCCTTCAGCCCATAAGGCATATCTGAGGCAATTGATTTAATAAAATGTCTATGCTTCCATAAGAATGGGTTCTGTAATCTTTTAATTTCCTGTGAATATTTAATTTATTTTTCATGTTTCTTTGTATGTTTGCAGTTTTTTTGAGAGTTGGACAACATAAATATTTCAATTTGATAACTCTGGAACTCTTATTCTCATCAGGAATTGCTGATTTCTATTTGGTGAAGTTTGGAACTGTTTTTACTTTCCCAAATTATTTTTGCAAGTTATGCCTTCCTTGTTGTATATAGTTAGTGAGTTGCTGTATTGTTATCTCTGAAGTCTTGTAATCTGACTAATATTTTCTTAAATGCCTACTTCCAAGAAGGAAAAATGCATTGTTTTTTAAATATTTTTATTATTGTATCCTAGAAAGTCACTTTGATCCATAGTGCTGAAAACCAAGGCAAACATCTATGCCAATCCCTCAGAACACCACCATATACAACAACATTCACACAACCCTGAATTTTCAGGAAGCAAAGACCTTATTCACTTTGCCAGCATCACCCTGCTCCTCTTAAAGAGATGGATACTTCTACTTTCTAACCTTCCTAAGGAACAGTGTCTTGTTAATGCACACCACTTTCTTGCCTAAAAGCGGATTCTTCTATCAGTCAGATTATACAGCCCTGAGTTATTTTATCTAAACACGTCTTTTCAGCTCCATTGATGCTTTTGCAAAAAGAATGACTGCAAAGATTTCCTTCTTTTCTATTTTGTAGGGCATTATTCTAAAGCAAAGTTCTATAAAAAATGGTTGGCTCATTTTAGGAATCATTTCTCCATGGTTCAATCATGTTTCTGTACATCTTGTAAACAAAAGGATTTTCATTTTGCATTATCTCTTCATCATTGTGAGCATGCCAAAAATTTATGAAAGATAGAGATAATGTCTAGATTATTTTCTTGTATAGTATAATATTAATTTTATTCTCTTTAAAAATCATCAGTTTGTTTATATGCCATGTTTAAAGGAATGAGAGTTTTTCTAAGTTTAGAGTAGTTTTTGTTGTTTTCGTTTTTGTTCTAGGATGGTAAACATCCTACAGCCTTACACATGCTAACCATGAACTCTAACACTGAGCTACACCTCTGGCTCCCTAAAGTTCAGTCATTCCACTACACAACACATTGCATGAATGGGCAACATATAGTACTTGGTATGTTGCACTATAATAATAGGGTTTGAAGAAACAGTTGAGAAAATGTGATATTCTAGATATAATTATCTCTCTAATAACCTGATCTTTGTTACTAACACAATAGTTTTGTATCTTTAACCAGCTCCTCTTGGACCATAGTAGGCTATCCAGTTAACTTGAAAGTAAAATAAAATCTTATTTCCTTAACAATTTTGAAATGCCTAGTGTATTTGAAAAATACTTGGAAGTCAAAATATAATTTACACAGAATTATAAGTGGGAATAGAGTTTTAGAAGATGATGACAGAATGGAACAAGATAGAAGAAAGTAAGGCACAACCCATAAGTTTGCATAAGCCATTGCAGGAAAACAAACATATAGCTGTAGTGTTTGAAATGGGAAGCTACCAAATGGGTTTAGGAAAAGAGTGACATGATGTTACTAAGATTGTAAAAGAATGAATTTAGCTTTTGTGTTTAAAAATTTACAGGATTTATCTAGTACATTGCACAATGAATGATGCTTGCTTAGTGGATATATGCATATATATTTACATATACCTTGTATATGTAAATTCAGTTATATGCATATATGTAAATATAAAATATCTCAATCACCATATATACATATAAATATATGCATATAAATGAGTGGAATATGTATATTTCAAAGAGGCTGTTAGGCACATATATATACCATCCCTGAGAAAGCTGCAGATGGGTCAACTTTTGAAAATAAGATAGGAAATTCAGTTTTGGTAGTGTATATAGTGTTTGAAATGTTATGAAATAGCTAAGTAGAGATATAAAATAGCTAAATATAGTAATAATATCAAGACAGGTATTTTTGGTATTTAGAATGTAAGAACACTTAAGCCATTATATTATGCACACCACTAGTGCCATATCAACTTCATTTTTGAAGGCTAGGATATACAATTCTAGTATGAAAGCACTGTGTTCTGGTTTCCACTTGTGTGATTATGTTTATACATATATGTGGTATGTGAGTGTGTATGTGTGTATGTATGTGTGAGTTTATGTATTTTATTCAGGAATGAAGTTTCAAGTTCATCTGTGCTCTTTGAAAGGTGATACTTATTTTCTTCTAAATTTGCTTTTCATTTTAATTTATCAGAAAATATACTATGATATGTATACAAATGGATTAGTTTTTTTATTTTTCCTTTTTCTGGTATACAAATCTAGAATCTGTGGGTTACCTCAAATAGATTGCATATATTTTCAATTACAATCTATTCAAATTTTATTTCCAGTAAATTAATGTTTTTTGAGTTTTCTTATTAATCTGGCAGAAGGAAATTCAAGGCAGTCAAATACTGAGTCATTGGCGTGGCTACTGTTGGGGGTTTTTAGCCAGATTTATGCTGAGAATCAAGAGAAAAGAATCCAGCTGAATAATTGAAAATGCTGTGCATTTGGCCCGAATGGAAGCTCCATTAAAGCTGTGGACTGCAAAGATAGAGCAGAGGAGATCTTGACTGCTGAGAAGGAACAGAGAATAGAAGAAAAGGTCTGAGGGCATCACAAGAAGCAGCAAGACTCCACCCTTTGAAGCTTTGAAATTGCAAAAATGAAAGTCTTTGCTTTGAGAAGAAAGCCCCAGTACACGATGTTCCAGAACAGTGGCAGCATAGAGAATTTGTTCCTCAGAATTGGGTTCAGAGTGCTCAGTGATCCAGGCACTTGACCAATACAGCCAAGAGAAAGGGAAGCCTAACTAGTGCTCAAGCTGGCAACAGACCTTGGCATCACCCATGTGGCACTGGCTTTAGGGACATGCAGAATGCAAGAGTTGTGGGTTCAGGAAGGCTTCCACCCAGATTTTAGAAGAAGGCTCAGGAAGCCAGGCAGTGTGCCCCTGAGAAGACAGTGCATGAAACTGTGAATGTAAAGCCAAAGGTGTAGTGGAGACTCCATAAGTTTGGAGAAGCCAGGAACATGGATCTTCTGAGGAATACTGCAAGGAGGGAGCAGAGCATGCCCAAGAGAGAAGCCATGAGAGCTACAACCACTGGAAGTGCCATAGAAGCAGAGCCACTCAAGGCATTTGGAGTTCACTTCTTGCCACAGATTGCATTGGATGCTGCACATGTAACTACAGGACTTAATGTTTGCCCTGCTGAATTTTGGACTTACTTTGGTCCATTCCTTTGTATCCCCCTGTTTGTAACTTTTGCAATGGAAATATCCATATTGTGCCATGGAATGTTGGAAGTGTTTAACTTTCTTTTCATTTGTACAGTGGCTCAGAGCTAAGAGTTTGCTTTAAAACTCAGAGGAGGCTTGGGACTTTTCAGCAATGCTGGAACTGTTAGGACTTTGTCAACTCTTAGAGATGAACTAAATGACTTTTTCATAAAGAAATGTACATTAAGTTTTGGGGGGCCAGTGGTGGAATATTATAGTTTGTGTTTAGATGGCCTCCCAAAGCCTCATGTGATCATGGTGGGCAGGGATCTTGGAGGTAGCTAAATCTAGTTTGTGATTGATTCATGGTCCAATGCTGGTGTTAATGGTGTGAAAACTACACCCACCCTAGCCTGCATACAATATAGGGGACAGAAAGAGGATTGTCCCTTCTGTCTCTCCCTTGTTGCTTTTTCTATCTTGCACATCCATGAACAGTTTCCCATCTGCCATGTGCCAACCTGCCTTGGAGCCAGCCAATTATGGACTGAAACCTCTACAAACTGCGAGATAAATAAACTTTCCTCCTTTAACTGTAGGTTTCTGGTATTTGGTCTCAGCAACAATAAAAGTGACTACAGCAGTGACTCATGTCAATATATTGTCCTTAACATGCAGGCTAGTGTTCAAAAAGAATTCTCTAATTCTTTAATTGGGAAGCTGTATGCATATATCATGTGTCTGTGGTGTGTGTGTGTGTGTGTGTGTGTGTGTGTGTGTGCATGTGTGCATGTGTGCATGTTTGCATCTAATCCTTGGTAATTTTTAGTAGTTCAATTTGGAGTGTAATATTTATTGATTTTCCTTGGATTTTCAAAGCTGTCATTTCATTTCACACTCATGTGCAGAGCACATGAAAACTATGAAAATTATCACAAACTCATACTGTGGCTTAGAAGAATATCATTAGTTAACAAGTTAATTGTAGTCAGCATTTGCAAGGGAATAGAATTAATATAGGACACATAATTTATAGGATTATATTATAATATTCACCCAAAGAGTAAAATGCAGAAGAGTGCAAGAGATTTGTCCATGCACTAGAGGCTCAAAGAATCCATCCAAGGGCCTGGATCCCATGGCAATGTCCTCCATGAGTCCAGCAGGAGGTCTAAAACATATGACAATATCTTATGCAAGTCTGTATCAAGTATCTACACTGGGAAGGCCTGAAGGTCAGTGGTGGAAGCTAGAAAGTCTACACCAGTGGGATGAAGGATCTGTGCAACTAGGCTGAGAGATCTGCACTGGAGCCAAGAACTGATGCTCAAGGTAAGGACCAGAGTTCCCCTAAAGAGAGCCACAGCCATCCTCAGTGACAGTAAGGACCTGAGCTCCTCTGATGATGAGCACGGCTTAATTCATATCAGGAAAACCAGCACAAGTTTCTCCAGTAGAATCAACAGGACACCATTTTCCCCTCCAGTTTTCCTCTTATGCTGTTGGCAGCAATCCTCAGGTGGGCCATCCACACCCAGCACCACGCTGATTCAGTTCAGCTCAGTGTTACCAGTTGACCATTAGTTAATTCACCACAGTAATAAAATAAAAATTCTACAAAAGTTATTAAGAATTATAACTACTGATGTTGAAACAAATGCTAGACTAGATTTGTAACTTGAATAAGGAAGAACACAATACATTACTTCTTCAGGTTATTATTATTTTTTGCTGCTAATGGCAACATAGAATGTGAAGCTATGCTTTTCACACATACCTAAATGTAAAATTAAATTGTGTTTTTCGTTTCTTACTAGTATATAGGTCCATATTTGAGTAAATTTCAAGTCATTATGTTTGGCTTACACTAATACCTGATTTTTCAGATAAACTGAGCCCTAAATAAGTGGTTGTAGAAACCACTTATTCAAATTTGTGACATTTGTGATCAGAGTGATCTCTACCACTAATTGTAGAAGTGTTCTTCTGGAGTGTAAAATGTGAAAAGGTCATAATCCTTGTCCTCTCTGTCCTTCTATTTAAAGACACATTCTGAGATCATAATTTAAAAGCAGCATATAATGTATGTTTCTCAATTCAGCATTTGTCTCTATAACTTAAAAAAAAATTGATAGAATTCCTAGGCTTTGGGATAGTAAAGCTGTATAACGTCTTTTCCTTTTCCCTTAAGCAAAGTGCTACTATTTGATTTATCTTCTGTACTTGCCTTTCTTTTAACAATATCAACTTTTTCTCAGACAAATGCAATGTTGTGTGTGACCCCACAGAGAAAGAGATTTCTTTTTAAGGAATGTGTATAAAGTACTTAATAAGTCATGTCATTCCATGATTTACTGTATATTATATTTTCAGTGACTACAGTTAACTTTCTTGGTCTCTAGATGCCAACATTTTAATAAAAACAAGACATTTTCAACAAAATATCAGAAACAAAGTGATCAAAGTGCTGTGGGAGCAGTTTCGCAACAGTTTGAGCTTTGAATTTCCTATTCAGTTTCCAAAACATTCACTTAAAAAGCATTTATTGAAGCTGAACTGCCTTTATCAGCCTGATCAGAGCTCCATAAAGAGCATGCATGATTCAACTGCCTTCCCAAGCTTTAAAAAATATAACTTTGATATATGCCTCACAAGTGCAACACAATAGTTTTCATGCTCACGTTTGTTAAGATTTAGTGGAGCCATTAAAGAACAGAAGGGCTCTTTGGTGGCAATCCTCAGACATACCAAATATCCCAAAGCAAAACCTTCTACAAATCAGAGATTAAGGTACTGAGAAAAATTTCCACTTGATTGCAGTTTTCCCCTTTAAACCTTGCATCAGGAGTGACTATCTTCTCAATCAAATCTCTCAGAGGGTGAATAGATAGGGTATTTTTCCCCCTCTTGGAGGAAAATATCAACTGAGAGATAAAAAGTGACATTCTATGTGCCTTGTCCTAGAGTCAGTCAATTTATTTAAAAAACAGTGTGTGAGCCTGACCTATACATGAAGTTCGTGGCATGTCTCTTGTCAAGTATTGATCACTTCAGTCTTTACTGTTTGCCTACTGCAATGTAGCTAATAATCTCTTTTTATTTAGTTTGTGGGTTTGAATTCTTATCATGGCTTTGCTGATTTCACTGGGACTATTAGATCTTGCTTTTGCTGTGCAAATGGCTATGGAAATTAAGCTTGCTGAAGTACTTTTCCTGAGCAAACACTCTTTGTTTTCCATCAGTTCATGTATCAAGTGGTTTGCATGCAGATAGGGTACATTTGTAAGCAGTAGGTGCCATCAATCTTCATGAATTTGCTATATACCCCATTTCACCTCTACTTGGTTCAATGGGAGATTGGGAAGGATGGCTGAGCAATTAGGCTGTTCCCTTTGACTGACATCAGATATTTCTATCTAACACACCTCAGCACTTTGAGTGTCAAAGCTGAATGCTTTTAAAATTGGACGAAGGGTGGTGTGGTGAAATGTCCTCCATGTTTTGACACATGGGATATCTCTATTAGTTTTCAAAATTATATTTGGAATGTTATTTACAAATCAGAAGCAAAACTAAATTTGACTTGCTTATATATACTATCTACTCATATTAGTGTCTCAATTGTTTTAGGGTTATTGTAGGGTTAGAAAAATGGCTTTACTTCCTGAATGACATTTTCAAGTTACTGTATTTGTTACGGAACTGAAAAAGACAAGTACAAAATATAAACAATATTTATAGAGGCTTTTTCACTTCACTTTTTAACATTCTAAGATGTTCTACAATAAATGAGTTGAATTTCTTTTTTTTTTTTTTAATATGCAGGTACTGGGAATTGAACTCAGGACCTCACACTAGCTAGACAGGTGCTTATGCCATTGAGCTGTATCATGGGCCCCAAACTTCAATTTAAGGTAATAGTTGATATAGTTTTATGCATAGTACAATAAAATTGTTATTTTATAAAATACTCTTCATAAGAGTGTATGTTCTTGTGTACTTTTAGTATATTTATATATAGACATAGATAATATAGCCAGAGAAATACATAGATGGATATATGATATATAGTTATATAGGGAGAGATGTATTGTTATACCATAAATCAAGCTCAGTTAATTGATCAATTATGTTCAGAGCTTTATATTACACTTTGGCGTATCTATTGTTTCTAGTTCACAACTCAAAGAAATTGCTCAACATGAAATTTAAAGATTACTATCTATAACAGCCACAACTTTCCATTGTACTTTTATTAAAATTGTGTCAGAATTAAAATGTCTTAAAGGACTTCTTATAGATAGGAGAATAAGAAAATATATATATTATATTTATATAATATATATATATGTCATATATAATTCTTGATGCTTATAGAAAACACAAGCTGCCAACTGCAATATGGTATAATTTTTTTTGTGGGTACCGGGGGTTGAACTCAGGACCTCAGGCTTGCCAGGCAGGCACTTATGCCCCTGAGCTATCTCACTGGCCCATGAATTCTTCTCTTGGAGAACTCCTCCTTCCCTTCTCCATTCATTATGTGGTAGCAGCAGGGAGAAGTTATATCCGGATGCAACTTATAGACCTAGATGATTAATACAAGGATAGATACTGAGTACAATGGAAATGATCAGAATTATTTTTTGGAACTTCTCAGGAGGTAAACAACAGAATAAACTAGTTTTTGTGTGAATTGACATGTCTATGTTCACAGTATTCAGAGCAATGTCTAATTTGTAGCAGTTGCTCAGTGTCAGTTATTATTAAGTTTAACTATCAGTAGTAGGTTTAGAGCACAAGACAGTCAAAATAGTAGTTTTAATGTTTTAATGTTTAAAAGTCATCCATGTAGTTAGTGCACAAACAGGCTCCCATGTGCAGCAGTGAAAATGCAAAAAAAACTGAGGACCAAGAAGAGGACTGAACTGTCACAATATTTAAACCCAAAGAAAGTTGAACCCAGACAGGTCTGGTGTATTTGAAGGTCAGGACGTTGGCTGGGAAATATTGGGACCCTGAGAAACGGACTAGTAAGCTATGGCTTGTCTAATTGGAATGTCTTGTCCATTCAGATTCTTCTTAAAGTACTGGAGCTGCAGGGTGGCCATTTCTCCATATTATGTATTAACACACTTACTTGAAATATTGCAGAGCTCTCTGCTGCAAGATAACATAACCCTGTGCCCAGTCAAGATGCTCCCACTTCTTGTAAGGGATATGGCTGGAGCTAAGTTACACCATCTACTGAACATGTGTTGAGCCTTGTCAGAGAAGAAAAATGACTAAAAACTAAGGATATGAAAGAGGTAGCTGGCATGTGCCACAAGAAAGTATGTGAGGGATTGAATTTTGGGCTTCTTCAATGAAGAATGAACATATTAATTTGAGGCATTGACCTATAATAAAATATTTAACCACTTGGAAATGATTTTTTTATGTAGGGAAGATTTGCAACTAGGATGACTTGTGGAAACATTAACAAAATTATGGCCCACACAAATAATATTAAAATGTTTTAATTGTCATTGCACACAGTGAAGGAATTATAATTCCAAGAATTGGGCTTGTTGGAGAATTTTACAAAAAAGATTAATACTCTTCAGATGGTTATAATTTCAGAGTAAAGTCCAGATATGCACAAATCCCAAATATGCTAGTAAGATGCTAGTGAGTAGGACAAGAGCTTCACTGAAAGTGTGATAGTGGCTCTCTTTCTGAGTCTCCCCTGATAATCTAGAGGCCCTATGAGAATTAAGCTTTGTTAATGCAATTTGGCTAGCAGGACTCTGAAACACTAGAGTGTAAATATTGACTAGTCAGGTGTATGCAATTATTGTTATATGTGGCTTAGTCATAAAATAAAATAGGGGAGCCTATTCTACAGATAGTTATAGAAATGTGTCTCCTCATTATAAAATATGTCATGTCTAGGAAAAATAATCCAGAAAATATTATGACTCAGACAGAGATTGCAATATTCTCTCAGAGGAAAAATTAAAATATTCTGCATCTTTCATCATAAAGAAAGATCAATGCCTGCAATGCCTCATGAGGTCCTTGAGGCAACATATTCTCCACTTGAAAATGCTCCACACCACACATTGTATGATCTAAACAACATCCAGCTTTGTGTGGGGTCCAGAGCACAAAGGCACTCTGAATTTATTTTTCAGTAGATTTGATATAAAACAAAGTAAGACTATGAATATTATAATAGTTTACTTTTAAGTAAAATATGTTTATGTATTAAAACATGGGCTATATGAGTAAGACCCTTGTTAAAACAAACATATGATTTTGCTTGTTATACAAACATGCACACAGGAATTATAGGACTTCATAACAAACTTCTAAAAGCAATATGTGGAGACTGGTATGGACACATGTGGTTAAAAGGGAAAAAACACAAAAGCAAAGTAATAAATGTGGTTGTCTTTTTCAGATAATAGCAGCAGAAAATAACTAGACTCTTGAAGGTACAGTATGAAAGATATTTATTCTATTCAAAGTTAATTAAGAAATTGCAGCTTTTTAGCATCTTTAAATTTGAAACTTATAATGCAAACATCTAAACAATGAATAATTTTAATTTTCAATATATTTTTTCTTTTAAGTGGTAAGTATGCAAATTTCTTCCTGCCTTGTGTAAACTAAGACTTGAATTCTACCTTCAGTAATGTACTTACAGAAAGCCCCACTATAAACATATCTGCTCATAAGACAGAGGGTGCTATCTGCTTAAATATGGAGTAAGATCAAGAACAAAAGTCTAAATTTATTAAAGAACAGCAATGCAAAATTTATTGTGAAAAGTAATTCCCCCAACTAAAAACAAAACAAAACAAAATAAAACAAAACAAAAAACTGTGCTCCAGGGAAGATGAGGGAATAATAGGTGAAATATGTGAAATGTCAAGAATAATTTTAAAAAATGATAGTGTTGAATATCAGCAAAAGTAATACATCTTTCCTCCTACTATATTCTCTTCACATTTTGTCATTATTAAATGTCATATCCATTCTTAAATTATTTACAATAATGCTTGCAAAAGAGTTGTATAATTTCTAGGTAGTTTTATATATCTCCTTGATAAAATTTTTGTTTAGGGCCGGTGAGATAGCTCAGCGACATAAGCACCTTCCTGACAAGCATAAGGTTCTGAGTTTGACTCCCGGTACCCACATAAAAGAAAAAAAGGGCCGATGATATTGCACTAAGGCACAAGTGCCTACCTGGCAAGCGCAAGGTCCTGAGTTCGACTTCTGGTACCCACATAAAAAATTTTTTTTTGTTTAGACATTTTCTATTCATAAATTCATTTTAGAGTCCAATTCTTGCTGTGACATAAATGGGTCAAATTTGTAACATAATATAAATGATTTAAGTTATCCAAGCAGTATAGCTTTATTTATGTTGGAGTTTTTTTTTTTTTTTTTTTTTTTTTTTTTTTTAATGTAGGTACCGGGAAGCAAACTCAGGACCTCACACTTGCCAGCAGGCACTTGTGCCACTGACCCATATCACCGGCCTGCTATATTGGAGTTTTAAAAACTCATCTATGAAGTCTTCTTCCATTTACTGGGATGATTTCAATACAAGTGTGTGCGTAGTATTAATTAGCCTTCTGTTTGTTTAGATACCATATCTGACAACTAAAATTTAAAAGAGCAAGGGGCCAATGAGATGGCTCAGTGGCGTAAGCGCCTGCCTGGCAAGCGCGAGGGCCTGAGTTCGACTCCTGGAACCCACATACAAAAAAAGGGCCGGTGATATTGCTCAGCGGCACAGGCGCCTGCTGGTGCGTGAGGTCCTGAGGTCGACCCCCGGTACCCACAAAAAAAATAAAATAAAATAAAATTTAAAAGAGCAAAAGTTAAACTCGGTCATTGTTTTGGAGCTCCATGGTTTGCTGGCTCTAAGGTAGAAACATCATGGTCGAGGGCCACAGTGGAACAACATGCTCATCTGTGATTATTAATCAGAATAGGACAACAGTGCCAAAGAAGAAAGGGTCAGTGATCAGATGAAATACCCAAGAGCATGCCTTCATGGCTTATCCAGAGATACCCAGATGTGTACCTCACTGTTCTCATAGGTATTTCTCAAGTAAATCAATTTGACAGTCTAACTTCACTGTCACATACCACCCAATCTGATACCCAAACATATCTCTTTAAGTCGTGCTTAATATCCAACAAAACAAAACAAAAAAAACAAAAACAAAAAACATACATACACAAGATCATAATTTTGCCTGGCTCTATAAAACTCTCCCACCTACAATAGAAAAAGAGTAATCCTTGGCCAATGTTTCAACATTCCCAACATTTCTAAAAAGTCCAAGTCAAATTCTCTTCTGATATGTGAAGCAAAGTCTGAGCTATAAACCCCTATATAAAAAAAAAAGTTACTAATCCCAAGTTACAATGGCACAGGTTAAACATTCCCATTAAAAAAGACAAGAAAAGAAAAGAAGAATAAATGTTTAGAAAATGACCAAAAGAAAACTGAAAGTCAACCTGGCAAATATTCAGCTCCAAGTATGGGATTCTAAAGGACACAAAATGCCTTATCCCTATGGCCTTGCCAAATGCAGCCTATAGGGCCTCTCTCTTGGGTTGGCTGGACTTGAATCCTGCAACTTCCCTTGCATCACACCTGACTCCATTGTGCCTTCAGCTTCATTCCCACAGCTTCACACATTCCCCTCTCAGGATTTCCTTGCCTGACTCCTAGGTTTTTCTCTGAAATCTAGAGGGAAGCTTACCTGATGCCACAACTCTTGCATTCAACATTCTGGTAATACCAGTCATTCACCACCTTATGAATGAAGTGAAGATTTGGTCCCAGCTGCAGCATCAAACCCTTTGAACCATGGCTGCAGCAGCCCCTGTTGCCTAGATGGCTGAGCATGGTGAAGTGAGTCACACAGAACCAGTTCCCTACATGATTCTTATAGACAAGGGGCAGAGGGGCTCAAATCTCAAATGGAAAGTTTGCATATTTGCATCCTTGAACATACAATGGGTAAGGTTGGCAAATTACTCAGATGCCCTCAAGACATCTTTCTTTTCCCAGTTTAAAGTTATATTTCATAGCATTAATAGCATTATTGTCTTCAGCAACCATACTTACTTTGACCCCAAATTTACCTGTGATTTTCTTCTTGCCAAAATATAAGTTTTGCAAATATTTCTGTTCTGCCCTTTGCTGCCACTTCTCTGATTAAACACAGAAATCAGTACCAAAATCACAGTGTAAATGTTAAACTGTCATAAAATTTCCTCCACTAAATTGAGTCATCCACTGCTCTTAATTTTAGTCTCCTTCAAAGTCTCAGTTCATGGGCAAAATAGAGACAGGTTTTTATGCCACATTGTAACACAAATTCTCTCTAGTTAAAATGTGAATGGAGTTCTTGTTTCCAACTGAAAACTCCAAAGCTTTCCCCAACTATCCACATTCCTAGCAGAGTCCTGGTTTTCAGAGCTCTGCCAGAATTATTCATCAAGCTCTATTTACAATGTTCTAGAGCTTCTCTATCTGCCCTCTGTGGTATTTTTAAACAATAGATTACTACTCTGCAATAAAGAAAGATAGCTTTGAGTCATCTGTAGGAAAATGGATGCATCTTGTGATTATAATCTTAAGTGAAATAAATCAAACACATATGCTTAAATGTGGCATGGTTTCTCTTATAAGAGAAACTCAAAGCATAGATAAATTAAAGGACTAAATGTAAGTTTTATAATAGGAAAGAGAGAGATAAACTTCTTGCAAATGTGAAGAAGTTCAAGACATTAAGATATTGGGGGATGGAAGCAAGTAGAAGGGAAAATAAATAGAATCAAGATGTGTTATGTTCATATAACAACTCCCCATGATGAGTGTAATCATTATGTACTACAAATATGCTAATGGAAAAAAAAAAAAAAACTTTCCAAAGTCTCCGGTAAAGCAGTTCCAAAGTCTTCTAAGTCACATGGTCGGGTACAATCGCATTAATGACCCTGCTCCTGTTGCCAATTTTCTGTATTACTCACTTTTTTCTCACAGGAACAAAATGCCCACATCCATAATTTAAAGAAGGAGATGTTGAATTTGGCACAGAATCTCAGAGGATTCAGTCCATTGTTAACTAGCTCCAAGGCAGGAATATCATAGTGGAAGGGTGTAGGATAAAAATGCTGTCCACTTTATGGCTACTGAGAACCATTGCAGGAAACAGTGTCAGAGAAGAAGGGGAGGGGCTAGATATAATACCCAAAGTAATAGCTCAGTGAGCCACTTACATATCCAGAAATGCGTAGCGCTCATTCACTAGGTGGCCTTCAATTCAGTTAAGTAGACACTACAGTTAAACTGTCATGTATTTATAGTCTCACATATATATTTGAATTTTAAATTCAAATTTAAAGTAGTACTTAAATCAAACATGCCATAAAGCAATTTGAAATTCATTACTATTTAATTAATCCAGTTAATCCAAATATTAAAGATTTGATTTTATTCAGAAACATAAATAACACTACACATTTTGAATTTTTCATTATCTATAATTACAGATGAAAAATTCTTAATCATTTGGCATTATTTTGCTTTGATAAAAAAGACAAAATAGCTAGTTTACACATTTATTAACACTAGTTCAGAGACTTAAAATAAAACAATGTTTTAAAATATTTTGTAAAGTCCTATAACATCAAATATCTGTAATTAAAATATGATTTATTAATTTTACATTATTAAATGTCATTAAGTAGTGCAAAAAACAGTAAGTGACATATTAGGAGTGTTGGGACTTGAAAATGAAATGATAGAGAAGTCTTTGAGTTTTATTTTTACTGTAAATAAGATGAGATCAAAATGCATAATGTATTTAAATTAAAAATTATTACAGTAGAAGACAAATTGTAATTTATACCCCTCAAAAATCGCCGTCCCCAGTTTTGAACACATTTATACTATTGTTCTTGACACATCCTGAATCTGGGAGTCTTTCCTGAGTGTCTGTAGTTGCCTTACTGTGGCTGCTTCAATTTCCGAAATCGATTCAAACCACTTACCTTTCATGGTCATTTTGACTTTGGGGAAGAGACAGGAGCTACACAGTTCCAGATGTGGGGAATAAGGTGGATGACGACAAAATGTGAATTTTTATTTGACAGTAATTGTCAATGAGGGATGATCGCAATATACAGTGAGTGTATACATTTTAAAAAATGTTAAAGCAGGCATTGCCCTTAATCCTCAAATACTCCCCCTTTCCTGTATTTCCACTGAATGTCACCACTTCGCAGCATTTCCCGTATTTTTGACCATGCTTCCTGAAAACATGAAAAGAGCTTTCAGAACTGCTTCAGAAAGTAACATAAATGATGCCATATGTGTGTTCAAAGTGCAGAGGAGTGTTTTTAAGAGGATTAATGACAATATGTCTTTAACTGTAAGAAAACTTTTAATTTAAACATTCGCTGTATTTTTAATTAATCCTTGCATATCTCAGAATGAATGCCAGAGAAGCTGTCAATGTAGAAAATACTATCTGCGTGCACACAAACACACACTCACACATGCTCACAGGCACACAGAGCATAAACAGAAAATACAGGAAAATAGCAGCCTAGCAAGACAATAACTGACTTTTAGCAACCCCAAACCATAGAAACAACTGTGGTCTTAACCCCAATCATGTTACAAAACCTTCTCTCTTAAGAGTACAGTGAGGCAATCTCACCACTCCAACTCTCCTCTCCAACCAAGGTGTTGTCAGAGAAAATAAGTAATGAGTCGGTGCTTTCACTCCCATGAATAACAAGCTCCCCACCCTGTGGTGTTAGTGGCAACAACATGGCCCCCCTGTTCACTCAGGAAGTATTGGTTAAGAGGTGGAAAAGAGTAGAATGTGTACTCTGCTTCAAATAATGAGGGATCCATCAAGTACTATGTCAAAAGGGGTTGAGCAGTGTGGTGGAAAACTCTGCCCTCAGCACTAGCCCACAGCAACCTCTATCCCCTAGCAATGTGTTATCAAAAGAAAGCAGCTAACATATCATCTTTAAATAATACTATATACTAATACTATATAACACTCTCCCAAAAGAACAACAATTTCTATAAGACTTCTGGAACTATAACCAAAAAGAAAAAAAAAATCTAACATTGATTTATTGAAGTCTTTGAAAAAGGGAAGAAGAAAAGGAGGAGTAACAAGAAACAACATGAGAAAACAGTGGCTGAAAATTCACATATTTGTCTGAAAACCTAAACCTATAGACTCAAGATTCAGTGCAAAACCTAAGCAGGGTAAACCTACAGAAATCTACACTAATATACTTGAGGAGCAAACTTCTGAAATTTGAAAAACAAGAAACATCTTGAAAGTCACAAAAGAAATGACAACTTACCTTTAGTGAAAAAATAACTTAAATCACAAAGTCTCTTTCATCAGGAACCATGGAAACTAGGAGGAAATGTTATGACTGTTTAAAATTTAGAAACAAGGGCCTGTGAGATGGCTCAGCGACATAAGCACCTGCCTGGCAAGTGTGAGGGCCCGAGTTCGACTCCCAGAACCCACATACGAAAAAAGGGCCGGTGATGTTGCTCAGCGGCGTGGGCGCCTGCTGGCGCATGAGGTCCTGAGGTCGACCCCTGGTACCCACCAAAAAAATAAATAAATAAAAATAAAATGTAGAAACAAAGTAGCTGTCACCCTAGCTCCTATATGTTGCGAAAAATATCCTTTACAGAAAGAAAATCAAGAAATTCCAAGAAGAAGGTAAACAAATTTCAACCTTATTCATGATAAAAAAAAAAACTCAGTAAACTATAAATAAAGGTGAAAATTTTGAAACTGATAATGAACATCTACGAAAAATAGTGGAACATGTAAATTATTTTCCCCTATGATCAAGATCAAGATAAGGACAAAACCAGAAATGGACACAGACAGATATGTCAAATTGTCAACAAAGGTGAAAAAGCAATTCAATGAAAAAGGTAGACTTTTCCAAAATGATTAAATATCCGTAGGCTATAACAAAAACAGCAGCCTCGACCTAAGTTTTATAATTCAAGCAGAAAATAAACTCAAAATTGACCATAGACTTAAACGTAAATAGTAAATTATAACAAAAATAGAGAAAAATATTAGATCTAGAGTGAAGCACAGTTTTTTGTTACAATACCAAAAACATGACCTCCAACAACAAAAAAAAAAAACTATGATAAATTAAACTTCAAAACTACAAACCTTTGGCCTGGAAAATTTCCTTCTAATAAAGTGGAGTAACTATCGGCAGACATGGAAACCACATTTCCAATATTATAGCAATATCCAGTACATACTGAAGAGTTACAAAGAAGTGCCAAAAACAGGAAGAGATATTTTGTGGTAACGAAAATGCAGATAAGTACAAGTATTTACATTTAATATCATTAATCATTAGAAAAAAATTGCAAACTAAAATCAAAATGTAACACATCAATACACTTACCTGAATAAAATAAAAACAGTCCTATATGAAATGCCAGCAGTAAACACTCATCACTCACACTTTGCTGTTGAAAAAGTAAAACATTATTGTCATTCTGGAAAACAATTTGGCAATTTCATATAAAGCTAAATATGCACTCACTATGTGAAATAGCAATTATACTCCTGAGCATTTTTCCCCAAAAAAATGAAGGCTTATGCTATCCAAACACCTGTACATCAGTGTTTATAGCAGCTGTGTTCATAGTAGTAAAACTACTGGAAACCACCTCTCTTTCCAACAAACTGGTACATTCACATAATGGAGTACTAGACAGCTTTAAAAGAGGTAGTGACACAGCAGTCCACTGGAATCTACAGACAATTATGCTGAGTGGAAAAAAAGTCAATCCCACAATATTGCCAACCATATGATCCTATGAACATAATATTCTTAAAATGACAAAATCATAAAATGGAAGCTTACTATAGTCTCAAGGGATCAAGAAATGTTTGAGTACAGAAGTAAAAGTGGGTACAACTAAGTAGCATCAATGTGTGATTTTTGTAGTGAGAGAAGTTTTCTCTATCATTTTCTTATTAATATTATGGTTGGGCTTTGAATTATACTTGTGCAAGTATTAGTATCAACAATGAATGGAAAAGAAAAAACAGAGGTTTCTAAACTAATTTTTACAAGGTTGTGTGAAGTAGCAATTATATGAAAATAAAAAATTCAATTAAAAGAAAGACATAACCAACACACAGTTTTGATAGTGTACGAAAAAATACAAAAGAAAAATAGTTGAACCATGTGTGAGATCATATTCTTATCCTATTTATTAACTATGCTGCAATAAATGTCTTTGTATATATATGCCCTTGATTTTATTTTCTTGATGTAGATTCCTAAAAATGGCATCCTTAGATCAAATATTTTTGCAATTTTTTTTTGGTGGGTGCCGGCGGTCGACCTCAGGACCTCACGTTTGCCAGGCAGGCGTTTACACCACTGAGCCATCTCACTGGCCCTATTTTTGCATTTTAACATGTATTAACAAATATCTTTCCTCCCATGCAATAGGTCTGTCTTCCAGGATCAAGGAACAAGTACACATTCTTCCAATTGCCAATACAAAATACTGTGATGTTTGTTAATCATTTACAATTTGCTAGTCTGACAATTTTCAAGTACCAAATTTTAAAATTTCTATTCTTATGCTTATACTCTATTTCTGTGTCTCAGACATAAGCTGCCCATTTTCTATTTAATATTTTTCCTTTCTTATATGAATTTGCATGTGCCCACTGTATGTTACAGATTTTGTCCTCTTCAAAATCATATATTAATATGTAATTATGCTTACATTTATTACTCACATGTTGCTTCTGTATATATTATCTTATATAAAATTAAGCTTGAAATTCCTTAGGATAAAAAGGTTTATTCCTGCTTCACAATTTCTAGTTCCACATTTTGGGACCCTCACCTCACTACCACCCTCAAAGAAATACAAATCTATTGAAGTATTTTTGTTGTAAATTTAAAACTGTATTTTTTAAAATGTCTGCTCTGGGAATGGTGGCACTTGCCTGTAATCTGAGCACTCAGAAGGCTGAGGCAGGAGGATTGCCTGGGCCACATAGTTCAAGGACAGCATGGACTGCATAGTGAGACCCTGTCTCAAGGAAGAGAGAGAGAAAGAAAGAAAGAAGGAAGGAAGGAAGGAAGGAAGGAAAGAAAGAAAGAAAGAAAGAAAGAAAGAAAGAAAGAAAGAAAGAAAGAAAGAAAGAAAGAAAGAAAAGAAAGAGAGAAAGGAAGGAAGGAAGGAAGGAAGGAAGGAAGACTGATTAAAAAAATAAAAATCTGAGCTGCAAAATAAGACCAGACCTCAAAGAGAGAAGAAAAAGCAGAAAATTTTTTAAAAATTAAAAATCTAATATAGCTAGATAAAAGACACATTTTTTAGAAAAAATCAAGGTGCCCAAAAACCATCAAGTAAATCATGCATTGTTTTCTCATAGAAATGTAAAAGGATGTTTGCAGGGCATTTTCATAGTACTTCAATTTCTGCAAAGTCTTTTTTATTTCACTGATTTATTTATGTGATAAATTCATATTTATTTGATTATGTTTCCATAAATTCTGATATAAGGCTACTCTCATTTTCATTGATTTACTTTTTTTCTTATTCTCATTCTGCCCCAATTTCATAATAAACAGCATCTATTAATTCCATATAAAACTGAATGAAATTCAAATGATATATAAATATATCTAAGCTAGTCTTTGGAGATATATTCTTTTGCCCGAAACTTACTTTTTATGTATAGAGTAAAACATGAAGGTTGTGCTCTATCTTAGATTATCTTTGTAGGTTTTTTAATATAAAGAAAAATTAATTTTGGTTGATCCTTATTGACTGTATTGCAGCTCAGTTTGTTTGATGTATTATTTAACTATTTCATTTTGTTACATTATTTAGAATAGCTAACATAGCATCTTTATCTGGTACATAGGCAAAATAAGGGGCAATATGTGATATTATATACTCTCCAGATATTCAAGATGGTTTTTATATGGTTTCTCTTTTTGGTGGAATTTGACTTCTATTGTATTTTATTCTACCTTAAAATTGCCCTTATGATAAAAATTTACCCAAATACACAGATGGATCCCTTATTATAGTGACATAGTTGTATTAATTCTCAAGTTAATATGTTTTTCAATATTGTGATGATACTTTTACATTTGCAGTCCTTTTTAGAATATTCTATTTCTGAACAGGATCTTGATATGTCATTCATTTGCCTATAATTGTTCCTCCTGCCTCAGCCTTCCAAATATGTGGGATTATAGATCAATTAAATTTTTATGAAATATCAGCAGTCAATATTACAAAATTTCCTCACATTTTATTTTATTTATTTATTTATTTATTTTTTTGTGGGTACCGGGGGGTCGACCTCAGGACCTCGCGCGCCAGTAGTCGCCCATGCCGCTGAGCGATATCACCGGCCCCTTTTTCGTATGTGGGTTCCGGGAGTTGAACTCGGGCCCTCGCGCTTGCCGGGCAGGCGCTTAAGCCGCTGAGCCATCTCACCGGCCCTCTCACATTTTATTATTTGTTGATTGAATAGACTGCTAGTAATTGTTTAGAAATGTTTAATAAATCATTGTTAGTAAATTTTCATTAAAAGTATCTGGAAAGTTATACTGAAAGTAAAAAGATGAATTTTTCACTTATATACTGCCTAACAAACTGTAATTTCAGTATTTCATCAGAGACTTCTTCAGTAATATTCAGAAGCTCAACAGATTTGCAGGGCTTTTAGATTTCTCAGTAGCTTTGAAAGTAATTGTAGCAACACTATTAACAGACTTTGAATATGCCACAGGCAAGCATCTATACAGTGATTACCAAATGTTTCATTTTAATACTTACCTCATGCTTCTTTAAATATCTCATATCTTTAGAATTAAAAGGATCTCAAAAAGTCATTTGGGTTTTTTTAAATAACACTGGATGAATAAAAGTTTTCTTCAAAAGGTTAAAAGAACCCATAACTCTTCAAATACAGAAAACACAGATGATCTCTTTTGGTAATTGTTAAAGGTCATGTTTTAATCTAGTGCCTCAGACTGATAATAGGAAACAGCCAGAAGACTATAGTTGAAGGTCATAACATCAAATTGAACTCAAAGTATATTGCAATAAAATCAATTAAACATGATATTTTTCTTCTGAAATTATTGGGTTTAACCAATGCAAAAGCCCCATATTTGATGTTGGTATTTTTAGGAAGACATGTAGCTGAATTTTTGCTACAATTCTAAGAAAGAACAAAAGTCAATTAGATGGATTGCAGTAGAATCTAATCATTTTTACTTGGTTATATATCCTTTGGTTTATATGCCATTAAATGTAGTTTTAATATAGTTTATTTTCAAACAATATCTTGAGCAGATATTTAATGTAAATTTAAATTAATTAAACATTTTTTCTCTATAATATTTATTTACCACCAGATGAAATATCTGATTAATAGTTCCAACTGAAACTCTCCCAAGTGAAAGCTAAACAATTCCAAACTTTCTGCATCATTGCCTTTCTTCACTGCACCTACAATGTTGTACTAAACTCAACCTAAAAAAAAAAAGAATTGTCTTAAAGTTGCAATGTTTTATGTTACCAAAGTAAAGTTAAATATAATTCAGTATTCATGAAATGTTATGGTTAGAAATATAATAATTAGGTTGATATTTATTTAAAATAGTTCATGACTCCTCTAGCCTCAGAAAAAGGTTTTAATAGTTTCAATGGCTTAAAAGTTTCCTTATAATAAATCCAGTAAGACAAATACTTTCATAACAAATTCAAAGTATGTCAAATTAGGACTAAATTATTGTCTAAGTTTACTACATAAATTAAGAATACAGAAGAACTAGTACAGATATACGCTTGTTTTTCTTTTCCTGTCTTGCCCTTTAGAATCTATTCTTTGTACAATTCACTTTAAAACCTGGCTTTGGATCCTCAAACAGTGCTGTGAAAGTATAGGTCAAAAAACAGGTGCTGATTGGCTAGGGAAAAGTAAATTTTAAATTAAAGATAAGAGAAAAAAATCATAAAGAAATTGCTTTCTCCTAAATTAATAGAGAACAAGAGTGCAAAACAAATATAATAAAATTATTTAGTATTTCATAATGTTCCTAATCTCAGCTACAAAAATAGCTCTTTAGAAATACTGTGTCAAATGAAGGAAGGGCAAAGAAAAGTCTATTAAAGGAAGAGTTTCTTCTACTTTGTTACTCATATAAAGAAATTCATGTCATCTCACCAAAGTACTTAATGATATAAAGTTGCGAATCATTTCAGGGGAGAAAGAAGAGAAAAAATACATACATTTCATTATGTGCTGGAAACTACCCTAGATACTTAAAAAGCTGACAGTTTTTACTGATTATTTCATAGATTTTCATTTCAATTATAACATTTATTTTTACACATTCTCTACTCAGAAGAAATCAAAGCACTTTGGAATCAGTATTGTGAAGTTTCAATGAGTAGTGTAAGTATTATTAGCTATCCCAGTTTTGTTTTCCTCAAATTGTTCATTGAAGAATTGAAAAGTTTACACACAAAAATTTTATATTAAACAGGCAGAAAGCAAACTTTGAGCAAAAGTTGGTAGTTGTAATTGTTAATTGATTTTTCTACCTCAGGTAATGGCTATTTAAACATCTTTTCTTGGGCTATGATCTGCAAGCAGAAAATACCTTGTTGGTTGTAACCAGGAAGTTTAAAGTTCTGGGAAGGAAATTGCTGTGACATATACATACTCATCAATATGTACTGTATAATTTTAGAGGAGGTGTGGCAGCACATGCCTATAATCCCATCACCAGAATGCTGAGGCAGAAAACTTGCAAGTTTGAGCCCAGCCTGGACAACTTAGTGACTTAATGACTCTAAATGAAAAATAAGAAAAGGGCTAGGGAATAAAGCTCACTGGGAAGCTGAGTTTGGTCCTCAGCACTGGAAAAACTGTATAGTTTTGAGGAAGATTTGATATATCACATTTCATTTATTTCAAACTCAAATAATTTACAGATAGATTTGTGCTGGAATTATTAATAACTTCGAGGAGCCAAAATTTTAAGGAATGGAATAGTTGAAATTAATATTAACAAAAATGAAATAATAAAATTTTAATAATGTAAGCCCTCTTAGGATAAGTGTTTTTAATACATCTAGTGAGAAATTTCTATCCCAAATAATAAGGGTATGTTTTATATTGGACTAATGCTTCTATAGAACACAATTGTAAATTCTGGATACACTACAGATACAACCATTTGAGGGAACTAAGAATGAATCAGTACAAAAGAATCCAAGAATCAGTCTACTTGTAAGTAAAAGAATGACACTGGGTAAAATTTTAACACATTATTTTGCCTGAAGATACTTTCCAGACTAAATAACATGTGAAAAGAGATCAAGAAAAAGTGCTATTTTATTACTTGTTGGAATGTGCAAATGATGAAATTTGTTATTACTAGAGAACCTAGAAAGAAGAATCCAAAAAGAAATTGAAACTCAAAGGAGGAACTCCAGATTCTTTGTTCAATCATTTTTCTAGCTCTTCTTAAGTCCAGAAGTGTACATGCATGTGAAAGAATACAATATTCCAGGCAAAAGAAATAGTCAGAATTCTACATACAATAGGTGAACTACTGAATCCACAGACAAAAACAGAAGATCTTGAAAGCATCCAGACCAAAATCAACAGTACCTAAATGGGAACAATGAGGAGTCAGATGCCTGAATTTTCATCAGTGACATGAAGGCCAAATGACAATTTAATATGCCAAAAGCAAAAGAAAATCAAACTAAACTAACCCATCAACTAAAAACACAACAAAAAACAAGGAACAACAAAAACAGTTATCCCCAAATACTATATCCAGCCAAAGAAATTTCAGATTAAAATTCTTATATTTTCATGAGAGTAAAGGGTCACAAAATTCATCATAAGGGTCATTAGCATACAAGAAAATGTTAATAATTTTTTTCTAGTTGAACAGAATTGACAGCAAATTGAACATCATACATGTAGAAAAAAACAAGTTACCAGAGTTATTGGAAAATTTTTAAATATAAATATTACTATTTATAATACATTTAAAAGCAGAAGAATAAGGTAATGACCTCATTGCATATTAAATTGCACATATTGATCTAGTATATAAGAAAACAAGATATGAGGGAAGTAGGATTCATATTATACATATATTATAACGTACTTGGGTAGAATAAGTATAATATTAATTTCAATAGTCTTATAGCATGTGATCCTTGAAGCATCCATCAAATAAACAATAAAATGCTAAAATGAAAATAAAGTAAAAACCTAATAAAAATGCATCACAACAATCAAGTAATAATCCAAATCCTAAATTTTTTTGTAAAAAATATGAACATATAAGAGCAAACTCTTTCACTTCTTTTTCTTTCTAACTTGGTCTTCTGATAAGAAACATTCCTTCTGACAATTTCAAACCTTCATGATAATGCTATTGATACTCATGATGTGATATTTGTTAATTTTTGTTTATAGTTGTTTTGTAATAGTTGTATAATTCTTTTGAGTGAATTCTCTCTGAATATTTAAATTTTAGAGTAATAATGCTATTGTGCATCTATATCATTGTAAAACAATTAAAATATTAATACATATTAAATAGTTAAGGGATTTCAAAGTTTTAATAAATATTTAAATGTTTTTGAAAGTCTTGTACACGTTTTTGCTGTCTTCTGTAATAAATTTCTTGGAAGATAAAAGACTAAAAGTGCCTTTCACCAGAAAGAGTAAAATTCTGTATTTATTTATTTATTATTTAACATTTAGGCTTCTGGTGCTTAAATTAATCATATATAACCATTATTTTCTCAAATTATTTGATCAGGTTATTCCATGTTAGTTTTTGTAAAAATATAAAATGTTTGAATTAAATTTATTTCAGAAATCTAAAACACATAATTCTGTTAAATATAAATATAACTAATAATTGTTATCACCTTTTCTCAGGTAAAGTTATGTTGTAATTAAAGCAATAAAATCTTTGACACAGAACATGTAGAATGACTACTATTTGGAACTATAATTCATTAGTATTCAGTACTCGTTATAAGATTTTTTTGGTCTTATTAATATTTTTCAGTGCAGACATTATTGTAATCATATTTAGTCAATTAGAGTCTTTTATTTCATTCACATTATTTATTAAAATACAGTAGCCATTTCTCTCACCTTGCTAATTTCCCCAATTTATGTGTTCTACATTCTAAAGTATTTACTTTAAAATCATACTTCATGTTAACATCTTGTTATGTAATTTACATTTCTTTCATACTAGGCCAAATATCAGATTCCATTAAACGAACATGTCAAGATTATTTAGTTAGTTCCAGAAAGACTTCTATCTAATTTTAATACCATAGTTTACTTAAATTTCAGAAAAATATTTTGAATATGAGCTCTTTTTTAATTGGCCAATTAATCGTCCATTCAAAATGTCATTTCCTAACATCTGCAACCTGTGACTATGTTACAAAAAGGGATTTTAAAGATGTAATTTAAGGATCCTGAGCTGGAGAGATTATTCTGAATTATGCAGGTGGTCATAGTAGAATGATAAACATTCTTAGGAGGGAGCAAGAACACTTGAATGTCAGTAACAGGGAATAAAATGATGGAGCAAGGGGTTGTCATAATACAAAGGAGGGGCACAGTCTACACAATCAAGGTTATCTGCAGAAGCTGAAAACAGCAAGGAAACAGATTTTTCCCTGAACATTCTGGAAATAATATAGCCCTGATAATTCATTCGTTTTACTATTCTGATATCCAGAAGCAAAAAGTATAAATGCATGTTGTTACAAACCACAACCTTTCTGCTAATTTGCTAGAGAAGCAATAAGGAACTAATGCAGATGTTGGTATGTGGAAGCAGTGGGAAAACACTTTAAAGATATGGAGGTGGTTTTCAAAATACATAACAAGCAGAAGCAGGCTTCTAAGATGCTGAAAGAAAAAGCACAAGTTGTCAAAAGTAGATTGTTGGACGTTAAATATGGACATTAAAATCTGTTACTGAGAGACCTGAATGAAGGGAAGTACATGATTCAGAAAAGCATAGTGGTCGGATTTTCCTTTCAGAAAATTCAGAAGTATGCAAGGCTAGATATATCTTGACTTTCACCCAGTTATATTGATTTTAGAGTTCTAATTTCTAAAACTGTAAAATAATAGAGTATTTATGATTTCTAAGCCACCAAATTTCTATTAATTTATTTTAGCAGCAATAGAATATTAATAGATGATATGACTGAAGCTGTTTTTAATGTCATTTTCAATGTTATTTTAGTATTCTTTCAAGTAATTTCAGGTAGCCTGATGAGGAAACAATAATCTATGAGTGGTAATATCTAGGATTTCTTAAACTAAATGTGTGAGAGAAGAGTTGGATAATGTAAGAGTTTCTGTTATATTTAGAAAAAATTTATTTTGGCAAAAATCTTAATAAACTCGAAATATTATTTACAATGAGGTAAATATACTACATTTTAATGTTGTCCACTGAAGTTCACAGAAGTCTCATTTTGCTGAGACTTCTTAATAAAAAGGGCCTGCAGTTGCATTAGCAGCTACGCTCACCCCAGGAAGGTCAATGAATGATATATCCTGAGGATAGTTAATCATATTATAGTAAGTTTCTCTTCCTTTATTTCATATGAGATTGCTCTAATGTCCATGTCAAAAAACTTCCTCTTCATTTTTAAAATGTTATCTTTAGTTATAAATTACCATTTTCTTAAAAATAAATTACCATTTTCTTGCAATAGACTGAGCTCTCGCTCTCTCTCTATATACATATATATATGTGTATATATGTGTATATGTGTGTGTGTGTGTGTGTATACATAAAAAAGTTGTCAGCACAAAGATTCATGAGAAAATTTATGAGACCTAATGTAACTAATCTATCACAGGACCAATTGAAATTGACTCCATATGTAAGTATGATAATCCATTTTCAATAGACCTCTGGTAACCAAGTCAGTAATGTAAAATCACCCTTTCCTCACCTAAGAACAAACAAGCATCAAGATCATTTAGTAGAGTAGCAACAGATTTTTAAAGTGTAAGAATGGGTAAAAGTATTTTTAAACAAAACTAATGTAAATTATATTTTTATGCTCAATGTGTATGGGTATGTCTGACCAATACTATCTAACTTACTGAAAACTAACAAATGACCTAACCAGAGAAGATAAAGTCCATTGTCTCCATAAGTATTTCTTAAAAATTTTTTATCTCTTTAAAATTCTTTCCTTTCTACTCTGAGAGATATTTTCCACCAGCTACACATAAAGGGACCACAAGAATTCCATCCATAAGAGTTTATTGTCATTTAAAATTTCCAAAATTGATCTGAAGTTCAATATATATAACTCTACATTTTCCCAATCATTCCCAAACTAACAGTAAATTTAGGGAAATGCATTTAAATTCATTTGTGATACTTTATGTAAATGTAAATCAAGACTATTGCATTGTTCTTAACAGATTTATGATAGTTTTAGCATAACTTACCATTCATACAACTGCAACTTCTAGTAACCTATGCCAGATTTTCTATTACCATACTCCCTCCAGCAGTATCCACAAAATATTGCAGGCTTTTTTCAGCTAAGCAACAGAAAAGATTGTTTTCTAAATAACCTCAGTGTTATTCCTCTGACAGATACTCTATAAATCTAAAATGAGATGTTTTACCAATGTATAGTTTTCATCTTACCATAGTTACCTCATAAATATGGAAAGGTATATCTGTTCTGTTTCTTTTCCTCCCTTTCTTACTGTCTCTATATCCCTCTTCCTAAACATGTAATGAGCTTTAAAAAATACACAAATTTCAAGAATGATCAGTAAGTTTCTAATCACCTTTTGCTGTGGAAAAACATTAATAGATATCAGATTCAGTATTATTTTCAGAATGGGGTTTTTCAAAGATGGTGACAATGACAATCCTTGAAAATCTCAAATGGTTTGCATATCTTAAAGTCCCAGAAACATGTTTTGTTGTCTATTCTATTACCATTAATTCAAATAATACTCTGCACAAGGATAACAGTACGTATTTATAATATTTTTAACGCTGTAACTTTCTACTAAATTTTGAGCTTCTCTAAATGTACTAACAGAAGTACTTAACAACTTGTCATATCCTGGTGACTAGAAAATAGGACATAGGCAGATGGATACTTCTCAAAGTTGGGAAGGTTCAAGAGATGGAGGAAGGTGGGAAGGAGTGAAGGGATGAGGGATGAGAAAAGGGAATTGGGATGTGTAATGTACATGCACCAGCTCCACACAAGGAATGAAAACACTGTGTACTGCAAACATGGACAAAAAAGGAAGAGGATTAAGGGAGGAGTAGAGGTTAGACTGAGGAACGAAAGGGATGAAAATAGGAATTGGGATGTGTTATGTGCAAGTACCAACTTTCTACACATAATAAGAACATTATATACTACATACATCCACTAATAAGCTAAAATAGTAATAAAAACCTTACAGCATATTATAAAAATGCTCACTCAATAATATATACAACATTGCCAGAAAACCAAGATCATGCCTAACCATATCATTGCAAACTTGGCCTCAAATGAAAATACCTACTTACTTGATGGAAAAATTCTTTTAAATGTTTTAACTTTATTTTATTTTATTTTTTAAAGAGAAAAAAACAATAAAAATGATACAGAGTTTCAAAACAAAATAAATAAACAATGGTTAATTTATTGCATATTGCTATCTTCAAAGTAATTGCTCAGATTACAAGATACAGACATGAAAAACTGATCAAACAATGTAAGCACAAACCATCCTTTTCAATGAACTAAAAGAAATTAATAGTATAATAATCTTAGCTATTTGTGTATATATATTTTTTTTCTTTTTCCCTTCCTTCTTTTCTCCTCTCCCCCATCCCAGTTGTTCTTTCCTTTTGAGCAGTTTCTTTACCTTTCACAATATCTATTGTACATTTTGCATCTTATTTACTCTTTCAGTTTCTTACAGTAGGGAGACTATACAATGTTTACACATGAGAGTCTGATTTATTTCACTTATGAGTATGGTCTCTAGTTTATCCATTTATCTATAAAAGCCTCAAGTTTATCCTTCTTCATGGCTAAGTAGTACTCCATTCTATAAAAATATCACATCTTTTTTATCCATTCCTCAGTTGATGGGCATTTGGGTTGTTTCCAAAATTTAGCTATTATAAATTGTGCTGCTATAAACATGGATACACATATATCGTGGTGGTGTGATGTTTTTAATTCTTCTGGGAAAATAGCGAGAAGGGGAATAGCTAGGTCGAATGGGACCTCTAATCCTAGTTTTTTGAGGAATCTCCACACTGATTTCCATAGTGGTTGTACCAGTGTACACTCCCACCAACAGTGGAGAAGTGTTCCTTTTTCCCCACAGCCCCTCCAGCATTTGTTATTGGTTGATTTCTTGATGATAGCCATTCTTTCTGGGGTGGCATGGAGTCTCAGTGTTGTTTTAATTTGCATTTCTTGAATGACCAATGATGTTGAACATTTTTTCACATGTTTATTTGCCATTTGTATTCCTTCATCTGAGAAGTGTGTATTTATCTCTGATGCACATTTTTGGATTGGGTCTTTGAATTTGGAGGTCTGATTTCTTCAGTTCTTTATATGTTCTAGATAGAAGTCTTTTTCTGAGGGACAGTTGGCAAATTTTTTCTCCTAATCTCTGGGTTTTCTTTTCACTCTGTTGGTGATTTCTTTTGATGTGCAAAAACTTTTTTAATAAGATGAGATCCCAGTTGTTGATTCTTTGAAATACTTCCCGTGTGGTTTGGTTTTTGTTCATGTATTCTCTGCCTACCCTATGACTTCAAAATTTCTACCTACTTTCTCTTCCAGTAGATTTAGTGTTTCCATGTTAATATTTAGATCTTTGATCCATTTTGACTTTAGTTTTGTGCATGGTGATAGACATGGGTCTAGTTTTAGTCTTTGGCATGTGGAAAGCCAGTTTTTCCAGCACCATTTATTAAAGAGGCTAGCTTTCTTCCAGTGAACATGTTTGGCCCCTTTGTCAAAGATAAGGTGGCTGAGTGTGTTTGTAGTTTGTCAGCATCTTCTAATCTGTTCCTTTGATCCTCAGCTCTGTTTTATTTCAGTACCATAACTTTAGAGCTCTTGCAATAATATGCAAAATTATGTGCTAGAGATATATAAACATGCAAAAAAGATAAATAAAATGAATAAGTTTTCAGAAGTCACTGAGAATAAGGGTAAGAACTTTGTCCTTACCAATACTCTGGATTCACCAGACCCTGCCTTTTACTGGTTGTGCAATCTTGATCAAAATACTCAATTTTTTTCTGCCTTAATTTCCTTATCTGTAAATTTAGAATAAATTAGTACATTTTTCATCTGGCTGTTGTGAGGCTCAAAGTAATTTATAGTTTTTATGTACTTGATAAGGGCTAGCCTATAGTATGTAGTATGGAAACATTTACTACGGATTGAAAAAAAAAAGTACCATTTCCCCACACAATTCCATAGATAATTCTATTTGTCTTTATAGTCTTGGAAGGTTTTCTCTCAAGCTACTTTAGAAAGTTAATTGTAACTGTGATAATTATAGTCCTCCTTCAGCTCTGAGAAGTGGGTGAGGAGAGATCAATGTTGGGGTAGTTAGTAGAGGGAGAATTGTGCTCTGTCGGACAATAATAAAAGGTGTAACAGCAGTGTGTTTCTTTATAGTAGTAACACACTGGAAATTTGTCAACTCAGGAAGTCTTATTAGAATTAAATTATATGTCATAATTATATTCTTGAATATGGCTGCCATTTTGAAATCATGGCATCTGGTCCTCTGGACAAATTTCATAGTGCTGTGATATCCTGTGGCTACTAATTATTTTACTTAGGCATTCATGCATTCACTCAAATATTTAATGGCAAAAAAACAAAAAATGCATATCCAATAGTATATGCATCATCAGGCATAATCCAAAGATTTGAAAGGACTTCACATACATTTTATCCCTATGGGAGATGCTGTTGGATGAATAGATTCAAACATTTTTTTTTTATGAAAAGACTAAAGAAGATTGGGGCCGGTGAGATGGCTCAGCGGCTTAAGCGCCTGCCCGGCAAGCGCGAGGACCCGAGTTTGACTCCCGGAACCAACATACGAAAAAGGGGCCGGTGATATCGCTCAGCGGCACGGGCGCCTGCTGGCACGCGAGGTCCTGAGGTCGACCCCCTGGTACCCACAAAAAAAAAAAAAAAAAAAAAAGAAGATGTAGTGTAGTAATCTTATGGGAAGACTTTATTTTTTAACCACTTAGATAATATGAACTGATAGCTGTTTATAGTGGTCATTTTGGAAAAAGGAAGAAAGTTCAAGCAACACATAGTAAAATCAATATAAATATATATGCCAATTATGCCTGTGTACATCTGCCAATTCTTTTCATTTTGACATCTTGTTTATTAACATAAAACCTGGACATAGCCAATTGTTAAGAAAATATTTATGTTTAAGTACCTTAGATTTAGCTCTTACATATAAACAATGTATCACTGAATAAAGATTAGTACGAGGATTATAAAATAAGTAGCTAAGAAGTCAGAGTATAATTTAATCTCTACCATTTTCTGATGATATTATTTCAGTCAAATTACTTCAAATCTAAAAGGTAGATTGAGTTTATCTCCTGGTGTTATATGATTCAATATTTTTGATGAATTAGCAATGCTGTTCCTATTGCTATAGATGGATTTCAAATCCATCAGTGGATTTGAAATTCAGTATTGAAAGCTGCTTCAAAAATAACAAGGTACATTACAAAGCCAAATCTGTGCATTTTAGTTAACAGACAAATACTCCAGCATTGGAAATGTGCAGATGTAAGTTAGAAGTCTTTGCTTTCAGTCATGTGTTGTGTTTAAATCATTTTACTGCATCTTCATTTTTTTTTTTTTTTTTAATGTGGGTAGTGGGAGTCAGCCTCAGGACCTCGCACTTGCCAGCAAGCACTTGTACCACTGAGCCATATCACCAGTCCTTTTTTCCTTTTATTTTCCTTTATGTGGGTTCCAGGAGTCAAACTCAGGACCTCACGCTTGCCAGGCAGGCACTTATGCCACTGAGCTATCACACCGACCCTTACTTCATCTTCTTATGTTGTGTTGTCTTAATTTTTCACTGTGATATTGTCTTTTAGTAATTACTTAAAATGATTTAGACAGGGTTTTAGTTCTGAGTAAGTAGAATTATCCAATAATAACACACATAATAAAAATAATTGTATGAGTGAAACACCTACATTAAACACAAAAAAGAACTGCCTCTGAAAGGTGCCTTAGCAAGTGCTAACACAATTCTTTATGGACCATCAAAAATTAACATACATGATATATTTCCATTGCATCTGAAGTGGTTATACATATATGAGAAACTATTCAAAGAACATCTATTTGAAAATTTAAAGAAACTTAAGTTTCCTTATTCTACAAGTACATGTTGATGTGTCTTCATATGGTCCATATGCAAATATTTTCATGTATTCAACTCTAGTATCATGGATTTTCACTTTCTTTGTCTGCCTTCTAGCAACAAAAGGATAGAATGTATCATTTGTATTGACCAATAAAAACCTTCCATACAGGAAATAACCTATTATCTATTGCTAAAATAAGACTACAAAGCAAACCACTGAAGCTTAATGACTTAAAAATTATTATTCCTCATTAAACTATGGCTGAAGAGTAGCTGTGATGATTTGGGACATATTTGGTAGACCTCAGGTGGGCTTCATCATGCATTTGAGCTGATTGGCAGTATGCTGTGGTTGGCTACTGTGGAATGGCTTCAGCTGAAAAACCTTGGCTTTCTTCCATGCATTTCTTATAGTCTAACAGCATTCTTGCCATATTCTCATGTTTGTGGCAAGAGTTCAAGAAGAAGCAAGGCCAGTCATGTATTGAGTAGCAAGACTACCCATGCACACACTTCTCAAGGCCCTGCTTATGTCATGCTTGCCAACAACATCTGATTAGCCAGGGAAAGTCATGTAAACGAGCCCAGAATCAGAGTGGAGGAGCATTATTGAGTGTTAAGACTCAAGTAGGCCATTAACTGGCACAACTAATGCCATACAATACAAAAAATTCTGAATGGTTATTGTGAATGATATAAATTTTCAGATATATTTTTGTTCTAGCAAATTCATTATTAAATTTTTATGAGCTTCTTCATCAATGTAAAAGCATACATGTTATAGTCATCATATATTTTCTTACTATGAAATTGATAATTTTTTAAAAATTAAAAACATGAAAAAGTCTTATAAATGTATATTTATGATGCTGAAAACATTTTAAATATTTTAGAAAATTTTAACTATATGTGTAATTACATTTTAAAAACAAAACTGCCTGGACTATATATATGCATCTATCATGTTTATGTAATGTGATACATGTATATAACTTCTACGTATATATACTGTATAATGTTAAATATCATAAAATACTTGTGTGAACACACACAAGTACATTTAAATAAGTACATGTATATTCTTTACCACAATCATTCCTCTATATCATTTAACATTATTGGAACTCTTCTTTAACACAATACCACACTTAGTCAAATGATTACTAATTTCTTGGATCTTAAGATATTTTTAAGTTTCAGATACTATTAATAAAGCTACATACCATCCATTGTTAGGTGCTCAACAGAGACTTAATCAATGGGATCTGCTGAATCTTGGGCTTTGAATCTGCAAAAGTATGAGCTAAATAAACCTCTTTGCTTTATAATGTTAGCCATGATGTTAGCCATTCCTGAGTATTTTTATATAGTAACACAAATGAAGCTAATAGACCCATCATCTCATACTAACCAAGAGAATATCTTACAACTTGCCCTGCTAGCACAAATATCTGATAATTCAAAATTTCTTTCACTGTCAGTGAAACACAGTAGTTTAATTTCTAAAACAAAAGTCCACCAAGCTTCTCTTTATTTGATGGAATACAAACTGTACCAGCTTTTGTCAAATTATTTAACCCTTCTCTACCTCAGTTTAATCATCTGTGAAATTGGTATGACTCTACCATTTCTTAGAAAGTTTTGGTGAGAATCAAATGCAATAGGATTTGTAAAATGTAGAGAATGTGTTATGAAGTGCAAAACAAGTCTCCAAACATGTTTGACATTTTTTTCTGCCATTAACAGTACATTTGATGATTTTGACTTCTATGAGTTGTGCATTCAAATACTTAATATGTCTTTCTGTTAGAGTGTTCCTCATTTATTTTAATCAACATAGTAGGTATATTTTTATAGTGAGCATATAACGATTTTTCCAGCTAATTTTGTTTACAGTAATATTATGTTTATAATACATTTTTCTATCTAAATATATACTTATTCTAATGCATGCATTTTTCTTATTATTATAAAGATACTTCTCAATAAAAACTTAGATACATGTTATCAATATTTGTATTTTTATTATTATAGGTTAGTTTTTAGCATAACAATTTCAAGTTAATATATCTGATATGTAACTTATTTGCTCATTCTCAGAGAGCTGTAGCAGTGACTTAGGGTCAGTGACTTATCAAACTATTTGTTGTAAGGGATTTAATATAACAGCAGGCAAATATGAAGCTTTTGTGCATGTTAGCCATAAATCAATAACTGTTACCTTTAAATTTATAAATATTAGCTATGAGTTGAGAGTTTAATAATTTCAAATGTTTCCTAACATATTAAATTAGTTCTCATCAAGAGAGTAGATAAGTTTTACTCTGTAAAACTCAAACAAAAAAAATAGGGATTGTCAGTGAATAAGAAAGAGAATCTATAAATATATTGAAATTTAGTCCACTCACAGGCCTCAATCTGTGGTCTCTTTCCTTTAAAACAGTTGACCCACATGATAAAATACCAGAGAAACAGGATGAATATGGAAACCATGAGCTTTATTTCTGCAGGAAAAAAAATGGAGCAAGTAGTCATTCCCATATGGAGGAGATTGTTGCAGTATTTACCAGATGTAGATGGTGCCTTGTGTTTTCGAGTCCTTGCCATAGTCTCATGTGAAAGATTCATGACGAACACACACCACTACTTCCGAGGGGTATAGATATAAAATATGGAACTTACTGGGGAAACCTTCATAGCCTAGCACACTTAATCTCCCAAACTCTCATTATCTTGCAGTTTAGACTAAACACAGATGGTCTATAAATGTCATAGTCAAGTTTCGGTAGGCATCCCCACCACATAATTGTATTTCTCTCTTTTATTATTGTTCTATATTTGTTTTTAGTGTTGGGGGAGCAGAGATAATCCATGTAACTATGGAACAATGGGATCTGTCTAGTCATAAATATAGATTTGTTATGATCTACTTTTATTGGCTACTTGGAAGTCTAATAATTGGTACTAACCAGTTCTTCTGTTGAACTAACTCAGATCTGCTGAGCCAACTCTCTGCTAAGTCACAAAAATGAAGAGCTGAACCTTCAGGGCTATCCATCTGGACATGCTGAATGAATACATGCATTGTTATCCATGTCTTTGGCCCCTACAAAGTGATTCTTAATCACATCCAAAAATGTTGTATTTTCATAAGGCTTGTCAAATTTCTGCAATTAAAACAATACCATGGAGTACAGAACATAAAGAACTTGACCTTCTCACACAAGATTCATTGGGTCAATGGTGTAGTTCATTATAGTAATTGGCTATAATAACTAACTGGCCCTTAATTGGCCAATGGTTCTTGGAGCATTCTATAATGAGTAGAGGGTTATACAAGAAAAAGTATGTTACTTTTCTGAACATACTGTCTCTTCTGACTTATGAGTGTGTATTTGATCAATTAATATTATAGAAGCAACACAGTATATTTTTTCTACTAGTACGTAATTAGCTTATGTTGCAATTGAGTATCTCAGTTTTGGAGTGTGGTTCTCTAAAAATACCTAATATGCAACACAATTAGAGACCTAATTCCTTGGAAGAGCAATTTTAACTCATACTTTTGTAGAAGGGACCCTACCATTTGTCACCAAAAAAAATAATAGTCAATTTCAGCAGAATAGAGTTGTCCTGGGATCATCAACCAATGAATTTCCAATAAGTAGTCAGCAGAGAACTTAAAGGAACTAAGGTAAATAGCTGATGAAGTCTTAATCAGTATCAAAGTTAGATTATATACTAAGTTAATATTTCTCTTGGTTAAATGATGAAAAGTAGCTCTGTAGTGAGTCTTATCTATGTTGGATATTGATGAAAATACTAAAATGTATAAACTCCTATCAGTGGTCATGTACTTAACACGTTTACAGTAAAATAATCTCTGAAACTTATTGATGATAATGTTCATTGAATGGCAATTTGGATAGAGTGATCAATTTGAAGCTAATGGCATAAATTACTTGAATAAAATTTTTAGGGTAGGAATATATTGTTTCTAGTATTTCAAAAGACTTAATATGCATTGGGCTTGTTTTTAACATGATGTGTTCTGTGATGGTCAATAGCTCTTTCTTGACAATGTCAAGGATGGAAGAGTTATCATTTTATCAAATAATTTTAAGGGACTTAGCCAATGTGACAGGACATTGTACTATGTGAGAAAAATGTCACTTTTGGTGAAATTTTCATAAGTATTTGTGTCACTAAAATACTATATGTTCCATGTCTCTTCTGAAGTTTGATATTATAGTGTGATGTCCCACCTGTATTGCTGGGAAATTTAAATCATAGTAAGATATTGACTGAAATATTTGTATATTTTCTGGAATTCTGATGTCCAAGGGTCCAAGGGCAGGAAGAGAAAATATCCCTGCTTCAAGTCAGTGGAAAGAGAGAGAGAGAGAGAAAGAAAGAGAGAGAGAGAGAGATTATTTTCATTGTTGTTGCTCTATCTACCCCCCCATTGGATAGTGCCTGCCAACCTTGAGGGTAAATTTTCCACACTCAGTCCACTGCCACACAAATCTTCCCCTGTAAACTCTGTCAAAAAACACCTAGAATATTTTACAAGTTTCCTAGATATTTCTTAGTCCAGTTGAGTTGATACTTAAATATCTAAAATCAGCCTTCAGATGTAAGGTAAGGCAGATAAGATACCCCATTATTATCTGGGTAAAATGTGTATGGTGTCCTTTAGCAGTACAGATAAAACTTCAGCTGATAAGCTGTTAAATAATAACTGCATGAAACATAGTAGGTAACTGTATAATCTCAAAATATTAACAAGTAGATTAATGAAAGGAATCAATAGTTTGGAAATATTTAGTGTCAGGGACTTAATAAGTGGAACCACAGTGTTAAAGTACAGTAATCCACAGCAATTCCCAGGTGAAGAAGAAGCTAAGGCAGTAGAGATCACCGTTTCTTCTGTAACTATATTTTATATAATTGGCTTCAGCCTTCGAAAGTATTTTAATTTATATTGGACCATATTAACCAATTAACTAAGAGAGATGCCACTCACACACCTACAGGTAACATAAAAGTTCTCTAAATAATGAGGCTTTCTCAAGTGAGAGGCTGGATCCCCAACAAATCTAAAATGGCTTGGGAGAGCAGTGTAAGAAAACTGTGTTTATATTTTGTGGTGGTGAGGGGGTGGGACACTTATAAGAATGTTCCACAGTTGGGGTATGATTTTTCATTCACTAAAGCAATGAGCAAGAGGGAAGTAATGTGAACATACAATCTCCTTTTAAAACTTTTACATTTCTCACTTAGTCATACTGAACATTTGAATTATCTTACTCAGTATCTAGACTTGAATATATCTCCTTTCAGAGGGTAAATATGCATTCTTTTAAAATCTCAGCTTCTATGGGTATCTAAATAATCTTTGTTGAGAGAAGACATATTCAAGAGCCATTAACAACACTGGAAGGTGTAGATACTTCACATATTATCATCACAATAAATTGTTAAGATACATATGATAATACAATTAATAAAATGGAAATTATGAAGATTTAGTAAATTAAAGTTATATAGTTAATAAGTGACATTTAATCATCTTCAAAGTTGATGCTTTCTTTGATTGCTCATGTAGTCTTTCCATACTAGTGATGAGTCATACTGTCATGGATTGAAAAATATTAAAGGAAAAGGGCTAAAATATATGGGAATTACAGCTACATATGTGAGTATAATTGATGTATCTCCACCACGTATTTAACTTCAGAAACATACTTGAAGCATGTTGCCTTCCTTGCATTTTTTCTTGTGTTGCCTGGCAAGTCTCTCCCTCCTCCAATTTCCGGTCTACCCTAGTTGACCAATGACACAAGTTTGTTCTATTGACACCCACTTTGCATCAGCTAATTAGCCTTTACTTTGGAGAAGAAAGTATACTGTAAATTTAAAGACTTCTAATATATTTCAATAAATGTTCCTCTATCAGTATTATCAGATGCTTTACCTGGAAACATAAATTAATGTCCCCGGACCTAATGTACTCAACTGAATATATTATTTCCTACCATTCCATAAAGATTTGAACTGACATATGCTAATCACTAGATTTAATATACAAATACATATCTATGTAAAAAGGAAAATCTGTCAAAACTCTATCCACATCCCTGATCAGTCACAGTGATGGAAACATGTTCTGTGGTTTACCAACAGCCTCAGTCTTCAGCTTGCTTTTTGCAATACCTGCTCCCATTTTTCTTATCTCTTTTGGCTATTTTTAGTCATAAGGCAGGATATATATCTTGCTAGAAGATATGTAAAATGCTGGAAAACAAGTAACATGCTAAAGTCTCATGAAGAATTGAGGAGGGAATATTTATTTTTCATAAGAAAAACACATTTAATTTCCATCCAAATATATACTTTGACATTTATAACATCTGTTTTACCTAATTCCATGTTGTTCCCTTGTTAATTCTGTATTTTGTTATCTGTAATATTATGATATGCAATACTATGTTATATAATGTTCATATGTAATGCATATGAATATTTCACATGCTCAATGTTGCTAGAATTAATATCAATACACTGGTCCATAAGAAATTAATGAGGTATATTGTGTACTGATTTATGAATTATCATTTTTATATGGATAGCTAGATGAAGGTTTCTTAAATATATCATTTTAAAATTTGCAAATATAAGATTCATGCTTTGTATTTTGGGTTCTCAGAGAAACATATTTATTAGAATAGCTTACATATAAAATAGAGTATACATTCACAGACATTCTGCACATTGCTTTGTCCATTTGTGTTGGTATTAATTAATCTATGGTGGCATTACGATAAAGAGGTTTAGCCAGATCTCTTTGTGTTTCAGTATGTCTCTAGGAAATAGCCAAGGATCATAATCAGCTTGTTTTATAAGTGATATTTTACACTGAATGCTGTAGGGCTTTAGAATCATTGCCTACTAACATTCAAAATAGGTACCATTGCATGGAAACAGCTTCTCCATCATGTTCTTAATGCTTGTATTTAAGTTAGTTCTGAGGTTTATCTAATTCATGTTTAACCTCTATTTTATACCAAGTGTATTCCCAAATTTACTATTGCAAAGGACACATTATGTATGCTGATAATATATATAATGACCATATCTCTTAGTCTGATACTTAGAAAAGAAGTTCCTACTATTTTTTTTAAATTAGTTTTTAATGGGTACTATATCTCATAAAAATTGCACATATTCATGGGGAAAAATTTATGTCTCAATACAGATATAAATGGTATAGTGTTTAAATCAAAATAAGACTTTATCTCAAACATTTATCATTTATATATAGTAAAATCTTTTAATGTCCTTTCTTCTAGCTTTTTAAAATATACAGTATATTGTTATTACTATAATTATCCTGCTGTGCAGTCACACACCAGAAATTCTTGTCTCTGTCTAACTATAATTTAGTTCCAATATGCTAACATTTTATCTATGCTTCTCTCACCCCTACTGTTCTCAGACTCTGGTCAGAACCATTGTACATTGAACTTCTATGAGATCAACATTTATATTCCACATATGCGTGAGATCACGTACTACTTGTTTTTTCTGTGTCTAGTTTATTTCTCGTGACATAAAGATCTCCAGTTGGATGTATGTTGTCACATACGACAGGATTCCATTCTTTTGTTAAGGTTCAGTATTATTCCATAATGTCCATGTGCCACATTTTTTAATTTGTTCTTCAGTTGATGGACGTTTAGGTTGTTTCCATTTCTTGGCTTTTGAGAAGAGTGCTGCTGTGGACACAGGGTGCAGATGTTTCTTTGATAGTGATTTCCTTTGAGTTATTTACCTGGTAGTGAAATTGTTGGATAAAATGATAGTTCTGTTTTCAGTTTTTTTGTGGAAATTCCATACACTTTTCCATAATGGTTATACTGACTTACATTCTCTCTAACAGAATAAAATGATTCCACTTTCTCCATATCCTTAATGCATTTGTTAAATTTTAAAAATCTTTGAGGAAATAGTAATTGTCACCCATGAAGTGGTATCTCATTGTGGTTCTGATCTGATGAGTAGTGATGTTGAACATTTTATTTCATATGCATGTGGCCGTATGTAAACCTTCTTTTCAGAAATATCTATTTGGATCTTTGGTCCTGCTTCTTTTTCTCTAAGTCTGCTTCACTTTTTAAAATTTAAAAAATTAGTACTTTTTTAGAATTTTAAAGCTGGGTTTGACATGTAATTGATTTGTTAGGTCACCATGCTGTTGATTTAGTTATTAAATTATAGTATCATGATTAAATAAGCTTCACTGTTTTTTAAAGTTTGAACATACAACTTTGTATTTTAGACGTTTTAAAAAAATTATACATGGTTGCTACCATTCCTGAAAAAGATATTTCAAAGATAAATAGATCAAAATGAAAGTTCATTATTAATTGTGCTTCTTCAGTTATGATAATCAAATTCCAAATCAGTCCTCCCATTATAGGAGAGTTTATTTTTTAATATGCTTTATGCATTCTCATTCTACCTAATACTATGCCTTTATTTTCACAAAATAATGGAAACAATGTCTTTTGCTTTTTATAGTATGTCAACATCTTCCTTTAAAACACTCTTAAATACGTTAGAAAATATTTTGATTATAGTTTTTAAGGCTGCAGATATCACAAGATTTATACATTGCATAAATATCATTGTAGATATTAAAGTGAAACAGCAAAGGGAACAAATCTAAGTGTCTATTTTCAAAGTTCTCCTCTTTAAAAATGTGCTTTTTACAAACACTAAGTAAAATTGTTTTGTTCTTATCCATATAAGTCTAAAAGAAAACCATTTCAAAAGCATATTTGAGTATCATACTTCAAACTCTCATTAGTTTTATACTACAAGTTTGCTTGTGACATATTCACCTAAATTTTAAAATAATGTGCTTTACTATTCTCTTTTTTCATTTTTTTTATTAGTATGCGTGTGTAGTGCATGTTTCCATTCCTTGTGAGTTGATGCACATACATAACACATCTTAATTCCTTTTATCTTCCCCATTTTTCCCTCTCCTCTGTCTCTTGATTCTCTTCCCCTTTGAGAAAATAAATGTACTTCCCTTTTTTATTATTTATGTTTTATTTTGCTCCTTATTTATGCTTTGGGTTTCTTATAAAAGAAACTGTGCTTTGCTATATTTTGTGCTTATCTTCAAGCATTGTTTCATCACAAAATTTCTGTTGTATCATTGTAATATGGTGTCTTTAACTCTTTGGAGAAGATACCCACATGAGGTAAAGCTGGGACAAATAGAATTTCTATTTTTAGTATTTGAGTAATCTCCATACTCATTTTCATAGTGTTGTACTATTTTGCATTTCATAGTAGCTTATGGAAGAAGCCTATATGTCCATAGACAGAGCAATAGATAAAGTAAATCTGGCATAGATACACAATACAGTATTATTCAGCCGAAAAGAAAAGGAAATTTGAGTTATTTGTAAAAAGTAAATGGATGAATCTTGAGATTATAATGTTAAGTGAAATAAATCAGGAACAGAAGGTTAAAAATTACATTTTTCTTTTATGTGAGGAACACAAAATATAAATAATTTAAACAACAAAATAAAAAGAGATGATAGGAAATACTGGGTTCAATTTTATGAAGATGGAAAGGAAATCTAGGGTGTATGAGAGGGGAGGATGTACTGGAGAAGGAGAAATAAAAATGTTTAAAATGCTATACACATATTTACTAATTCCCCAAGATGATTGTATGAGTGTGATGATTCATATGAGATTATGAGAGGACATCAATCCTGTGTAAGTTTAAAGCCTTGATAAAGCCTAATATAAGGGAAGGGGATGTATTTCTTTCCGTATCTAGTAAAGAGTGTCATAGTCTACATTTCAGGTACAGTACATCTAAATAGTAATTCACTGATCTATACTACTGAATAAATGCATCCTTTCAAAATCCCAGAAGTTAACATATTTCAGATAGTGGTAAAAATAATGCAACTGAGAATCCTCAGAAATAATGTCTGCCTCATTTATTATATTAGCTATATTTAATAATATTTATTCTAAATGGAATATTTTATTTGATATTGATGGGCAATTTAATAAACAAAATGCTAAAGTACACTTTTAATGTGTGCATTTTTAATTTCTTGAATATGGACTTCATAGAAAAAATATTCCAAGAGAATATTTTTATCTTTATTACTTTAAATAGAAAGCTGGAGTACAGATTTACCTTTCTTAGGAGTAATCCCTTTAGCAGCTAATTCAGGAGACTTAAATAATTTAAAATAGATCTGCTTTCCCTAAAAGGAATGCAACATTAATTTTAGTATATGTGCTGCCAAAATGAGCATAGAAATCTAACATTAAAAAATACTCTGCAACTTTTTGATGTAATTGTCAACTGCATCATAATTACCTTGATATAATGAATCAAATTGTGGTGCTAAATTCTAGTGATAACTATTTTTAACAATTTCCCTTTGGACATTTTTACACAGACTGAAACTTAAGAAATCCTGTTTTGAATGGATTCAGTATAATTTTAAATTTGATGTAACTATATTTTTGTGTGGGACAGAGCCAGAAACTCAAGAACTGTAACTGGAGAGTGTATGATCTTAAATAACCAATGTTGATAGACTTATTGTTGAATTTCTGCATCTCAATAATTTTTATTTTTCTCTTAAATTATATCAAAATGTACACTTTGTAAAATTCCCTGCCTGAATCTTTCTTTTTTAAATTAATCAGTACGACAAATCAGCACATGAAATAAGACACTGAAGAATAATAATTTTAAGTATTCCAATACGGACTATTAAAGCCTGATCTAAAAATGTGACTTATTTTCTTCAATTAAAATTTTTCATAATAGTATCATATTATGTACCAGATGTCTGTTATGTAGTTTTAGTTCTGCATGACATTGTTCATAACGGTTTAGCATTCTGTTTGAAGAGCATATTGTCCTTTCCCTCACTTTTTAACAAAGTCGCAAAAATGTGTGAGGCTTTAAAGAGGTTTTCAGCTTTCTCCTACAAATAATCTTCCTCTGAAGAAAGCAATGATGATGGAGTAGAACCAGATGTGGAGCAGTCGGAGAAGCGACCACAGCACACTGCCTAGGGTTCCACTAGGGGCATTCGTCACTCGCGAGGGCTCTTAGCTCCCAGGTAATCACCTTGGCAAATATACACAAAGATGTCTACTTAGCTCCATGTTATTTGATGTGCTCTGCTGAACTAAGTTTTTTTTTATTCCTCTTAATTTAACTTTCACTTTAAATTAATTTGTTTCATCGTAGCATGATATTTGGTATTGTATCGGTATTTCATATTATCCCTACGCTCCTTTCAAATTGTCAAAAATGATAGTAGATTTTTTAAAATTCATTTGTTTTGATGTTCTTGTTGGAAGAGCTAGAACAGATCCTAACAATTGGTAAGTAATCAGTGTATAGTGAAATAAAGCAATGAGAAAAGTGGCTTCTCATATTTATTCACTGCTTCTCCAGTAGTAGATAGACAACCATAATGATATGAAAATAAACTGTCAGTGCCTGTACTGGTAATTTGGTTTATTAAGAAATTGCATCCTCTTTATAATGGTACTCTGCATACAAGGAACACTAATAGGCTGAGTAGTTTAACAACATTTTTTTCAAGTAAATATGTAATTTTATATTCAATTTTTTCTAACAGTCTAAGTTAAAAAGTTCTTTGTTAAAACATGCTAAATCTAACTAGTGTATCACTAACATGGGAAATTAGGAAGAGGCAATCAATTTGGGATAATATACAGAAAAGGTAACTAGAGAAAGAACTCTTAGGATGAAGAGCAGTTTAACTTGTCACTACATATGAATATTGATCGAATAATATACGTACAATCTATTGCTCGAATGATTGAATGAATTTGGGAATTCCTCCTATATAAATGTATTTTGGCAAAAAAAAAAAAAGAAGAAATTAAGTTCACTCATTGATCACACTTTTTTCGTTTATTTTTGAGACATGGTCTTGCCATGTAGGTTATACAGGCCTTAAACTCACCATGTAGCGAAGGCTGTTCTGGAACTCACAGTGATCTTCCTGCCTCAGCTTCCCGAGAACTGGGATGACAGATGTACACCACCATACCTTGATATCATCACACATATATTTAAAGAATTCTTTTACTTAATAAAATAAAATATCACCCTATATTTTACTCAGAAATTTAGGTTTTCAATAAGAAATTTTTCTTTAAAAAAAGCACAGATTTCATTAAGCTAGAAAGTCTATAAATATTTCAAGTACTTTGGAATTTCAGGAAATACTTCCAAACTTCTATATATTTTAGCTTACACAAAATTGAAGACTTTCAAATAATGAAACACTTTTTGTTAGCAGTTTGCACCAGTTAAATTTTGAGCAATGTTCCCTTATCGAGTCTAATTATGGTCAAGCTACCTCTGAGAGCAATCAGAACTGACAGATAACTTGTATTTTTCAAGGAATTGATGAAACAGTGTATGAGGTTAAGGAGATTAGATGTAGTCTACTTGCACTGAAAACTCTGCCGAACAACAGTTTGCCCATTTTTTCCTAGATTAGAAAGTCACTCTCATCACCCAATGTTTATTCCACATATGACTTTAAACAGTTTCTGTATTAACCTGATAACATTTAATTCAACCATTCTTATCCTTCACCACAGTTCCATGTACCTTTCTGCAGGATATATTTTAGAATGTAATTTTGTGTATCTTTATAAATGTAATTCATGTGATCTTGCTGAGTGAAAATGTGTTGACAAGTTGTATAAGACAAGGGATACATTTACAATAGAATCCTAATGCAACTGTAGAAATATTAAAATTCAAAGCAACTTCGAAATCTAACTATTGATGTTTAAAAGGAAAATTTGTTATTCTGCTTTCTCCCCCTGTAAACATTTCTGTTAATTACAGAGGGTTTGAAAAAGCCTAACTTCATTCTGGCAGTTCCCTAGAGCTAACAATAGTTGCTGGGTTTAGTAATTGTGGCAGAATGCCAATTACACTGCATGATGAGTGAAATATCTGCTACAACTGTCACAAAGCAACAAAAGTCAGAGAAAGCATTTAAAAGCCAGAGGCTTAGAATTAGGTTTCTCACTGATTATGTAAACAACATTTTGTTTCAATTTTATTTATAACAATAAGAAAATATGTTTTCATATTAAAACTACCCAAAATTATCATACTTCATTACACTCTCCTCACTGTTCTATGATGAATGCATGAAATAATAGAGATCGCACTAAATTCAGAACTTGTTACTGTTAGTTTTATTTATAGAATTTGTAATATGTGGATAGCTTTCCTATGTTACTGAAAATGCACAAATTAGTGTGGTTATAAGTAATGTACTATATACAAATGATTTAGGAAAGGAGTATTTGGTGACAATTTTGAACATGTTTTAAGTAAGTTTAAGGAGGGACAGAGAAAATTCAGAGATAATTGGAAGATATATATTATTTACGGCTCAAGGCACTGAAAATCTCTGAATTTCTCATTATTTACTTGGTTGGAGAAAATAATACATTCTGCAGTTCAGACGTTTTAATAGCAACTTTGACACAACATTTTTTTATGCTCAAAGATGTCTAAACGTACTATTGTTCCTTAAGTGTCTTGCTTTTGTTTAAGAAGGACATAGGTAATCCTGACAGGTTTCCCACTTTTTCACAGAGGAAATTACACACATATCCTTTACCGCGTTCCAGCTCTACTCTATGGGCGAGTAGGTGTATGCAAATTATTAATTAAATTGATAATATAAAATTCCACTAAAAAGGTATTTATAGAGCTGGTGAGATAGCTCAACAGCATAAGCACCTGCCTGGGAAGCGTGAGGTCCTGAGTTTGACTCCCAGTACCCACATACGAAAAAAGGGCCAGTGATATCGCTCAGAGGCACAGGCGCCTGCTGGCGCACAAGGTCCTGAGTTCGACCCCTGGTACCGACACACACACAAAAAAAAGGTATTTGTATCAGAAATTTTTACAATAATAGGTTTGTACTATAACTACTGCATTCTTTTTCATGTGTGTGTCTTCTGTTTTTGTTTTTTCAAAGAGAAAAAAGGCATAAAAGAAATAAAGATGATAGAGGAGAAAAATATAAATAACCATTAAGACTACTTATATTGTTGAGTATACAGGAATTTAAAAAGATCACAAGAAAAGAAGATAGAAGTTGATTCATTAAAATTAGATTAAAACTATTCAAGACTTAAATACAGTACTTTAAAAGTCATTGTGAATCCAAAGCAAGTAAAACTGTCGTGGGCACACAAAGAGAAGATGGGGAAACAAATCAAGGTCTTCATGAGACAGTTATCATATGTGCAGATCTAGAGTGGCCTCTTTATGCTTCCTCAGACAAAATGGATCATTCCACAGCTGTTTTCTTTGGTGCAGCTTTTTATTTTCAGCCCCGCAACCATAAAGATGACAGCCAGCAGCAGCATGGCTGAAATGAAATCTCACACAGTACACAAAGTTTTTCATGAAATAATTCATTTAACAAACTATTCAGTTCTTCCTATAACTTCATGAAGTAAATGATATTAATATCACTATATAGTATTTGATGAAATTTAAGCATAGGGAAGTTCAGGACTCATAGAACCCAGATTTGCATCTTGGTGGTGTTTAACTTGAATAGACAGTAAATTTCTCAGACTAAAATTCCTGATACATACTTGAGTATCTGTATATTGTGAACTCATGAAAGCAAATTCATATTCATAATGTAAGTTTATCACTGTGGTATGATGCTTTTAATTGTTTTGGGAAGATCCCAAGAAGGGGAATAGTTGGGTCAAATGGGACCTCTGGCTCTAGGTTTTTGAGGAATCTCCACGCTAATTTCCAGAGTGGTTGCACCATGCTACACTCCCACCAACAGTGGAAAAGGGTTCCTTTTTCCCCACAGCCCCGCCAGCATTTGTTATTGGTTGATTTCTTGATATAGCCTTTTTTTTTTTTTTCTGGAGTGAGATGGAATCTCAGCAATGTTATAATTTCCATCACAAATGATCAATGATGTTAAACATTTTTTCATACATTTATTTACCATTTGTACTTCTTCCTTTCAGAAGTATGTATTCACTTCTCATCAAAAATGGATGCCCTGGGCCGGTGAGATGGCTCAGCGGCTTAAGCGCCTGCCCGGGAAGTGCCAGGGCCCGAGTTCAACTCCCGGATCCAACATACGAAAAAGGGGCCGGTGATATCTGCTGGCGCGCGAGGTCCTGAGGTTGACCCCCCGGTACCCACAAAAAAAAAAAATGGATGCCCATTTTTGGATTGGGTCTTTAAATTTTGGGGGTCAAAGTTTTTCAATTCTTTATATGTTTTGAGACTTTAGGCCTTTGTCTTAGGAACAACTAGCTAAGATTTTTTCCCCGCTCTGGTTTGCATTTTCACTCTTCAGGTGATTTATTTTGTTGGGAAAAAGCTTTTTAATAAGATGAGATCCCAGTTGTTGATTCTTTGTAATATTATCCATGCAACCAGGGTTTTGTTCATGAAGTCTTTGCATAGACCTATGTCTTCAAGAGCTCTACCTATTCTCTCTTCCATTGGATTTAGTGTTTCTGTTTTAATATTAAGAAGTAAAATGTTATTAAGTTTTTAAACTAATAGGCATTAACTATTCAGTTCTGTTCCAGAGACAAGCTTATCACACTTCATGCTTTATTGGCGTATACAATGTCAAGAGAAAAGCTCTGTACACTCATTTGACTGAGCAAGGCCTCTGTTTATGCTGAATGTAAACATAAATTTTATTTTAATTTACGTACAATATTTATATTAGTTAAGGTACATAGACAGTGTAAGCATGTGAGTTATTAAGGTACATCAATTAAGAATGTAAGTATATGGTAGATATAAACTTTAACTACATGTTTTTCAGTCACAGTATAAATATATGCTATTAATATACTTATAGTAAGTACATAAATTGTAAATGTATTTGGTTTTCTTATGAAATCTGGTATTTAGTTCTGAGATAGCGTTCTTCATTGGGCCCTTAAAAAGAACACTTTATCTAGTAGAAAATACAGTCACTAATTTTCATGGAGCATGTACAAGACATAAAACAGCTCTTTATAATGTTGGAATTAGTAAAGTGACACCAATAAAATCTCATAAATTTGTTGATGCATGTAACTGATAATTATACCCTGATGCAAGTACCTTAGAGAACTATATGCATGAGTTAGAACATGTAACGATAAGGTTTTTTTGTATAACTCAAAATCAAAATAAATCTTAAACACATGTTTTATATCTGGTCAGATGAATAAATTGTTTACAGTTAAAAATAAAATAAAAATACTTTGTGAAAAAAACGCATGAATGTTTGTGTGGTTATGTGCATGAATCTCACCAGCAGGATATTCAGTGAGAAAAGAAAGGGCCAGAAGATTGTCTCTATTTTGATACCATGTACATAAAGTTTAAAACAACTAATACTATATTATGGATAGATTAAGGATCTGTACCATAAATGGCAAAAAAAACCACAGTTTTTTAAAAGTAATAAGGAGATTGGCTGTTTGGGGATTAAGTTTGTGGAAGGGAGTAATGGAACTGAAGCATATATATAAAAGACCCATTATTATTGATAAAATATCATACTTGTTGCATCTTTAGTAAGTTATAAATGTACTTTTATAACAATATTACTTTTCTAAAATATAAAAATATGCAGCATTAACTAATTATATATATATATATATATATCTAAAATTGTAAGTATATTTAATTGAAAAAATATCCAAGGGAATTCATCTCCAGAATGCAGTATACATGAAAAATCTGCATAAGTCCAGTGCTGTTTGAGTGGACTTTGACCTTCGGACACCCACATTACCCATTATCCACCCACATTATACCGTGATTTTGGTGAGGGTCAGTGGAATGCTGTGGATCATCTACAAATTGACACGAGTTGGTTTGCATCTGCATCTCCATGGAAGCCAGACAGTAGCTTCAGAAACACTTCTGCTGCTGCTCTAGATGCTCTGTACTTGTGCTCACAGTCAGAGTGATCAGGAGGTGGAACTCTTGCACTTAATGACCTCCTGCACCTGAGCGGGGGCTCTTGGTAGGCCAACTGGTTTCTCAGGCATTCAGAATTCATTATTTTAATTCCCATCTTATAGAGTAGAATCTGAATTCAGAAACATTAAGCAATGCCCTCCTGGTCTGTAATTCCTGTAATTCTGTGTATGTTTACCCACGACACAAGTGTGCTGGATCTAGTTGGGAGGCAGTAGGCAGACAGAGTCTTGGCGGTGGAAATACTAAGTTTAATTTCAAACATGAGTAAATAAATGAGGAGAAAAGAAGTGAGGAAAGACTTTCAGTTTATTAGAATGATTGGTGGCTTAATGAATCATTTTTTATAGGAAATTGAAGATAATTTTGGAACTGAAAATAAATCATAAGTTAATAGGTAAATACCACAAGTTCAATATGTCTCCTTCAATTTAACCTTACGATTTGCATTTTTTTCTCTTTTCAATGATTTTGTGCATAGATGAACTAACACAACTTGGCCAAATATTGTTTTCTCCATTCTCCACAGAAGGTTCAATTTCTAAAAACTAAGATGATTGATGATGGTGTTTTCAAGATATGTAATATGGGCTCAAAGGAGCTATATGCTTTTTGATATTTCTGTACCTGTTAAATAAGAAGGTTTTCTTCACAGAAAAATGAACTAACTCCTTGATAGGCACTGTTTAGATACCACTGTAGTGAGGTCACTTTTTTCATTGCTAATAAGAATTTTTCCCCCAGTGTTTCTAGCGGCAAATGTATCCAGGAGCTAAAACACAGCTACAGCTGGAGCTAACTCTCCTTCATTTATCATTGTCATTCCATGAATTAGAAGCCAGCAGACCATTTCCCGAACTTTACTTCAGTTCCTTTGCAGAATGAGGTAAGGTTCATAATGCTCAGATATGATAGTTTTTTCTTCTAGCCTATTATTTAGAGAGCAATCAATTTTGCTCTATGTCATTTCGCAAACTCCTAAGCTTTCAAAGAGGAAACTAAATTCTCACTGGTGTGTACGTATGGATGTGTGCATGCATGTGATGGGACATATGGTAATGACATTTGCTGAACAGTTTAATAAACCACAGGGCTGGGAGATTTTTGTGAAATAGATTTTAACTTTCCTCAAGTTTTGAAATATCTTGTCTTTTATCCTTGTCAAATAATCATCTAGATAAGACTCTCGTTGAGAATGAAAACATTCATACTTTATACATTTCAAAGCTTTTTTGCACTTAAACAGCAATAGATGAAATGACCAGATGTCTTATTGAACCACAAACAGGATAATTGGCCATAATATCACAGAAAGGAAGTTTTTACTTAAAATGGAATATGTTGTATCAATTTATTCTCTTTCAAGATTTACAATCACTAACCTTTCGATTGACCATTATACTTCAATTGAAACTTTATGCTATCTAATGTCTCATTACCCTTTGTAGATTGTGTTATTAAAAGTAGCAATCATAATATCTGATAAATTGCAATACTGAACAAGTCGGGATAATTTTTTTAGTACCCCCACCCAAAAGCTTCTAATTAATCATGTACTTGTGTTGAAAGAGAAAATGATGTTTTGTAGCAAGCAAATATTTTTCAGTTGTTTAACCTATCTCAAATAGAGAACTGTAACCATATAACTCATAAAAACATGAAACATAATATCTTAACATTTTCAAACATTTCTGATAAATTCTATGTAACTAAAACCACAGCAAAAATTGTCTTCTATAAAATGTAAATCATGATTTGAAGTTTTTTGAAACTTTTATATATAAAACCTATCATAATGTTGTAAGATTATGAATGGATATTTCCTAGAGTGTTCACCATTTGACATGTATCACTGCCTATAGGAACAAGCTAGAATTAATATGGCAAAATGTACCTAAATTCTGGCATCACAATATGTTTATCTATCTATCTATCTATCTATCTATCTATCTATCTATCTATCTATCTCTCTCTCTCTCTATCTTCTATCTGTCTGTCTGTCTAACTATTCTATCTACCATCTATGGAAAGGGATACAAAGACTCAGATTTTAAATTTGAAAATTACCTCATTATAACTGTAGTATATTGATAATTATACAATGGATTTCTAAGCACTTTATACACTAAAATGTGCAGAATTTAACAATATTTTACAGATTAATTTTCAAACACAGTTAAACAAATATATTCATAAAGTTGCTATTGAATTTAGTATAGTATTTTATGTAATTTGTCACATTTGGCATATTTAATGTTTCATATAAATATTTAAAATATTATTTGTAGATGTATAGGATTTTTATTCTTAACAACTTTCATTGAAATTTGTGATATGTTCTCTGACCTAAATTATACATCTAGAATAAATGCTTTATTTTCTAAAAGAATAAGTTTGGGAAACTGGTGACATTAAAGGATACTTAGCAAACCAAATTACTTTAAACAGAGTTCCTCTTTTGTCAATCATATGGAAGTCATATATCATTATACGAAGGGAAACAGTTGAGCCAGTATTACTAATATCAACCTATGATTACCTGTGTAGTCTTTGTAGACTTCCGAAAACTCAGAGAAAAGGACAGATTCTCCTCCCCTATCAAAATTTTTCAGAAAAAAATCCTAGTTCTAAGAGGCTTTGTTAAAATGGTAGATAAGGGCTGGTGAGATGGCTCAGTGGCATAAGCGCCTGCCTGGCAAGCGCAAGGGCTGGAGTTCGACTCCCTGAACCCATATATGATAAAAGGGCCGGTGATATCGCTCAGCGGCACGGGCGCCTGCTGGTGTGCGAGGTCCTGAGGTCGACCCCCGGTACCCACAAAAAAAAAAAAATAAAAAAGGTAGATAAACTGAAAATTGTTGCATAAAAGATTATTGGTTTATTTAGTGCTAAAACTAATAGCAAAGCAATTGTGTGACTGATTTCTGATATGAAATGTTTAATGGAATTATTTTTATTTAGAAGAAAGGATACATCTTATAAAGCCATTATTCCATTATACTGGAAAAATGTTTAAACAAAGATCTAAATAACTTAAGCATTCGAAACTAAAGCATTATAATATTTTGGCTCCAAATTATAAATGCGTTAACATGTTTGTAATAAAATGTATACAGATGAATAAACTTCCAGAAACTTTTAGCAAAGAGGTGTTTTAGAGATATTTATATCCTGTTATTTTATTTTATTTTATTTTATTTTTTTTGTGGGTACCGGGGGTTCGACCTCAGGACCTCGTACGCCAACAGGCACCCGTGCCGCTGAGCGATATCACCGGCCCCTTTTTTGTATGTGGGATCCGGGAGTCAAACTCGGGCCCTGGCGCTTGCAAGGCAGGCGCTTACGCCGCTGAGCCATCTCACCGGCCCCTATCCTGTTATTTTAAATGGACACACAAAAAATTCTTAAAAATATTCCAATTTTATGTAGGTAGATTAATGTAGAATAAGGAAAAAAATCCACTAGTCTAATACTTAGACTACTGTTCTCTCTTTCTGTCTCTCTCTGTCTCTCCCTCTGTCTCTCTATGTCTCTGTCTCTCTGCCTCTTTCTCTCTCTCTCTGTTTCTCTCTCTGTGTCTTTCTCTCCCTTTCAACATATCACCATCTCACCATCTCTCTTTCTCTTCTCTTTTTTATGGTTCTGGGCACTGAGTTCAAAGCCTTGCACATGGCAGCCAAGTGTTCTTCCACTAAGTTACATCCCCAGCCCTATTTATTTATTTATTTATTTATATTACCATACAGTTTCTTGCTCAGTTTCCCAGGTTGGCCTCAAACTCATGATCCTTCTGCCTCAGCTTCCCAAGTATGTAGGATTACAGGCAAACAGTGGCTATATTTCAAAATAAAATCTTCAAATCATAATAGGAAAAAAATCAAGAGACTCCAAAGGGATAAAATAACTCATCTACCTGATGTATCTGTGAAGTTGTAGTCAGATATGAGGTCATTTATACTGGTCCCAGATGTTGACAACCTTTAGTGTAAAATAGTTGCTGGATTTTATTCTAAACAAGATTGCTATTTTAATAAAGAAAAACAAGGCAATCACAAATAAAATTTCAAGAACATTTTGAATGTTTTGTAATAACTCATTGATTTAACACAGTTCAAATTGGAAGGGGAACAAGAGGGGACAACGGAAGGAAGGGAAATGAAAAAAAAAGAGAATGGAAGGAAGAAAACAGAAACAGCTTTTGTAAAAGGGGAGGGGAAGAAGGGTTGAAGGCAGGGGAGAGGAATGGGAGAAAAAAGAAGAATCAAGATATATCATCTATAGGTACAAATTCCCTATGATGAAGGTGATCAATCTGTATGAAAAATATGTATTAATATAGAATACAAAGCTTAAAAAGTAATAAATGTGAATCATTAGTTAGAAAAGCAGAATTATCCATGCATTTTTCTTACTATTCTTGGACCTGTGGCAAAGTGCACAATGAAACTGTACTGTGTTTATCATAGTCATCTGTCATTAAGTACAATATAATCTCTTCTCTAAAGTTACTTACATCTCTTTGTAGTACTATACTTAAAATTAATGTGTATTATACGTATATGTGTGTATGCAGTTCATATACATAAATCCTAAATTTCAATTATATGAACAATTCAAGAGCATCTGTAGTTACTCTTTTAGCTTCTGAGCTTTGATGTATTTATCTTTTTATCTATAAATATGAGAGTTTCTATACTCTTCAAATTTTGTTATGATTTAATATTTGTGTTGAGGTTTGTGCTTGCTTACAAGATTATGTCATTATAGCATAGAAGACATGTAGCAAAACCTGGATTGAAAAGGCTCTTGACTATAATGACAAAATAATTTTCCATGGCATCTAGCAATACATAACAAAAGTGTGAAAATAACGTTATATTTTACTCAGTAATTTCACTTTAGAAATTTTACTAGAGATTATTTCTAAATAAGGAAAATAATATTAGTAGTTACAAATACCATCAGAGTATTGTTGTATAATAGTAATATGGAAAGCAATATAAATAGATAAATTGAATAAAATCAAAAATACTATGGTCCTTTCAACAAATGTTATTCAAGATACTATATAAATTTTTGTTCAACTGGAGATTTTTAAATGAGAATAATTTGAAAAAAGCCTGTAGAACAAGTGTAAAACACGACTGACCCAGGCAAGATAAAACGTTTGGTCACCTCAAGATTAGTCCGTCTTGGAAATGATGATAAAATAATTTACTGGCTTGGGGAACTATTTGTATCATATATTAGCTTCAAAAATAGCATATCTAGGATGATAATACATATATATATATATATTACAACATATGTGACATATCACAAATATAAATACTTCACTTGATATAGTAGTTAAGAATATGGAGTTTGCACATTTTCCTTAAAGAATGTGCACTGGTTTTGTAAAAAGATACACATTGTAACCATTATTACTTTATGTCAATTAAAAAAATGAATAATTCACAGGGCTATGGTTACAATGTAAACCACAGAGGTGATAAAAAATGGCAGAACAAATATATCTACTCTGCCTTTTTCTCTTGTTTTTTAATTTAAAAATATTCCAAATCTTTAAGAGCTTACAATATTACAGGACTATCTTTAAGACACATTCTAGAAAAGTTATTAGAAAAACCTGACTATTGTTCTATAAGTGACCTACAAAGTATATGAAATAGGTTATAATTTTATTTGGAGGGATTAACAAATTCCAGAGCGTGTCTGGAACATATAGTACTTATTAGTACAATTTGAAAGTATAATTTTATTATTTGAGTACATTGATCTCTTGGGTGTTATTCTCTTAATAATTCAGTAATAAGCACATATTATTACTGATGAATTAATTTTGATGAAAAATTACATTTTCTTAGACCACAGTGCATATAAGTGAACATTTAGTTATTTATTTTATAGGAAATTTCACCTGCCTTAAAGGAACCCACAGGTAAGATAGAAGATAAAGCAAGTATCTTGAAATGAAAAAAGAAAAGTTCCATCTGATTTCAAATGTGTATAACTCCAGCTCTTCAGTTGTTTACAAAATTTTCACTTCAGTCACATTAGGACAAATATAAGCATTATAGACAAATGACTTTTTCATAGCAATACAAAATGCTCTAATAGTTATGTGATAACTGATACTATGATTCAGCTATTAACATCTGTGGGGCCTATTAACGTGAGATATTATTAGTTAATTTAAAATAATTTTGAATAAAAAATAAGTTGTATTTCTAAAACAAGACTTTACAGTTAGTTATATTCCTAATTCTTTGAAGTAATAATACACTGGAATCTAAGTCCACATTTCTTCCAAAGCAACTTTAGGGACATCTCCCTTTTACAGTTAGTAAGAATGAGAGGAGAAATTATCAAAAATACTCTTGAAAAATGAACAAAAATAGCTACCAGTTATTGATTGCCTGCTATTTTAGGTATTATAGTAATGTGTTTTTTATTTTATTTAATCCTTTTTGCAATCTTATATGGTAGGTATTATCATTTGCTTTTAAAGATGAATACATTTAGTCAAAGAAAAATCAACTTTAAGATAAACTCCTAATAAAGATCCTCAAGCAAGTATAAATTCAAACTTCACAATTTTTCACTTCAGTATATTCATAGACATTTTCCTGTTTTTACTATTTTCAATGTAGTTTGATATTCCCATTCTCATCTATTTAACTCCATTTTGTATATTTTATTTTATTATTTATTTATTTTTTTGTGGGCACCAGGGGTTGAACTCAGAACCTCACGCTTACCAGGCAGGCGCTTATGCCACTGAGCTATCTCACCGACCCCCCGTTTTGTATATTTTAGAAAAACGTTTCTTAAAAAAAGTATAACTTGCTTCCATTATGTAATTTACACATTCATAGGAGCTATTGGATAATTAATTCATTTAAAATAATTCTACTAAATACAGTGAAAGGTGAACAAATCATTTCAACATAAAAGTGGTCAGTGCAGTTATAACCTCCATTGCATTATAAAGCATATTGTGTATTTTATATAATTTACCATTAATTTTGTCATTTGAATTAAGCTTAATTCACTCCAAAAGTGTCATTATGTTGCTTGCTTTAAAAAAAAAAAACTAATAAGCTTGCTATATACCTCATCAACCAAGCCCTTTTATGTAATACAATAACACAGAATATGCTATCAAAAAGTATATGCAGCTGATTGTTCACATTTTCTTTCCTTCTTCCCCACAGCCTGGAAACTGATATTTGCTTCTTAGTAATGAATTCACATGCATTTCTTGAATTTCTTTTCCTCTGCAACAGTCCAATGAGTCTTTATCTATTGCTCCGGACAGCCATCTTCTCAAATCACCTAGAGATGTGAATGATAACCCTATCACCTACTAGACAGAAACATCAAAATTCTGGCCACCATTCACCAAGATAGCTTTTTCTTATCTGAAGCTATCCATCTATAATGTGTAAGGACAGAACCTGCTTTTAGTAATGCAGCTGGTTATAGCAACTAAGAATAGCACAAGTTTCCTTCCAGATGATGTAGAGTAACTCACCTTCATCAAAATGAGCTGAACCAGGAAGCTTGCCTCCGGAAGGACAACTGGAAAAGTCTATGTTAAGTATAAATTGCAGAGATTGAATCAAGTAAGTAAAGCATATTTTGTACATGATCTGTAATAGTTATAATCTGACATGCAAAAATAGTTTAAACAGTTAATAATTATAATGTTTCATATTGCAAGTGATTTTGCACTTTTCATTTTATGGTCAAAAGTAATAATCATAACTGTGAAAGATTACTAAATGAATCAGATATATTTAAGTGAAACTTCAATTTTAATTGCACAAAATCATGAAATGCATACTAATGCTATTTCGGTCAGGTAACATATATTTTTAAATTGTATCTTTCTTTGTAAGTTTCTTTTCATAGTATTATACAAGCAGTTATGAGATCTTCCATGATATAAGTTAATCCTAAATAAACCATCATGATGCAAAATTTACTCTGACAATTAAGGCAAAAAAGATTATTTTCTAAACACTCATACTTTAATGTAAAATTATCACTCTCAAAAATCTATAGAGATTAATGTAAATCATGTTTCAATGAAAGCAACTGTGGATTAGCCTTGTCAGTAATGTGATGTATTATTTTAAATTTAAGCATGTTCTTTTTTACATGTGAGCTTTTTTGCATTTCTACATTTTTTATTTTTCCTCTGACTCATTCATTCCCTCGAGAATTCCTTCTACCTCATAGAAAGCAGGTCTCATCAGATCTGGTGAAAGCCTGAACTTAGTAAAATCATTTTGCTTGAGGTAAATTTAAAACTCGAGTCCCTAGGAATAAAAGATAAATATACCACTCCTTTTCCTGGGTCTTTCAATCTTAATGATTTGTGCTCCAGAAGTGGATTTAAGCTTCACTTTCCTACCTCCATCTTAGAGTTCACTTTAAGTGGCTAAGTTATTTGCAGTCAAAAGATACTGAACAACTCTAGATCCATTATTGTCCCTCTACCTTTTAAGGATAAGGAGTAGGGTTTGCATAATTTACATAGACTTCAGGTAACAAAGGTATTAAATGGACTTTATTAACTAGGTGTGTGGGCAATTGAATGTACACCAGAGTGACATTTCCTAATTGCCTGTAGTACCTTTTAATAAACTGCACGCTCTTATGTCAATCAACAGGATAAAGGCCGGCATAAAGAAATGTTTGGATTAATTATTAATATCAATTGGCTATTAGAGCTGGTTGGTTTCTTGCTGTGTGGCAAAGAACATCAGTGCAAGTGCTAGGTAGGAGGCAATTTATTTGCATGCAGATGACTCTGGCTTGTAATAAATCTTAACAAGTTCAAACTCACACTTGACCTTCTAAAACTTCTTTTTGTGGTGCCAATCAGTGGGCTTATTAGGATGGCTTTATAGCTGTGGATCACTTGGGCAGGGTCTGAGCCCTGCGCAGATGAAACATGTGGAAGTACAGAGCACTGACTACTGCTTATATACCTTACCACTGGCCTCTTCCTCCAGTGTTGCAGGTTACTGACATCTTCACTATTATTTTAAGCATCGTGCTTGTCAAAAGATAAAGCAATTTAGTCGTTGCTCTCTCCTGAGGAAATTCAGGACAGCAAAATCATTGATTTATCTTTTCCCAAATATCTGCTTTACTCACATAACTATTCGAACTAAATGATCAAAGAACATTTTACTGTACAAAAGAGAGAAACCTACAAAAATCTGTGGTTTTATATTTGCATCACTATTTTACCCATGATTCTTACAAATTTAAGCAAAACTGAAGAATCGGTGAATGAATAAATAGCATTAATAAATCAATGCAGTACAGATACTAGACGTACACTCTTTTGTTCAAGCTTCATTTTAACACCTACTTCTTTTATGCCTCAGTGTGTGTTGCTAGTTTCAATTTCCTCCTATTTTCCTGTCTGCAAAATAACAACACTCATCTACTTCTACTGAAACCATTATGTATATCATAAGACATACCTGTTATAAACACTTTCTATAGAAGGAAAAAAAATCAGAAAGTCTTGGTTACATGGAGCAATTTTTACTACAACATTAAAAATTATTTATAATAAACACACAGTCAGAAATATCAAGAAATTACTAACATTTGACATTTGCATTTTGATTAGATAAGCCAGTGAGTTTATTATCAGTCAGTATTGGTATTAACTTAATATCATTATAACAACATTATCAATTTTTAAAGAGGAAAGATTGGTTTGGGGTCACAGTTTTGGAGTTTCCAGTCTATAATCACAAAGCTGTTGCTTTGGGACCAATGGTGTGGCAACACAGCACGACGGGAGTGTGTGGCAGAAGAAAACTGTGCCACTTACAGTGAGTCAATGAAAAGGAGAAGAAGGGAGTGTGGTCACATTATCCTCTTCAAGGACACACCCCTAACAACTGGAAGAACTACCATTAGCCCCCATCTCTTAAAGATTCCCCTATATCCTCGTGCAAACACCAAGCTAGGCACAGGGACCAAGCATTTAACACATAAAAGTTTTGGAGATATTTAAGATCCAGACTATAGAGCTGTGTATATAGCTTAGTGGTAGAGTTATTGCCTAGCATTTGCATAACCCTGGGTTTAAACCAAAGTACTGTAAAATAAAAATAAGAATAATAAAAGAGCCGAACTATTGCTCAACCAATATATAAATTGGCTTTCAGAGACACGCTTATATTATTTATAATATTTATGTCATTATACATATGTCACAGAAGTAAAACCTAAGGATAGCTCTCTTCTTATTCAATATTTATTGCCCTCTTCTTTTGCAGGAATTTTTCTATTGAATATGTTTAATAATATAAGATATTTAACAAGTAGCCATTAAGTCATTGAAATATTTTTCTTTCTGGATCTTAAAAAACCTTGAGAAATATTTTCAAATCCATATGCCCCATGACAAAATATTTCATGTATTCTGGGTCTTATCCCCTTTAAACAAACAGAAGGACATTATCCTTTTAGCCAGCTTTTATTTCAGCTCTAACGGTCTCATCTGAATCCTCATCTCAAGAGTATTAAATGACAGAGAACCCATCCTGTGATTCACACTGTTAAATGCCAAGTTGAAGAGTAATAAAGTTATAATCCATAATTTAATTATGGATGATAGTAGCTCTTCTGATTGTAACACTGAGTATCAGGCTTCATTTACACTTCTAGAATACTTCATAAATAATTTGGGATGATCTTTGCTATAAGGTCATTGGAGAAAGTTTATAAAATTTCATTCAACCTGACTTGAAAGAAACAGTCCATTTTTGAATTTTATTTTTGTGTTGTCATGTGTCTATAGTTTCTATGGGAAGGTTGAATTTTAATATGGATTTGTATACATTACTCCTCACAGCTATTTGGTTTGACTGTTTTATCTCCTTTGAATGTAAGAATTTGTTTTATTTCTTGTTAGCACCACAAAACTTAAAAATAGAAGCAAAACATATGATTTCCTGGAAGTTAAAATGTACATAATTGGAAATTGCTTGTATCTTCCTAAAATGGAACTGTTTTCATGCAAATTTCTCGTCCATTTCTGAATTTAGGGAAGCTGTTCATTTAACTGGGCATGGTGTTCTCCTTCCTTCCAATTTTAAATTGATAGCCAATTTAATCTTTTTTTTTATGAAGAATTTTTTTCTTTTTCTTTTTCTTTTTTTTTTTAATTCCTACAAGAAAATGTACTGTACTAAGTACTAAGTTCACCTGAAGCCTCTATTGTCATTTACAATCTTTGGGACTAAACATTCATTAAAATTGACTAAATTTATCTAAATTCTCATGGTAATAGTAATTGAGCCTCTCTCAAAGGGATGTGATGTTGAAGTAAAATGATATTTTACAGAAAGATCTAGGAACTTCTCAGATTTAGTCAAATTGCTATGGAATATTTGGATAAAATGAAGCAGCAGGATTTTTAAAATTAATTATGTGTGTATGAGTATGTATATGGACAATAATTGCCATATGTATATATTTTTAAATTTATTATTTATTTATTGTGTGTGTGTTTGTGTGTGTGTGTGGGTACCAGGGGTCGACCTCAGGACGCCAGCAGGCGCCCGTGCCGCTGAGCGATATCACCGGCCCTTTTTTTCATATGTGGGTTCCAGGAGTCGAACTCAGGCCCTCTCGCTTGCCAGGCAGGTGCTTATGCCGCTGAGCCATCTCACCGGCCCAAAATTTATTATTTAAAGAAATGTTTTATACTACATTTTTCAGTGTTTTTTTTTCCCCCTCTTCCCCACTCAGGATTTCATCTGTAAGAAAACTCAAATCTTTCAACTATTTTTTCTTCTAGTTACCAGGAAAAGGTATGGAGCTGGAGGGTAGAGGAGCCTAGCACCTCCCACCATGTGGGAGTAGGGAGGGGAAGCCTGTGGTCTCTACTTTCCTTGATATGTGATCTGTAGTGATAATTACAGTGCCCCCATGAGCCAATCACATTCAGAAAGTTCACTGCTGAACACGAAACTTTTGCAGTACATTTTATACAAACCACAACAAAGCATTAACCAATTATTTCATGCACCAGATAGACAAACTCTGTTTTCATGAGAATATTGAAAGATCACAGCTTTAATACATTGCTATGCTAAATCTGGGGGAGATGCTTATTCTAAATCTTTTCAGTTTATAAGAATTCTTTAAAATTTTACACTTACAATTAAATGATGATAAATGAATGCTTCATCATCAAGAAAGTAGGTATAAATTTGAATACAGATGGTCAGATGCATGACTGACCATCTTGCAGTTGGCCTTCCTAAGTAGAGTGAAGTATGAGAATACCAAGTGAAATACACATGAAAAGATGTGATTGTGCTTCCCAGATACAGTCAGGAACCCATCCATAGTCTCCTAAGACATATTTGTAGTCAGTTATTTTGTCTAAATGATGTACTCAAATTTAACCATGGAAGAAACTGAAACTTGAGCAGTAACTTTTAAGAGCACAGTGTAGGGTACAGCCACTGTGGAAGTCAGTGTGGAGATTCCTCATAAAACTAGGGTTGGAGGTCCCATTTGACCCAGCTATTCCCCTTCTGGGCATCTTCCCAGAAGAATTAAAAACATCGTACCACAGCGATATATGTGCACCCATGTTTATAGCAGCACAATTTGTAATAGCCAGATCTTGGAAACAACCCAAATGCCCATCAACTGAGGAATGGATAAGAAAGATGTGGTATTTTTATACAATGGAGTACTATTCAGCCATAAAGAAGGATAAACTGGAGACTTTTATAGGTAGATGGATGCAACTCGAGAAAATACTCATAAGTGAAATAAACCAGAAGCACATGTGTAAGCATCGTATTATCTCTCTAGTATGAGAAACTGAAAGAGTAAATAAGATCCAAAATGTACAATAGACATGGTGAATCAAAAAGAAACTGGTCAAAAGGAAAGAGAGACTGGAATAGGGAAAAGAAAGAAGGGAAAGGGAAAAAAAATTGTATATATATATATATATATATATATATATATATGATGGTTAAGATAGATACACTACCATTTTTACTTAGTTCATTGAAGAGTAAGGTTTGTGCCAATAATGTTTGGACAATTGAATGCTAATGTCTGGTGTCCTGAATAACTAACTTAAAGATAGTAATACGTAATGTATTAACCATTGTTACCCTCCTATTATGTGGGTTTGAAAATTTGTTCTTCTTTTGATTTGTTTTGTTTTTTCTTCTCTTTAAAAAAAAAAAAAAAAAAAAAAAGAGCACAGTGTAGGCCTGTGAGATGGCTCAGCAGCATAAGCGCCTGCCTGGTAAGCACGAGGTCCTGAGTTCAACTCCTGGTACCCACATACTAAAAAAGGGCCGGTGATATCGCTCAGCGGCATGGGTGCCTGAGTTCGACCCCCAGTACCCACACACACACACAAAAAAATTAGAGCACAGTGTATTCCTGTTGACTCAAAGTAGAAACAATTAACAGATGCAAAGTATACTGAGATTTTGGGATCCAAACACTCTATGCATGGTCCAACCATTATTTTATTTACCACATTCCTCTTTCCAACACTGTGTGCTTATCTCACAGTTTTGTTATTACCACAAGCTACATCTAGCCAGAATGAGTAAAAAAACAAATTTCTATGGAGAGCTTTTGTAAAAAGCAGGAAAAGCCCAATGATGAGATCATAGAACACTCTGAGACTACCAACACAAAGAAAAAGTGCATCTAAAAGTAAATACTGAGTCCTACTTAAATTGTGGGTTCATTGAAACAGAGGATTCACATTCTCCAAAAGTGCTTTGTATAATATGTAGTGAATGGCTGTCCAACAAAGGCATGAAACCTCTAAAACTGCTTTTCAATGTGGAGATCAAGCACTTTGCATGAAAAGAGAAGCTTTTGGAATTTTTCAAAAGAAAAAAAAAGTGAACACAAACTACTGAAGCAATTATTGAAGACCACCATTTCATCTAAACTTGCTACACTGAAAGAATCATTCATAGCAGCTAGCAGCATTGCTGAAGCTCAGAAACCCATTACTATTAATAAAGAGTTGATCCTGCTTACTGCTAAAGGCATTTGTTATAAAAATTTTAGGATCTGCTGCAGTTCAAAAATTGCCACATATTCCTCTTTCAACTTTCACCATAACTAGACAGTTAGATGGAGTATTAAAGGATATTTAGGTACATTTGTTAGAAAAAAATTAATAAGTCTCTGTTGTAGGAAATCCTGGTTGAAAAGTCTACCATTGCTGTCAATAAGGCAGCAATGTTCATTTTTGAGCAATATGTGTTTCAGGAGGATGTTCATGAGGATATATTATGTGCACTTTGACCGCCATCTAACACCACCGCTGCAGAAGTTTTCAAGTCTTGTCAGGGAAACAGAATTGGTGATTTTGTGTCAGTATATGCACAGAGAGAGTAGCTGCTATGAATGGATGTCTTTCAGGTTTTACTACTCTGGTCAAAGAGGTTGCTTCTGAATGTGAGTTTACAAACTCCATCACCTATAGAGAAATACTGGCTGGACTAGAATGTCTCCTGACTTCATGACATTTTTCAGGATATGATTAAAATTATCCATCACAGTAATGTATATACCCTTAAATCATATCCTTCCATTATGCTCTGTGAGATGGATACAGATAACACACATTTCTCCTATACAGAGAAGTTAGAAACTTTTATGGCTTTCAGTGTTGATTGCTTGACAATATTTTTGAGTTCTTCTTTTAGAAAATAGTCACTATTGGCAGCATGTTTCGGTGACACAGAATGGTCAGCAAAACTTGTTTACTCATGTGATATATTTAACCTGTTTAACAAACCTAAGAGAAGAATGGCAACTGTGTTCAAATTGGCAGATAAAGTGGAAGTATCCAAAGCCAAACTGGAATTATGGGGTCAATGAATGAATACTGGATTTTCTGATGTGTTTCAAATATTATATAGATTTTGAAAGAGATCGAGCTAGGGCGTTCTGTCCCCCAGCTGGTGCATGACCACCTGCCTCAGCTTTCCAAAAAGTCAGAGCATAACTTCTCAAGCATGAAGACCCCCAAACTGGGAAGGAATAAATCTGCAACTTATTTGTGAATAAACCAAGTAAATTAATTTAATCTGTGCTTGAAGAGAATAAAGTGCTTGAGACTGGAAATAAGAGTGTCCTTAACAGTAAGTCTGAGACAGCTACAAATCTCTATACACTCCGGATGAAATCAAAGTGGAATAACCTGAGATTTCCACAAAGCACTGAAAAGCCGGCTTCCATTTCCAACAACTTATCCTTGTGAACTAGGGTTTTCTCTAGTGATAGCAGTGAAAATTAGATTATGGAGTAGACAGGAAATAAACAACACAATTTGGGGGCACAGTCTCTCATCACACTCAGGTGGAACCATCCAGTTCAGGAAAACAAGCTTGGGGGCATCCTCTGATTCATGGTGAGTTGTATAATTATTTCATTATATTACAACTTAAAAATAATAGAATGGGCCAGTGTGATGGCTCAGTGGCGTAAGCGCCTGCCTGGCAAGTGCGAGGGCCCGAGTTCGACTCCCGGAACCCACATACAAAAAAAGGGCCGGTGATATCGCTCAGTGGCACGGGCGCCTGCTGGCGCGCGAGGTCCTGAGGTTGACCCCCGGTACCCACAAAAAAAAAAAATAATAATAATAGAATGAAGTGCACAATAAATGTAAGGTGTTTGAATAATCCTGAAAGTTTAACCCACTAAGACTATGGGAAAAAATTGTCTTACATAACACCAATCCTAAGTGACAAAGTATTTGGGGTCTGGTGGATTAATCCATTAGTTAGCTCATGGTTGAATGAGCTTTTAAGATGTGGGCCTGGTTGTAGAAGGCAGGTCACTGGAGAAACTCCTGTGGAGGTAATGTACTTTTCTCTGGTTCTTCCAGCTTTCTCTGCTTCCTGGGTGCCATGGGTTGAGCAACTTTCCTGCCTGCATTTCTTTCTGACATTTCAAACTTAGATGCAACTAATTATGGACTGAAACTTCTGAAATCATAAGACAACATAAAGGTATATATGTCAGGTATTTTGTTGCAACAACAGAAAAGCTGACCAATACATATTTCTCTTGCTGTTTTCATTTAGTTTGTTTTGGTTACCTCTTGTCTTATTTCTCATGATGATGTCTTAATTTCTTATAAAATAGTATTTTGAGCTAAATATTGATTTCCAATTTAATTGAAATATAAACTTCTTGAAAATGAGTTTCAAATATTTTCCTGAATAAATTTAAATTAATCATAATTTTAAGTAAAATATTATTAATTTTAAATATAAAGGTGCCTTTTTATCACATTTAAAATTAGGTTTTGATTAGTATAGTGGTGCATTATAATCCAAGGAACCTGAGAGCCTGAGGCAGGAGGATTGCAAATTCAAGCCTAGCCTGGAAAATGTAGTAACATAGAGACAGCCTGTTTCAAAATTAAAAAGGGGGTGGGGCCGAAATATAGTTAAGTACAAAGGCCTTTAGCTTAATCCCAAGTACTTACAAACAAACAAATAAATAAATTTTAAAATGATATTATGTCTTTTCCTAAGTTTTATAGGAACAGTTTTAATGAATCAGCTTAATTAAATTTTCAGATCCCTGATTTAGGTTATTTTTTATTTATAAATGATATTTCAGTATTTGTACAGAGAACGCCTTCCAAATGGGGTAAACAAAGTTAACTAGAAAGGGAATATTCAACACAAAATCAAATCAGCTATTTTATTATAATAGTCAAAATTTGCTTAGTATTTTTTCAGGTTTTCTAGAGTCATAATAATAATTATTTACAGTCACTGAATAATAAAATTAAAGAAGTTGATTGATTTTGGTCCTTTTCATCTATCTCTCTCTCAATTCCATTACTGAGATATTCAGTAATTTTAGATATTAAAACTACTGTATGTTATGTTGATATAGCTCAATTTTTTAGCAATAATAGTTTCAGTTTGTAATGGATGAGGTTTTTTTTTAATTCCCAATGGCCTTCTTGTTAAGTACTAAAGTACTAATGAATATGTGCAAGTGATTTACTAGAATTAAGTAGTGTTTGTTTTTTTGTTATTTTTTTTGAAACAATCTACTTAAAAGACTCTTACAGTGCCTTGGAATTAAAGACTAAAATTTATGCTCATTTTTATGTTAAAATTTATACCCCTTTTATTAAGTACAAACTGGGAAAGTGTTCAATATTTGAAATGTATTGTTCTTTAATGGAATTATAATTCACTTAAGTCATATAGATGTATATATATTCAAATCCCTGGAAATGTGCAATTTCTAACCAATTTAAAGTTTGAATATCCACCCACATTATATTAAGTTGTTGGGAGATTAAAGCAAGGCACCATGGGTGGTATATGGTACAGTTTATAAAATGTACAGATTTACTGAAGCCCAGGTGAAAGCACCAGTATTCTAAAATATATTTAGTAGGCTTTGTGCAAGAAATTAGTTTGTTTGATTAAATAAATCATAAGAATATAAATTCTCAAACGTGATCAAAGAATAATGACTTTATTTATAGAACCAAAAAATTTAAGGGAAATAATGTACCTATTATGTGTAGTAAATCAAAATCTACTTGTTCCAAAATATTTTCTTTTCTATGCATATATTCTTAAAAGCTAAAGTTCAGCCTGAATTGAAACCTATCTCATATAAAAATTTAAGTAAATGGTCTTAAAAGTTTCAATTCATATAAGATTATTCTCTTTTTTAAAGGAAGAGGATCAAGAGATGGGTGGAGAGGAGGGAGGGAAGGGCAAGTGGATAAAAATTTAGATGTGTTACATACATGTACCAACTTCCAACAAGGGATGTAAATATTATGGACTACACACATATACTAATAAACTAAAATTAAAAAATTATGATTATTCTTAATTTTGATATATCTATCTACTTTACCTTTTTTTTTTTTTTTTTTTTTTTTTGTGGGTACCAGGGGTCGACCTCAGGACCTCGCGCGCCAACAGGCACCCGTGCCGCTGAGTGATATCACCGGCCCCTTTTCCATATGTGGGATCCGGGAGTCGAACTCGGGCCCTCGCGCTTGCAAGGCAGGCGCTTATGCCACTGAGCCATCTCACCGGCCCTACTTTACCTATTTTATACCATACTGAGACTCAAAGATAGCTAAGACATCATTTAATCAAATTAAAGCATAATAAATAAGGACATGACAGATAATTGTATCACCTGGTTATAGCCCAGAATTGATTTGAGGAAAGTATAAGGTGAGTTCTGAAAAAACAAGTTTTAAAGAATTGAGAGATCAGAGCTGTTTGGAAATCACTAATCCAGGTTTCTTGAGTAGATAAGGTGATACAGAATTCAAAACGCAGATAGGATGGGTGGTCACAGGGAGAAGAGAAGGCATTAACCCAGACAGAATGTTAGGAAGAACAACACAATGACAACAGTGTTAGGGTAAGTGAAAGTGCGTGATATAAATATCACATAACACTTGGACAATAAATTTGAGACTTTTTTATATGTCCATGGAGAGAAATTTGAATTGACTTGTACAGGTAAAGGGAAAGCCACAAGCAAATATTGCTTAAGAAAGATTATATCTTGTCCATTAGGGACAGATAATAGTGTGAATATTTTCTATATTTGCTGAAACATTCGAAGTCAGAGTTAAGTAGAACATAACCTGATTTTTCAAACGTGGCCTTGAAAAAAATGTAGCAGATGAGAGACATTATGAATAGAGGCAAACTATAAACAAAGGTGCAATCAATTGGAAAACAAATGAAGTAGACTAACATAGTTGATTCCAGGACAAGTTACTCTAGTTTGTATTTTCATTACCTAACATTAATAACTTCTACTAACATTTTTTGAACCACAGTTAATTTAATAGTATACTACCTAGTTTTTGAGCATTTCTATTTGTATTTTTTCCCAATCACTTTTTAGTTTCACTGTAATCAGAGATCTAAAAGTCTGTAATTCAAACTCTTATGAAGTTGTGGTAAATTTTGTTAATAGTTCCATGTGCAAGGGAAAATGACATATATTCCCCAGTTATTGGATGCACTATACATATATATGTGTGTGTGTGTGCATGCGTGTGTGTGTTTATCAATCAGAGTTTGTTAATCATGTTAACTCCTCTATGTCTTAAAATTTGATGTCTGCTTATTCTCTCAGTTCCTTGGAGAGGTACTGTAAATATCTGACAATAATTGTGGATTATTTATCCATCTTTTACTTACTGCTATCTTTGCTGGACATATTTTTAAGTATGATATTAACTGTATATATGTTTAGATTTATCTGTTTGCCTTTTTCCATTATTTTTTCTTTTCATATTTGTGCATATTTATATTTAAAGCATATATCCTGTTAAGTAACATATTTATTTATAATTCAATATAGTAAAAATCCTTGTTTTAAAGTTTCTTTATAAGATCACAAATAGTGTGCCATTTTCCAGTGTCCAGCAACACTCCTTAGGTAAAATAAATGCTAACAAATATTACTGAAATAAGAGCTAAATAAATGAGTTATGAATTCCCATTCTAGATAACTTTAGCCTCAATTATTACTTTCTTCGCCACAGCATTTCTACCTCTTCTATCCTAAACTTCTTAATGAAAGCTATTTTGCCACTCAATTATTCTCTAACCAAATAATATTGAGCTTTCTATGTATATACCCATTTGTGCGTGTGTGTGTGTGTGTACACACAAAGATACCCAAAATTATGTGGGCATACATGCTTATCCAATTTTGTATCACAAATGTCTATCTTGTTTTCCATAATAAGGAAGTGGAGTTTAGGTTCATATATTCCTAAAACCTACTTATAATTTCACTATATAATATATACAAGGTGTGAGGAAAGAATACAATGCATCTTCAAACAAAATATTTATTACAGTGAAAGACACACTGTCATTAATTCCCCTCAGAATACTACCTCGCACCTCAAACACACTTATCCCATAATTCTTGACACTCTCTGAAACAGTTCTGGAAGTCATCTTTCATATCTGCCTTTGGTTGCTATGCTGTGTCCATTTTCATGCCTTGAATCAATTCAAAATGTTTACCTTTCATAAGCACTTTGACTTTGGTGAAGAACCAGGATTTTCTTGATGCCAGATCTGCTGAATAAGGTAGGTGAGGACACATTGTAACATTTTTATTTAACAGAAATTGCCATAAATGCTTGATCAGTGAGCAATAATTCACAAAGCAAGATGAATGTATAAATTTAAAAACTTATTACAATAAAAGAAGCATTGCCATTAATCTTCCTAATATACCCAAAATACTTACCCTCATCTTGAGCACAGTTATCCCATCTTTTTGGCAATTTGCCTTTTACTATAAGATTTTTTTTTTAATATTTAAACTTTCAGTATGTTTCTCTGATCATCTCATAACATATAGTGCTACTATTTACAAAATAAGTTGATAGGAAATTAGCCTCACTTATCAAAATCCAAGTTTTTGTTTAAATCTTGCGGATATAGTGAAATAGAATAGCATTTTCCTTTGGACGATTTACTGCTAAAAGGTGAAATTTCAGGAGACTACACGAGTGCCCATCATAAAATAAAGAAATAAGATATCAAAGCTCATATTTCAATACACAGAAATTTAGGACTTTGGATATTTAGGTAACTATATTATGGTAACAGAAATTTAGGACTTTGAATATTTAGGTAACTATATTATGGTAGTAATGTCAATAGTTAAAACATTCATGTATAAAAATATTGTGTCACTGATAGAATGTGATTAGAAATACACTATGATCTGACAGTTAACAATTACTCCCTTTTGTATTATTATTTCAGGCTATATGAATGATAAAAAATGTGTGTAGTGACTCAAAGTATAACCTACAGACATCCTTTGTATGCAAGACAGAATAAATCAAGATGCAGAAGTTTGGTATTTTAGGCAATTAAATGCAATGGGTTTAGTTTATAGAATGGAAAATTATTATAAAGACAATACTCTAAAAAATATGAAAAGTAAATGCTGGCTTCCTACTTTCTTACGCACAATATCTGAATACTATAGACTATATGTTTATATTTAATAATATTTTATTGTATGATTTTATTGATTCATAATAAATGTTAGTATGTTTTTATTCCTCTAATGAAAAACAAAAAAGTAACATTTGTGAAAATTAAAATTTTACATCAAAATTTAACACATAATATATTATAGTTTCCTAACCGTAGAATCTAGTCCCAGAATAGGCTGACACTAGAAACCCGTAAATTTGTATTTTATTTACTTAAGTAAATAAAATATACTTGTAAAGTATACAAGTAAAATAAAATAAAATAAAAATATAGTTAATTTTAGTTCAAATATTTAGATATTAAAAACTATTTCGTTATAGAATAGAAGGAAGTAATTATGTAGGAACATTGACTTGATGTATTCTTAATCCCTGCTTATTTTTTTAAAGCCAGTTTCACTAGGTCTGCAGTAAGACAGTTAAGAAACTACTGACAGAGAACAGACTTTTAGGCCCTTAACCTGTTACTTATTAAAAACTTGATCCATGTTTCCTGAGTCAGTCAGGGACACAGAGGTTGTTTTTGCTGAAAAGTGATGGCACTTCACTTGAGCCCTCGGATGCTCAGTGGGTAACTACGAGCAGAGCAAAGCTTGACCTTCATTTTGTATCTGTCTCTTTATTACATTAAAATTACGGGTCAGATCCTTGCTCAGCCCTGCATATTGACATTATAATAATTTAGAGACTGTCTTTCCAAAAGGTTGAATAGCTCTAAATTTATATAACCTGTCTCACCCTCCTTCAAAATGGGAACAACAAGATTTACAGGGACATTCAGCTACAAACAGCTGCCTAGAATTCTCGAATGATTGCCCTAAACTTACAGTCACCTTGGATTCTAGTGGAGCCTCTGTATAATTGAGTCTTCCCCAAGCAGAAACCATCTTCTCATGGAGACAGTTACCCCTCAAGAATTAAAGTCTCCACCAGAGTCATCTTTCAAACCCAGAAACGAGATGATCAGCCCACCCTAGCCCATCTCAGTTGTTCTGTAAAAACTGACATCATTCCTTCATTAATGGGATAGTCTGATCGTATCCATCAAAATTATGCCTCCTTCAGCTCTTCAAGCTAAAGCCCTTTCCATTTTTTCTTCCTTTCTAACTCTGCTAATTAAATTTGCCTAGATCCATTAATGATATATCCTGAAGTGCTTTTCTTTGACCAGAGTGAAGAATCTGTCCAGGATGAGTTGAGCTCTCCATATTCTTATTAGGTGAACCTCCTCAGATCACACTTGGTGACAGCAGTAATGCGTAGCTCACAATGATTGGCTATTCTTACTGATTTCCAGTGTAGTCTAAATGTATTTGCAGATTTACTTATCTCTTTTTTTGTGTGTGTAACTATGCATCATTCTCTTTGTTATGCAAAATGGCATATAAAAAGATATATATTCTATACAATTTACCAATGTATATGTTACAATTGGTGTTTGTATAATGTACAATCTTTAAATATTCTTTTTATGAATAAGTATTATTTTGACAGGTTATCTCTCCCACATACTGTAATTAAGTAAAGTAATTGAAAATTACATGTAACAAAAAGCATGCAAAGAACAAATAGGCCATCTTACAACCTCTGTTATCCTACCTACTGAATCACCACCTGACACACATTCTTTATTGTTACTTTGCCATATAATTTTGTAGATATTCTTTGTATATGCAAGTAATATGCATATTAATTTTAATATAAATCATAATATACTTTTATATACTTTTTTTCACATGCTGTCATGCATAAATTATTGCACTACTTCATCTTTTTCAATCTAATAATACATTAAATTATCCTACAGCAATTTGTTTGACCATATTGTATTAATCACTATGTAGGTTTCTCCTGAAACCTAATGCTGAAGTGAGTAAAATTCACACATCTGTGAGGATATCTGTGACTACAAACTAAATTCTAAAATTTGAATGGTTGATACAATGTATACTTATTTAACAGATGGTTCTAAATTACCAGCCACTGAGGTTTATCAATTTGTGTAACTACAGCTATGTATGAGCATGTATATGACTTGGTGATATCCTTAATGCTGTATGTAATTATCCTACTTCAAAATCCATCTGGGATACTGCAATAGGATTCAATTCTTATGCTAACCACTTAAAATTCTTACTGATTTGGTATAAATCCAGAGATTACCATAGACACTAAACGTTTGATTATTTGCTAGATCAATTCACAGAACCAAAGAAAGTAATATACTTAAGATTAGAGTTTTTATTAAAAACAGTACACATAGGGCAATGGCTAGAAGATCTAGGATCTCAGTATTTCCATGTTCTTTCCTGGTGGAATTAGTTTACAATACATCCCTGGTACATCAGTGTGTTCACAAACAGGGAGATACATTCAGCTTTGAGTTCAGTGTTTCAGTAGTTTCGTGTTGTAAGCATGATTGATTAAAACGCTGGCCATGTGATTGACTTCCATCTCCAAACACTTGCTGCAATCACAAGATCAGGCAGATAAAATCCAAACCTTCTAACCACATGCTTAGTCTGCCTGAAGATCCATCCTTATCCTGAAAGTATTTTGGGGCCCATGATGAGTCATTTCACTAATACAACAACTGCCATTCATTTAGCAAATTTCAAAGAAGTATATATATTTTTTTACTCTGCACAAGGAAATAGAGCCAAGACTGTATCTATTTATTATCATACCATCGTCATCTAACACTGGTGATAATCTGATGTTTCAGAATCGTGTACCATTGTTCTTTTAATATTTAACTTATTATTAATGAAGATAAGTGTGTATTTCTGCATGAGTCATTTTTACATTCATATTTCCTTTTATTTATGCAGTTAATTCTTACCCATTGCCCATTTCTTCCCAGGGTTTTTAATCCAGACTTATTTATTTATAAAGTTAATACATTTGATTTGGGTATGTGTGAAACAGAGAAGTTCCACCATTTCTTCTAAAGATTTGATAATCAAGTCTTCTGAAATAAATTAACATACACTGTCAAGAGACAGATTAACAAGAGAATAAACAGATGAATTTATTTGTTTACAAGTGTACAATGTCATAAAAACAATAAAACCCAAAGAAGAGGGAGATTATTGAAGCGAAGGAAGTGAAGTATTAGGCACTGTAAGAGACAGAGTAAATTATTTTTAGAGAAAAAGAGAGAGCCAAAAGAACAGTGATCTGGGACACAGTTCAGCTGGGCACTGGATGTGGTGTCAACTCTAATCTTTGTGTGAGTTAATCTTCTGAAGAATCAAGCCTTTAGATGGACAGAGAAACTTCAGAGAAAGGTTTTTTACGCTTTATAGAACAAAGAGCATCAGGAGATTTTGGGCAAGGAGAGGTTAGCAATTTCTTCTTTCTCCTTTATTACATCATGTCAAATGTCAGAGTTTGGTATATCATTTCATGAGCCCCAGCTGTACACATGCATACACACACACACACACACACATACACACACAACACTCTAGCTTATTACCCTAAAGTGAGCTTCATTTACATGTCCAATTGTAATTGTTTCTAACATTTATAAATGGTACAATATTTATATGTAATTTTAAAAGTGTATCAAGTTTTACTTTATTTTGCATCTTGAATTTGATAATTCTTACAAAAACATTAATAGTTTTATAACAAATTTTTCATGGTTATTCTCAAAAAATTTAAGATGCATTTTGGTTTATTTCATATATCTCATACAGCATAATTACATTAAACATTACCAACTCTATCCAGCATGATAATTGTACCAGTTTTATTTTTCTTTGATTTAGTAGCATGATTTAAAATGTCTTTCAATATTAAGTCATATTTTACTTCTGTCAGAAAACCAGTTTGTTGTGTTGTATTGTATTTTATTTGACCGTAATTTGTGTATTACATAGAGGTAATGTCAAAACACCTAATGTTTCTGTTATTCTGTTAAAAATTCTTAGAGCACTATTATTTTACCATGTTCAATATTCTTTGAAGGAGAAAGTTTAAGTTAAATTGTTCATCAGGTTCTTAGCCTGTGTCCTCACTTAAGGAGAACCTGAGACAATATCTGTCAGGAAGCACATATTTTGGTGTGAAATCTCAGAGAGTTGCAGTGAAGATGCAGGAGATAGTAACAAGGAAAGGGAGATCACCAAAATAAAACATTTTATAGATGAACCCTGAAATTGATAAGGGAAGTTTGACCTTCCAGAAGTCTTTGAAACACATTTCAGTATTATGTTAAGTAGAGACACAAAAGTCAATGTGTAGCTGCTGTCTTTATTCTGCCCTGATTTAACAAAACCCCAACACATGCTAAAACCCTAAAATTCAAGATTATATGTTAGAGTTAAGTGAATTTCTGCAAACGTTTTACATACATAGATCAGAAAAGTGATAATTTCTGGAACTGAAAGCAAAAGATAGGAAGATACTATTCAATTTTCTGTAAGACTTCCCCAAAAAGCTACTAAAAATTATTGTCTCAGCAGTACTTTGAGCAAGAAAAGGCCCTTGGAATTTACAATGGTGCCAGAAGTGTTCAGTACAATCATTTATGCCATGCACATCCCTACATTAAAGCTAATCAGCCACACAGCATATTGAAGGTGGGAGCCCAATCTCTTAAATATCTTAATACAAGTCCACCAATAGAAAAACAAAATTAAACAAATAACAACAACAACAAAACTAGTTTTTTTTTTTTCATTAGCAACAAATACTCCAAAGCCACGGTTGATGGGCATCATCTTTTTTTTTTTCCTTACTGCTCATACTAGATTTCTCTTGCATTTGACCTACATTATAGCTCTTGTAGGTTGCTTATGAGGTAAGTTCCCATAAGACATGAGACATATTTCCTAGTCATTGTATTTCTAGTTGCTGCAATGGCCCATTTGCTATCCACAACACAGGAAATATCCAAAGACATTCCAGTGAATCCCTAAGCTCCTATTCTACTCATGCGTTCACCTTTCTCCAAAGTAGTGTATGTGTCTATGCAGTAATCAGTCAAAATCACCCTCAATTTAGTAACTCCTTTATTTTTAAATTATTTTTATCAATATATGTTTACAACCCATAATGATTACATTTCTTTTGAGGAACTGGTACAGATAGATACAAAGATAGATAGACAGACAGACAATCAACCCCCCACCGGGCAATCACACATGAAGCAGTCTCAGATGTAGTAGGTCTCTGTGCTTGCAATGAATGTCCACCTACTCTTTTTATAATATAGTCTTTTATTTATATATCAATCACTTTAAATCCACTCCCTTGTTTCCCAACTTCCCCTTTCCATGATCCCCTTCCCTGTCTCCAAAAAGTCCCAGTTTTTTTTGTTCTCTAGCTTTGCCTGAAATAAGGAATCCAATGCGGTCGAGTAGTAGTCATCAATTTCTCTGGTGCCTTATTGTGCTCGCTGGAGGAATTATATGCCACAGTAACAAGAATCTCTGTGAAGTCCAGCAGAGCCTGAAGCAATCTGGAGAAGAAAACATGAATTTCCTAGTTAGCTGTTAAAAGCTATTGTTTGAAGGGCCAATACTACTTCCATATCCCATTTTCTAGATTCTTAAATTACAGAGGTTAGAGAGACAGCACCATTTATTAGTGTTATGGCTTAGATCTGGGATGATCCCCCAAAAGACTCTCATATGTTCACAGGTGGGATTTAGGGAAGTCAAGTCCTGGATGAAAAGGAAGGGTCATTGGGCAAGTAAACTGGTAGGGTGTGTATCCTTTGCTGGTGCTTGCCCTTCTCTTTCTGATTTCTCGCTGCGACGACAAGAGCAGCTTTCTTCCACCCTTGTCCTCCTGCCACACCATTTCTGTGTTTAAGCTTGTTAGCCCGGTGAACAAGAACAGAAACTTCAGAACTGTGACACAAAATAAGCTTATCATGCTTAATTTGTGGGTATTGGGTATTGTGTCTCAGCAACAAAGAAAGTAACTCAGACAAATGTTATTAGTTCTGGGGTTGAACCTGGGCCTCTTACATGCTAGGCAAGCTCTCTACCATTAAGCTAGGGAGGCCAGGCGATATGACCCTAAGAGGGTACTGCCTGCAGCCGAAAGTTCATTGGAGATTTGAGGAAGTTGGAGAAGTCAATAATGTGGAAAGTCTGCTGAGAAAGGCTGCAGGCAGTGAGCAAAGTCACCTCAAGAGAGAAGACATGAGCGCTAACACCTGCAATGCTGTACGGATGGAGCTCCCAAGCTAGTTCACATCTTTGTCCTAGGTGCTGGACACATAGCTACAAGATTTAATGTTTACCCTGCTGGGTGTTAGTCTTGCTTTAGTCCCATTGGTCTCTTTTTTCCTGTTCTTCCCTTTTGGAATGGGAGTGTTTACCATGTGTGATTTTTTATTGAAAGTGTATAACTTTCTTTTTGAGCTTTTCAGAGGCTCACAGCTGAGAGTTCTTAAGTCTCAGGGGAGACTTCGCTTTTCAACTTTTCAGCAACGCTGAAACTGTTCAGATTGGCAACTCTTAGAGATGAAATCTCTAATATAAAGATGTGCATGCATCTTTTGGGGGCCAGGGACAGAATGCTATGGCTTGGATCAAGAATATCTCCCAGATGGGCCGGTGAGATGGCTCAGCGGCTTAAGCGCCTGCCCGGCAAGCGTGAGGGCCCGAGTTCGACTCCCGGAACCCACATACAATAAAAGGGGCCGGTGATATCGCTCAGCGACACGGGTGCCTGCTGGCGTGCAAGGTCCTGAGGTCGACCCCCCGGTACCCACAAAAAAAAAAAAAAAGAATATCTCCCAGAGACTCCATGCATTCATAAGGGGAGCTGTAGGAGGTGAAGGGATACAGGCATGCTCTAGCTGACTTGCTGTTAGGTGGCGGGGCATAGTTGCAAGATGTATGTCACTGGGGCTGACCTGCAAGGATGCATCTCCCTCCCCAGCTCAATCCTTTGGCTCACTGTTTTCCAGTAGCCAAGAGAGGGATTTGTCTTCTCCTTCCAACACCTTCAATTTTTAACTCTGTGATGAAATTAGAAAATATTAGGCAGTCCTTACATTCCTATCTGCATGTAAGAAACAGAATACAGAACATCATCCTCACATAATGCAGGATTTGGTATCAATTTAGATCCCTTCTGGGTGAGATCAAGTGCCCACTAAAAGAACAACATAATTTCTTGAGTCTCACTCAGAGCTCAAACTTGGTTGAAATGTGTTGTAAATCAATAAAATTATTCTGTGATTTAAGGATGCATGGATCTCTTGTATTAAATGTGAATAGGAAAAACAACATTTATTATAATTTAATATTAGAGAAATAATGTGTAACAGGCATGGATCTAGATCAGCTTGGGAACTTATGGGAAATTCTGAAGGCCTAAAATTGAGTTCAGGAATTGTACTATAAAGGATCCAAATACATGATACTCTAAATTTTAGGAACTGATTTAAATAAAAGTGAGAAAGTGGTTTTATAAAAAGAAAGATCTAAATACATCATTAAATGTCCTTACAGATGTCTCCAATATCATGTAGATAATGATACAAAAGTAATTTAATTGGATACTAATTGTAATTCAATTTTATAATTGAAAGTAAAAATGTAGTAATAAGAATACAATTAACACTTTTTTCATTATCACCAGGAACAGTCTAATTTAAATTCACTCTTAGTGATGTTTCTAAAATTTTATTCATATATTTCAAAAATATAATTTTAATATTTTTATAGATATGTATAGGGGCCAGGGATACACCTCATCACCACAAGTGCATCTCTGGCAAGCACGAGGTCCTGAGTTCAATACCTGGTACCCCCCCAAAAAAAAAGATATGTATGGAAAAATGTCAAAGAATCTGTTTACATTAACCTAAATCAATTATCTAAAGCATTTTATTTACTTTGTAAAGAACAAAGTAAACTTATGTTCAATGTACAAATTAAGAACAATAAAAAATTATTGACTTTAGCAATTTTGCTTTATTATAGAAGAAGACAGAGCCACAGTGTTTTAATTTTACAAAGGAAGCTATTTGATATGAGGTGGATGCTTTTATAACCAAACAGAAACTACACAACAAGAAGTCAAAAACTACGATTTTAGGATTTGAATATATTGTTTAAAACAATCTGTAAATAGAAATATGAGCTGCATTATTCTGTCCTTTATACACACTAGAATACATGTTTAACATTTTAACACATGTCTCATTCATAGCTATTGTTTTTGTCAAGTTTTTCAGGAGAATTTCAATGCCGCTGAACACAGGTTTAATTCTACATTTCATTTCTTTTTGAATTGCATTATCCTTAAGCAATACATCATCATCACAGGTCATTGCACTGAAGAAATTAATCTGATAAAACACCTGTGTGACAGAGAAGATGATATATTAGTGTGATTCATCATTAATGAACATCATCACCCCATGATCTATTAGTATATTGCTCAAAGGATGGTGTCATTAGGAAGGAGTGAGTTCCTGGTGTTAAATTAAGGTGTAGATGGAAGTAACTTAAAGACTGTCATAACCCAGGAGACAGCAGGTAGATACGCCAATATGAAATCGAATCTCCTGAAACTTCTACTTGTTTTCTACTTAAAAAGTGTCAGAGTTGCATCTTTGTTAATAAGGTTTACTACCTTACAACAAAATTAAGTTTGTCTTGATTATTCATCTGTTATTAATTGCTTACCCATCTTCTATAAATTATATCATTTATGAGGCACATGCACACATACTGCATCACCAATGAGAAGCACCATTGTATGTGAGGTTGAAATACAGATGAATTTGGAATATTTATGAAAAACAATTACCCTGTAATATTCTTTCTGCATGTACTTGTTTAGGTATGTATGGCAAAACTATACCTCATTTCACTAGCTCATTGGTAAAGAGAATCTTAGTGTAAGTTGGCCCCGATTAACAAAGACTTCACTGCCCAGGACCTGGCTCACTTTTTCCATAAAGAAACCTTCAGAGTTTTAGTCTTGAAAAATCTCTTCTCCCTTCATGGGGAGCATCGTCAAAGGCTAAGAGGTGTCCTAGCAGCATCATATGAACAGAACTGAACAAATTAGTACCACGAAGATTCTGAAACATAAACTATTAATGGAATAACAACTCATGAGATTAGGCCAGGCCCCAAATGATAAATGTAAACAAAATGATTGCCTTCTAAAGGAAAAATAAATAAATAAATAAACAGAACCTAGAGTCTCCAATCAAAAGAGACAAAATGTGCAGGATACAGTTAAACTTGTCATCCCAAGAACCAAAATAGTTATACTTTGAGAGAAGATGATTAACTGATATGAAACTGTGATAAATCAGATATTTGGAATTATCTAGGATCATAAAATGCTTCAAAATTCACTTGCACATTTTCTTGCAACAAGTAAAAAATATAAAACTGCAAAAAAGAAATAAAAAAGTTAAAAAAAGAGACAAATGGGAGTTATAGAAAATATATTAACTGCTTCTTTTTTAACTTGATGCATTGAGTGAAGTCAGTGGACTTGAGCACTAGAATTCCCCCAATCTGAACAAAAGTGAGATAAAGAAGGAAAGAACAAGACCTTAGTCATTAAGGAAAACAAAACATCTAACATTGGTTTCATCACCATCCAGAAGGATAGGAAGGATGTGAAACTGAAAGAATATTGGAGAAAATAATGAAAATATGAAATAATGGCTGAAAACTTGTCAAATTTTGTTAAAACAAAACAAACAAAAATGTAGGGCTACAAATTAAGGAATCTGAATGAAACTTATCTTCAGTAAACTCACACAAATCTACCTTAAGACATAACATAGTCAAGTTTTTGAAAAGTAAAGGTGAAATAAATCTTGAAAGCAGACACAGATAAACAATTTTTTGGAGAATACCAATTTGCATGTCAGCAGATTTTTCACCTGAAACCCTGAAATTCAGAAGAAAAGTTTGGCAATTAAAAACATAAAAAATCCTATCAACTGTAATTTCTATATCTAGTCAAAATAACCTTGAGGAATGAAGTGGAAATGAACACATCTCAGCTGAAGGAAAATTTAAAAGAACATGTTGTTAGCAGAATTCCTCTCAGTGGTTAAAGGAAGTTCTTTAAACAGAACGGAAATGCTGAAACACAGATTTTTAGAACACCAGGAAGAAACAAGGAGTAACAGAAAGAACAGAAACATGAGGATGTAAAATAGACTGTCCCTTTCTGGTTAGATTTTACACAATCTCATCTCCACTCCTCCTCCTCTTTGTTCACTGTACTTTAGCCTCACTGGCTTCTTCCAGTTCCTCTATAGCATCTCCCACATTCTCACCCTTGGTGGAGATTTTACACAGGAATGCTTTTCCTGTCTTTCTCCATCTCCACCTCTGAAAGGCTGACCCTTTCAACTTGTAATCTGTTATTGCCCTTCCTAACAATATTTATTTGTTTGTTTGTTTATTTTTTATTGCCACCCTTCCTCCCCTAATGGCAAACTCTACTTCCATTTGGGCTCTTTTCTTTCATTTCCAAATCCTCTGAACTACAAACAGCTTTTCTTTTATAATCAAACCCTCTCTTTACTAGTTCTTTCTTTTTCACTTTTAAATCTCTTTAACTCTCCTTCTTTAAATCCAAACCAAATTCAAAATATCTATACCCTGGGTTCTTTACACTTCACCAGCTATGGGAGTAATTTTACCCTTTTGCTTCACTGCTACATGTCCATATTAGTTGTCCATAGCTGCTTATTCCTACTTCAATGTCTGCTCCTTGAGTTCCTAGTCCCCATCCAGCTACAAAAAACAGCTTTGGTTGAGGTCATCATTTTAATTTTCCCAAGTCAGTAAATAAAAAAGCAAAATTTCTAGACCTCCTTTTACAACACCTATGAACAACAGTTAATATCTGATCTCTTCCATTTTAAGGAATCCATCCCAGGTCCACCTCACTTCTCTAAGCACTCCTTATTTTATTCCTTATTCGTTCATATACTTCCACCTAAATTTCATAGCTCTTCAAGTGTAGGTTCTAAAACCATTAGTAAACTCACCATGTAAATACTTGTATGATCTTGACCATGTCCATGGCTACAATAAGGGCCTGAATCCAGATTTCTTACAAAACCATATTTTTATAATGTAACAAAATATCTGCATGACAATTTGTGTTTGATTCTTGAAGATTAGCCTTAAAATCCTTGGAACTTTCAGAGTGATAGTGGTGACTTTATTATTCATGGTGGATCATTTAGACCATACCTGATGGTTTATGCTAGCAAGGAAACTCAAAGTGGACCTCGTTTTTGATAGTGTGATAACTCAGGATGGGCACCAGCCATACTAGGAAGAACAACAGTGTGCTTCTAGGATAGGACTTTGAGTCAAGTGCTATCATTCTGACCTCTGGGGAGAAGGTAAAGCCTGGAGTTTGAGCCCTTAGCACAATAATTCAATCAATGCTCAGTAAAATCTCAGTAAAAGCTTAGGTGAACTGTGTTAGCAGTGCCATGTGCATTTTCTCACATAATTATGCTGGGATGTTAACATGTCCAGACTCAGGAAAAGACAATAGAAATTGAACACTTGGGATCTTCCCAGACCTTGTGCTTCATGAATCTCTTTAGCTCATTATGATTTGTGTTATAACACTACGATAAAATTTTCACAACAAATTTATGACTCTCCTGATGTCTGTAAATTCTTCTAGTAAACTGTTGAACCTGAGGAAGTGTTAGATTCACCCCAATTTGTAGTCAGCTGGTCAGATGAGGTTGGCTTGGGGACCCCTGAATTTCCAAATGGGTCTAAAGTGGAGGGTCGTCTTTCAGAGGACTGTGTCCTTGGCTTGTGATGTTTGACCTAAAACTGTGTAGTTGGTGTCAGAAGTCTCAGCAATGAACATATTTCTTCCATTTTAGGTCATTATTTCCAAATCACAGCTAACAACTCCTCTTAAATAACTCAGAGCCAGGAGTTGTTCAACTTGTTCCAATTAAATTCATGGCCTTTTCTTTCAAGTCTGCCCTTCTGCTGAGGTACCTAAATTATTGAATAACTTTAATACCTGAAAGGAAGAAATTCACTATCCTTTTTAACTATTTCCACACTTTTACTCACTTCTCCAAATATCTAATTTTTGTGTATTGAATTTTGTGTATAACATATTCAATCCAGCCATTTACATAAATAATCATAACTCAAGTTACTGTTATATGTTTGGATTTGTGAAATAATCTCTTGGATGATTTTACATGATCACACCTCTAAGTTATAGTCTACATTCAGAAATAGTGATTGTTTTTTAAATAAAAGTTTAATCATACCAGATTCCATATTGTTGTGGGCACACTTAAGCTCTTCAAATTTCAGTAAACTGAAATTACTCAAATAAGCCTAAAAGGCCCAGCATGGATGGGCCACTCCTTCAGGCTACAGGCTTACACTGTGCCATTTGCCCCCATCATTGTCTGCTGTAGCCAGACAGGATGTCTTATATTTCTGAAAAGCTCTGCCTAGTCCCTGAAGCAAAGGTAACATCATGCTTATTATTGCTACCCCCGTGAAATGCACTTTCTTTTCCTCTTCACCACTTACCTCCTATGTAGCATTTAGTTTTAAACTCAGACAAAATTTCCCCAGAGAAGCTTTCTCTGATCTCCTGAATCTGGTGCTTTTAGAAAATATATATTTGCTTATGACACATAGTAAGGTGGCATTTTTCCATTCTTTTATTTTTTGGCTACTGTATTTTTCAGCATGATATAATGTTCATGAATCCAAAAATGATGCCTGTTTTCCTCAACATTTTACACCAGTGCTTGGCACATGGGAAGACCTTATTATTTGCTGGCTTATTTGTGCAATAATTTAATACAATATATATATACCCACTGTTTAATATTTAAAATGAGAAAATAATTAAATAGATTAACAAAGCCAAATTATATTCTCAAATTTCCAAACCAGACATTGACCGTACAAATGCTAAATAAAATAAAATCCAATATTTCATAAAATGTTATATAAACAAAAATAACACTATGGGTACAAAATCATATATAAGAGGAACACATGAAATGATTTTCTGTAGACCTGGATTTGGTATAAAATATCATTTTATGAAAAACTTTAAATATTAGCTCTAAGTCTGGCAGAATAATTGAGGTCACCTTTTTTTTTTTTAAGATTTAACCATAATTATGTCAATTCTACACCCAGTGCATTCAAAGGAAGCTTGCTATTCTTCCAAATAAATATGAGAACTTTTGCAAGACTGAAAATTGCCCTCATTTATTGTTTCTGTGTTTATGATATTTTCAAACTCTCAATTTCTGCTTTCATATTAGCTTTCTGCATGTGCTATTTCCTTTGAACACAATTTTATCTCCAACCATGTTTTCTCTATAACTAAGTCTTTTAAAATAACGCTAATATTAACTATGTTTGCCTGGCTTTTACTTGAATGGGGAAGAACGTGGTAGATAGCAGAGATCCCTTTGCATTGAAACACTGCTCACTTATCAACTTTAGATTGAAAATAGCTGGATTTTTTTTTTTTTTGTGGGTACCAGGGGGTCGACCTCAGGACCTCCCGCGCCAACAGTCACCCGTGCCGCTGAGCGATATCACTGGCCCCTTTTTCGTATGTGGGATCCGGGAGTCGAACTCGGGCCCTCGCGCTTGCTGGGCAGGCACTTAGGCTGCTGAGCCATCTCACTGGCCCCAAAAATAGCTGGATTTTGACTTTCTTATTTGTCTCCAGACATTTTTCCTTCCTGGGCTCTATCTACCTCTTTACCCGCACACTTCTTTAATTATTTTGAGCTACACATCTTGCCAAACTGCTGTAAAAAAAACAACTAACTAACCAACTAACAAAAACCTACAAACTAGAAACCTTCCACAATTTCACTTTCTCTCAAATAATGTGATCTGGTCTCTACTTAACGAGTTTCCTTCGTGAACTTGCCCAGTGCCCTAACTTTTCAAACTCATGTCTATTATCAGGTTATTCTATTATTAAGAGACAGGCCTATTATCCATAATTGTGAATTTGACTTCAAGAATGATGGGGTTTGCCATGTAATACATATCTCTTAAAGGGGAAGCTAACTATGAAGTCAAATAGAGGTATAAAAAAGAGATCTGACATAACTAAATTTCATTGAAATAAACAAAGTTATTTAACACTGAATGCATATGATAAGAGAGAAATAGTAAGTCAACCTCATTACTACAAATGAGAACTATCCCTGCATAGTGTAGAAGCTATTCATTCCTACTTAGTAGAGCTCACTAAGTTTTATAAAGGATAAGATATATTCCCCAAATGTGAAATTATCATTGCACACGTTCATACTCTCTGTACTGGTCAGCATTCTCTACATGAACAGAATTGCTGGAAGATATATTTATACAGAGGGATTTATGTGGCAGGTTCACAGGATCTGAAGCAGGAGAGTCCACCATGACTGGCTGTGTACTGCAAAATCTGCGTATCCAGCAGCTGCTCAGCCCAAGAAGTTGGAAGCCGCAGAACAAGAGGGATCAAGGATGCAGTAGCTGTCCAAGCTCTAAGGCCTGGCACTGGGATGAAGAAAGGCTGGTGTGAGTCTGCATTAGAAGGCTAAAAAGAAACAAATGTCCAAGGGTAATGAAAGCAAAATGCTCACTTGATAATGTATACTGGAGTGCTTTGAAAATTCCAGAATCCCTTTATTTTTATCCTTTTCTATTCCACCCAGGCTACAAACCTATTGGTGGATACCACAAGCAGCAAGAGAACTATGCAAGCATATTCTAGAAGCTATCCAGTTCTTTCTAGAAAATGCTAAATTTTATAAATGCTCAACATTTTGTACTCTAAATATGAAATGATCTTTACATAACTTCATGCTGTCCTTGCTTTGTATCATCCATGAAGATCCTAAGCACTTTCTTACTAAAGTGATAAATAGAAACACATTTTTAGAAAAATATGTCAATCACATTGTGATGTTACTTTGTATAATTGTATTTTTATGAACTGGTAGATATGCCCTCACCCTTTAGGTTATAATGCAGTTAATTTTGGAGAACTACTGCCAAAAGTACGTGGTTTCAGCAAGTGACAAAAGCCACAAAATAATTACATTCCAAATGACTAAATTTAAGTAGTCTGAAAAAGTTTTAAAAGTTTCATTCGTTCCAATTTTCAGAACACTATTCTTATAGTAAGTTTAGGCTTTTGGCACAAACATTGATAGGAGTTTAGTGACAGAAATATTGTCAATCTAAGTCCAGTAAAAATAGAGATAAATGAATTTGTATAGTTTGATAAATTTGGTATATTACAGCACTTTGGGATATAGAAAGCCAAATTTAAATCTTTCAATTCTAGGGAAACTTTTATTACACCTTTAAATATGTATTATCATGAAAATAAAGGCTGAGATATAGGAAAATAAAAGTAAATCCATTTTTTTTGCTCTAATAAGTGACAAAGCCCTTAGAATACCCAGAAACTTGTGCGAATGATCTTCAGAGCTTTACATTCAGTAGAATAGTTTACATTTGATTCCAGAGTAGCTGCCAGTAAGGAAAACAACAAATGGGAAAAAAAAGCGATGCTCTTTCCCAAATAGTATGGATAATGTAGAGTATGTTAATTAAAGAGATAGGGCAATATTCCTGAAAGGCAATTTGATATTATGTGTGAAAAGCCTTGAAAAATGTACCTATCCACAACTCTAGCAATTTCACTTTGAGGCATGGGATTTTTTTTCCAAAAGACTCAAACCAGGGGAAAGAGTCAAAAATCTATGCATGAACCCGTTATTTGTAATAGAAAATAATTAAAAATAATTCAAACATTTAAGCATGGAAACTTATTTAATTAAATTCTGTTCGTGTATCATAATAACATGTTAATGTCAAGAGAAATAAATACCATCAAATATTAAATTAAAAGTTCAATTAAATCAAGAGATTTGATATAAAAACAACTATTCATGTGCAGCAGAATTATAAAATATCTGCATAAGAGAATTATGATGTTTATGCTTTTCTGTAGACTCTATGGAAAAATAACAAATGAAATATATATATATATATATATATTTTTTTTTTTTTTTTTAAAGTAGGATGTCCAAACTGGGAAAAAAATATTCTTTTACTCAAACATTAATATTCAGGTACATGTCCTTGAGCTAATACTTACCAAGCAGCTTCTACATACCCGGCAGTGTATATGAGCGGCTCAGTGGGTGAAAGTGTACAGATGTAGAAATTACACATTTATGCATGTGTTTGTGTGTATACCTACATATATATACATATTTATATGTGTAAAACTGATACTTTTTTCCTTAGTATCCAAATGATTAAGTTAAAAAACACTCTCATTATTTACCTTATCTATTTTAATCCTAAAACAAATCCTAAGGAGAAAATTATATTATCCCTGCTTAACAGAATGTTCATTAAATTTTATCATGTGTTACTTCTAATCTTCATAAAATAATAAAGGTAAATAAAACTATCAAAACTACAAGGATACAGAAACTGAAGTTAATAAAGTTTTAAAAAGTGCCCAAGGCCACACATCTCTAAAAGTGATCAAGAATTCAGCCAGGATCTCTCTGACTTTTTAAGTAAATGTGTTTATCAGATATTTGTAAAGAGAAAAATAAGGCAAAGGTCACACAGTGATTCGTAGGATACAAACCAAGGTGATCTAGCTCTATGCCATCTTAGGAGCAAAATCAGATCCAGCCAGATTTTATGAATGAGGTTGAGACCAAAGAGGCCCAGAACTCCTTTCTCTGGTTAAATTCAACTGTTCTCTGATTCTAACTGTCTTCCCACCCAACCACACATCAAAATGACCCCTGACAAATTCAGTTTTATCACTACTAGCTAAGTATCTTATCTGGCAGAATTTCATTTTCCTCCTTTTAAAATAATGCCTATGTCATAGAAGTGGAAGATTGTAGAAGTGTGCCAAAGAAACAGTGCCTGAAACAACAACAACAATAACAAAATTATAAAAGTTGTTTTGTTCTTGTGTGCTGCCATTGCCTTAACTGGCATCTATTCCTAGCTCCCTATTGCTGAAGCCAACTTTTCCTTAAATACTTCACTAAAATTTTTTCTCCTTCATAAATTTGTTTCCATACTCTGTAAGAGATCTCATCTACTGCTGAATTCTTAGATCCTTTTCTCCACATACTTCCTGGTAAATATAGCATTTTTTACTTGGCATCAGAATCAGAATGTTACATGTCTCCCCACCTTTTGACTATTGCTACCTTAAAGACAATTTAGTTTTATTCAGAATTCTTGAAGAACGTCTTATTAAGTCATTAGTGATTCAGAGAAAAAAAAAAAAAAAGCAGAATTCCTGTTATGAAATTTCAGTCTGGTAAGAAAAAGACAATTTTGTAGGCTTCATACTCACAGCAGTGTTAGAGGCAACAAACCATTAAAGTAATGTTCTGGGGATAAATTTAATAATTAATTAATTAATTAGCTTATTTTTTGTGGTGATTTACATACTTTTGTGATGTTTTATGTACTTACAAGCTGGTCAATTATAATATGAAAATGTTTTTAAAAGTCTTTCACATTATAAATCTAAATCCCATGCTCACTTCCACAGTACATATAATAATAAATCTAAATCCCATTCAAATAATAACTATTCATATATACATAATCAGTAAAAGATTTATCAGTGAGAACTTTATTCAATAACTGATCTATATAAACTTAGCTTCCTGGAAGGAAGATAAAACTGAAGAATTAGCTGTTTTTTTCCTAACAAAAGTTCCTGTTGATACCTTAAAACCTAATTGAAGACCTTTGAAATGTCAACTAGAATCTTTGGAGCTTGGGAAAAACTTGCATCAAAACTGGCTTTATCTACAAGATGTGTTACTTGCAGTGATGAATCACTAATGTTAACCATGTTCCCAGTCACAATTATAAACAGAAAGCTACTAATTACCAAGTGTTTAACATAGCAAGATTCTAGTAAGCACCTACTACACATTATCTTGTGTACTCCTCGTTAAACTTTTGAAATAAAGATTGTTAGACAACATTGAAAAAGTGTGGTCTGGGGAAATGACTTAATTGGATTCACTTCCGTGTCTGTCTGACTCCGGTGGCTGGATCCTTAACTACACTCAACATGGTACTTTCTGTTCGAATTCATTTCCTTTGTCAATAAAAAAGAGGCAATTATATTTAACAAGACAGTTGAGATGATTGAATACTAAGAAATATCTGAAACACCATGTTCTCATTCAATAAGATAAGAAAACAAAACAAAACAAAACAAAATATGGAATTATTGGATGCCAGTGCCAGAATCAATTCTTACAATTTAGTCCTGCTTTTTTAGGTTGTCAATAAATTAAACAGGCACCTGGAAGTTTCAGTGACTTCCAAAGAACTCGGACAAGTTGATGGTGACAAAACTAGTAGAGGCTGAATTTCTTCACAATGTAGATCTTGCAATAGTAAAAGTACAGGGAAGGCGGTTAAGTGAGATTCAGATACCAACAATAACAATATCGCGAATAACAATCTGAAGAACAATGGAGAATGATAGATTTATCTAGCACTGAGACAATAATACAATTCTGTAAGTCTCCTTAGGCATGCCTAAGATTAATGTGTAAAGGACTATTTATTCTCCTTTCTGTTGAGAATGAAAAAAATTTGCAGTTAGATTGAACAAAAATATTTAAATAATGTGAAAGCCTGTTTGCTAAAAATTGGAGCAAGGTGGTAAAAGACGTCTCAGAAAATTCTCTGGCTCCAGGACCTAAAAGATAACTATTTCCCTGAGATGAATTAGGCTCAGTGCTATCCAGGCAGTAGAATAAATTTGAGGCCATCTGAAGTTCAATACCAGTGATTTGTATTCTGCCAATATTCAGAATGTGCTTAATTCTCCGATCTATTATATCAAAAATCTGATATTTTTGTATAATTAAGAGAAATCCTCCAAACATTAAAGCATTTTAAACAAACCATTCAGATTTAAGGTTCTAGCAAACACTGCCTTGCTTGAAATAACTTCTACAAGAGAAGATAAAATAATGGTTTCATTTTACTCTCTTTTCAATTCAGTAATAATGGCTTGTAATTACAGAGCACCTCTCTTCCATGGAGCTTAATGTGTTCTGCAGACATCGCCTCATTAATCCTTTCACCTTCCTTTACAGGTAGGAATCATGGTCCTCATTATACAGATGGAGAACCTGAGGCACAGAGAAGTTAATTGATTTGCCCAAGGTCACACAGCAAGTAAGTGACAAGGCTATGCCTTCTGACTCATGATCTAATGCCTTGCACACCAGGCCATTCAGCTTTTCCCACTGGGGAGAAAGAATCCATTCATTTTATCAAAGTTCAACTCCAGACTGCTAAATTCCTTGGGGCAAAGCTACATACAGCAATTTCACACCACAGCATTGGCACACCGTCAATTCACACAGAGGAGATCTCGTACTGAGCTGCGAGGTTACTAATAAAACATAGAGAAGAAAAGAGGTCTAAAAATTGCTCTCTGAAATGCCTGAGTTTGTGCTGCTAACAGCTCACACTACCTTTCTCAAATAACTAGCAGCACAAAGCCCTGAAAACTTCAGATATCAAATTCTAGTGATCGTAAATGTTTTGAAAACATTCTACAGGTGATAAAACAAAAGCCCTAACTAGGTCACAATAAAAGAGATTTACAGACATGCTCCATTTATTTGTGTATCTGTATGCGCATGTGTGCATGTGTGTTTATTGATTTGTCTAAGACACACAAAGTCCTTTATCTGGCCTTTGGAAAACATTTATAAATCAGGACCCTCATCCAAACAAGACAAATAACCACCCCATTAAAAAGCTATCACTGGGCCGGTGAGATGGCTCAGCGGCATAAGCGCCTGCCTTGCAAGCGCGAGGGCCCGAGTTCGACTCCCGGAACCCACATACGAAAAAGGGGCCGGTGATATCGCTCAGTGGCACGGGTGCCTGTTGGCGCGCGAGGTCCTGAGGTCGTCCCCCTGGTACCAAAAAAAAAAAAAAAAAAAAAAAGTTATCACTTCAAAACAACAGCAAAGCATTACGTGAAACCACTCTCTAATCTGCACAATAAATCACTGATTGCGTAAAACCCAAAGGGAGATATCCCAGACTCAAAGGCTGTCTGATTACTTGATATTCCAATATTCTATCTAACCGATCATTAGAGAATACCATTTTCTTGCTGGATGAAGATGCAACAGTAATGTTCAACAGCCCATTTGTACAATTTGTGTCCCCCTCCTAACATGAGGAATTCAGAGAAGTGCTGAAATGTAGTTTTCTTCATTCCTAGGAAACCTCAGAAGATTATTGTCATTAATGATATTTCCTCTGAAGCATAACTGAGCGAGAGCTGTAAAAACTCTTAGCTGATTTAATGTTCTATACATGCTGCAAAGTGTTAGAGAAAGTGAAACAATAATAAAAATCCTTTCCCATGAAATGATATTGGTGCTTAATTACAGAATGGCCTCTTTCAAGTAGCTCACTTAGATTCCCACTGGTTTAAAACTTTAGCTCCCTCCTCTAGGTACTAAAGAATAATCGTGGCCTCCTTGTAGAGGGCTGGTAATGCCCACAGGATGGGTTGTGCTTTGAAAGTTTGAGAAATATTTGGGCAAATCCCTTCTGGGCTTGGATCCTCTTGATAATCACTGGAAGGAAAATGACCTGTATTCTCTGTCTTCAGAAAAAGATGGAAATAAGCAACACCTCTCTCTTAAAGAGGAAATTCAGTAAAAATGGGAATCTTTGTCTTTTTCTAACTATGAATACCCAAGCCTACAAAAACATTCAATAGGAATTTGTTAGCTAAATAAATAAAATGAAAAGAATCAATTCTTGAACTCAACGTCATATCAGTGTCTGTGTACATGTCTTACGAATATATTTTACATCGCTACCAAAAATAGAGTATGTGATGCTTATAAGCTTTCTGGAAGAAAGTTATCGCCGAATTTGTCCCAGCTTCTTGTTTAATGTTTGTGAGTCTCATGGTGATTAGGACTCAGATATGATAGATTTTCATCTTAAAGCTAACTACAAATAGCCATGTAACTTGCATAGGCTATTTGACTTGCCTCTTCCTCGGTTTCTTCTTCTATAAAACTGGAAGAATATCTCACATAATTACTTTGATGATTAAGTAAGAATGTGTACAGAACTCATATATAATTCCTGAAAAATAGTAAATGGTACATAATTGCTAACTAATAAGAGTTAATATAAATATGCGTATTTGTTGATATTCCTTTAAATGATGGTATCATGTCAGAATTAGACTTCATTATTAGTAAAATTTTGGTCTGCATAAATATATAAAGATAATGTAAGTCCCCTTCTGAGTTAAGCAGGCACTTCCTCTTCTGGCCTTGCATATCCTTCAAAAAAATGATAACAGCAAGCAACAAGCCTCATGTAAGCCTCAGTAATTTTTGAATCACACATAAAATCTAAATCTTATATGAAACGATCTATGCAGTCATGAGATTTTTGAGTTTTGTGAAACTTCTGACCATTGCATATTTTCAAAGAAGAAAAATTGGTTGAGCTACAAAATATGCCAATGAGATTCTTGGGAAACACATATATCAGAGTAACCTTCACAATGTATACTCAAAAGCACCTGGATATATGTCTTACTCTTTAGCTGTTGCTATTGGGTCATGGAGAAGACATTTTTCTAGAACTCATATGATTAACATAGTGTTTCTATTCAAATACAAAATGGATATTTTTTCTTACAACATCAGATTAAATTGAAGACGCAGAGAAGCCCTTGAACCTTCCAGTTAACTGATTAAAGTGTGTATCAGAAGAGCTGTCAAGGAGAAGGGCACCATTTCAGACTTCAAAGTCTTCAGTATCCTCTATTTCTAACAAGGAGCATAAGACAATAACAAACAAAATGAATGGAAAGAAAAAGGGATGCAGGGAAGGGAAGGGAAGGGAGGAAGAGAGCAAGTAAGGAAGGAAAGAAGGGGAAGGGAAGGAAGAAAGAAGGGAGGAAGGGAGGAGGAGGGGAGGGAAGGAAGGAAGGGAGAGAGGGAGAGTAGGAAAGGAAGAAAGAGAGGAGTGAGGAAGAAAGGAAGGTAGACAGGAAGAAAGGAAAAGAGGAAGGAAGGCAGGAGAGGATGGAAGGAAGGGAAGAGAGGCAGGAAGGAAGAGGGTAGGAGAAGGAAGGAAGGAAGAAAAAAGGGAGGAAGGATGGGTGGAAGGAAAGGAAGGAAGGGAAGGGAAGGAAAGGGAAGGGAAGGAAGGAAGGAAGGAAGAAGGGGAGGGGAGGGAAGGAAGGAAGGAAGGGAGGGAGAAAGAAAGGAAGGGAGGAAGGAAAGAACGAAGGAAGGGAGAAACAGTGAAAGGAAGTGAAGTGAAAGGAAAAGAAGATGATTGAAAGGAAGGGGCGGGGGAAGAAAGGATGGGAAAATAATTAATGTGACTCTGTCAGGGAAACACCATATTTAAATGTCTCATTATGCTACAAGTGTAATGGGTGTGTCCTTCTGAGTAATCCCAATACCTTGCCTATACTTTGCTGGTTTGCAACCAAACACTTCTGTACACTACAATGTCAATGACTGCCCAGTGCCCTCCCAACCTTCCTAGCCAAGCTACTTCTTTTTGAAGCTCAGAATTGAAATACTTATCACTAAAAACATTTTCATAATTGTCCCTGAAACTTTCTTTCCATTACACTTCACATAGAATCCAACAGATAATTCCATACTCTGCTGATATTCAAAGTAAGATCACATCTCACCATCTTCACTCTGACTTCCACAGCACAAACTTTTCTGCAATAACCTCCCACCTCACCTCTCTGCTTCTATTCTTGCCTTTTTATAATCTGTTCTATGCATATATTAAAAGCAACCCTCTCTTTATGAAATATGTTAGTGGCTTCTTCTAACCTCTTACTCTAAGAGAGAAAGTCCAACACATGCTTCTTCTCTTTGCATTTCATAATTACACACTGGAACTCAGCAGTATCCATATGGACTTCCTTTCTGTTCCCTTACTATTAGGAATTTCTGTCTGTCCTAGGCCTTTAGGAATTGTTGTTTCCTCAGCTTGAAATATTTCTCCCCTAAAGTAGTCACATGAGTAGCTACTGCACCATCTCAGTCTCAGATCAAAACTACATTCTCATTTGTGTCTTCTGTCATCCACACTTCCTCTCTAGGCCTATCTCCTTATTCTTATTTATTATTACCCAATTTATTTATTTATACGTTCAGTTGTTCTCACATTTAAATTTAGGACAGACTTTATTGTTTGGTTTACTCACTACTCTAGGTCTTTGACAAAGAGCATGTCCTTAATAAAATTTGTTAGAGTAGCAAGTGGACTAATAAGAAATCAAGAGCCAAAACAAATAGGAATATACTATAGAACGCTTATCCTAGAAATGAGTCGATTCAATGATTTACTCAAAGTTGTGAAAGTAGTAAATATTCTATGCGTTTTTAAAGTTCTGTTTTCTAGGCACTCAGGTTATCATCCTTTCTAATAGTCACATTGCCTCCCAAAGTTATCAGTGTGGTGATGGAACTACCAAAGTCTAACAAGTAAAACATAAAATTCATATAAAAAGGGAGATTAAAAGTGATTTAACCTACCTTGCAAACCCCATTGATTTCCACATCTATATACTTGTTCTTCTTATTTCAACCCTCAGAAACTGTCCATTGTTTAAATGATGATGATATAGCCATAATACTTTTTTTAAAAGAGTGAAATATAGTATGCTACATTTAGGTAATTGTTATTTTTTTAAGAAAAAAAAAGGACCAGAAGTGTCTTGGTATGGGGCACGTCACAGCTTGTTTTGTATAACAATTTTAAATGACATAAGAAAAACTCTGAAAAAATTGTTTATACAGGGAATTTTTGGACACTTTCAATTTTTTAAAAAAAATAGGGAAATAAATTCAATATTAGTTGTTATTACTACCATAGAGTCACCATTACTTATTTCCAAATATTTTCTTTTCTCATTTTGTTATTAGAAACATACTGGTAAATTCAGCAAAAAGTCTATATTAGCCAAGTTAAGCTAATGAAGGAGCATTGATAGCCCTTGTCTTAGTCACTTTTCTGTCATTGGGACAAAATATCTGACACCTGCTGCCTAAAGGAGAAGTTTATTTTGGTTCCTGGTTTCAGTTTATGGTTGACAGGCTCCAAGGCAGAAATAGGATAGCAGAGGGGTATGCCAGAAGAAAAAGGACAAAAGCCATGGTAGTCAAGAAGAACAGAGAGAAGGGAGCAGCCAGAGGGATATACACCCTTGCAGGTCACATCCTCTGTGACCTGCCTCGTCCAACCAGGCCCCTTCTCCTAACAGTACATTCAGCTCTGTGATGCGTGTAATCCACTGATGAGAGTAACACCCCCATGCTTCAGTCACCTTACATATGCATAAGAATTTGGGGAAATATTCTACATCTTTTTTTTTTTTTTTTTTTTTTTGGAGGCAGGGTCTCACTGTGTGGTTCAGGCAGGCCTTAATCTCACTATGTATCCCCAGGCTGGCCTCAAACTCACAGTGATCCTCTTTCCTCAGCCTCCTGAGTACTGGGATTACAGGCTTGGGCCACAGTGAACAGCAATATTTTACATCTAAAATGTATCTTTTTTATTTAAATTTGTTAGAATTTTCAACTGTTAAGAATAAAAGTTTCTTTTTAATATAACGCATTTTAGATTTGGTTTGACATCTTTTTCTTTCCTCTAAACACAATCTCAGTCTCTACTTAGTGAATTTCAAGCATACAGACTTTATGAAGACTCATAAAATAGCTTAATGGCATAGAATGGTGAAAACGTGAGCTTGAAATGAGACATGGGTAATGACATTTATAAAATGTTAATGAATAATCCTGCAGCCTCAGAAACCTTTTAAAAATTGGCAATCTAACAGTAAAATAAACCAAATAATTTGAAGCAAAGCTGGTTTTTAAATTTTAATTTTTTAAAAAACTATAACAGGTATTTACAAAAAGGTACTTCACTGTGGCTCCAGCGTTACATTATATTCAGTGTGCATCAGGATGATCTCCCACAAGAATTTTCAGGATTATTCATTCTTTGAATAATGAGTTGTATGTCAGGTTCAAAGAAATGTAGTAGGAGTAGGAAGAAAAACATTTTCATTTCCAAAGGAATGTTCAAAACTTCTCAGGGGACACAGTGAAAAGATTTTGTTGAACTGAGGGGCACCTGACAGCCACTTAAGTGACTCAGTGCATTCACAGCATAATTTATTTTCCCTCCTCCCCATACCCTAGTTTTATTCATGAGAACAACTCAATAGTCAAATAATGCATAATCTCACATACAGTACAGGGAATTTTTTAATGGTTAATGCAGAGAAATAGTGACACAATGTCATCCACAGAAAAAGAAAACCACTCCCTAAAGGGATAATAAGGTTTAATTCAGTCTGATCTCAACTGAGAGAATTTGGACCCCTTCTATGCTTAGAGACAGCTTTGTTTTTCAACAGAAGCTTTGCTTTCCAACAGGAAGGAATGTAGAGGGTTTTTTTTTCTTTTTTAAAGAAAATATATATTGATTTTCATTTAATTCAGGGTATTACTTTTTTGCTACTCGCTAACCCTGGATCTGACAATAAATTTTTGAACAAGGGAAAGTGTGTTCATTTCAATGAGAACAGATGGATGGAGCATGTAACCTCAGTGCACTTCATTTGGCTTTATAAAAAAAACCCTTCCTTTATTTTCACCTAAGGTCTGTGAAAATTTTAAATATAAATTTAATGACATAAGCATGTAATACAAAATCATCCCATGCATAAATCTTCAAGCTATAAAGACTGAGGATTGTGGAAGTGTTAGAAATTTCCCCATATGAATAATTGATATTAAACTAAAGCTTTACAAATTTTGTCATGACTCTCAATATATTTTAATACCATAGTTTAACACCATATTTTAGGACTACATGTAATGGGTGAAATAATGAACAAAAGTTGCTGTTTTTAATCACAAATATTTTTTGTGTGTCTTAGATAGTTCTCCCCTAAATGAACATATAGTATTCCTTGTAAAGAGGATTCTTATAGTACACATCATCATATTGGTTCACTGATTACATCAAAATCATTAGTATCTAAATATTTAAGCTTTCTCAAAAATGCGAAGAACTCACAAATCCACTCAGTAATTTATTCACTGAGTTTAACAATGATTTTAACACTGATTGGCTACCTGTGATGTGTCATACACTGTATTTAATGTGGGAAATTCAGAATAAATAAACACAGACTTGGAAATATTTTAGGGCATTTAAGAAAGGGTATTCATGATTCAGTTCGTATTGGCAAGATGGTTCTAGCTATTCTATGAATATTAGTGTGGAGAGAGCCAAAGAGGCCACAAGGAGGCCAGGACAAATCATCCTGATACATATTTGACTAAACATGATGATATTTAGATCTAGAGTAGTGGCAGAGTGGGAAAAGAATAGTCAATTCTCACAGTACATTGATAAAACCGGGCAGCATGGGAAGTCCTATTTGTTGCTTATAATATATCCAAACATCGTTTTATCTATTAGAATAGGTAACTGGGAAAGAAGCTTATTGTGGGGGACTATGAGTTCAATTTCAGATATAGTAAATTTTTGGAATTGTTCAGCAAAATGAAATAGTTAAATGTACTAGGCATGTAATTTAAAGTCTCAGTGATAATGACTGTGGCCAAGATATACATTTTTAAAATTTAATATTAATGTATATAATTTATATTTTGTGTACCAAAAGTTATGAAAATGGTAGGGCATTTTAGAGGGGATGATTAAAATAATAATATAAAAACTCTTAATGTCAGAAAAATTAAGAATGTAGGTATATCAGTAGGCTTTCTAGTCTCTGAAATATAATACCCGACATCCACAATTTAGAAGTTTAATTTGGCATAAGTTTTCAAGGAGATTCAGTCTATGGCTGGCTCCAAGGCAAAAACATCATGGTAGAAGGGTACTTGGGAGCAAAGTAGGGAACACCATCACTGAGGAAGGGGCCAGGGATCATATATCATACCCACATTCACATCTCCAAAACCACCCAAATGCACCCAGACGTGACATATGACATTTGCTCCACGAATTCCCAAGACAGACCCTAAATCTAATGAAGTTGACATTCCACCTTAACGACCACAGTATGGATCATGTGAAAGAAATAAAAACCAAAGTGAGGTGAATGAGTACCCAAAATACGAAAGCAAGGAGTGTTTATCATTTCTTCCAAAGGAAACACTTCAAAGGAAGAGTATCTAGTATTGTGGAATGATAACAAAAATAATTTAAAAATTAAAATAAAATGAATGAATAACTAAGCCTGTGTTGAAGTGAACCAAAGAGATCTGAAAGAACAAAGTCTTCTCTTTATGAGCTGATGCACAGCAGGGATGACAGCCTCTGAAGAAAGTGTTTCAAAGAGATTAAACACAAAGGAGATTTACAGGAACTTTGCGAATGGAGCCTCACCAAGGATGAGTGGTAGTGATTCTGGGGAAAGAAATTTCCAGGCTTTTTAAGTGTTCTGACATGAAAGTTACAGCAAAATTGGGCCACAGTTGATTTGAACAAACACAAAAGCACCCTTGCCAGTTCCATGAGAAAGGTACAAGCTACTATTTCCAGTAATTTTGTTTTTACTTGGGGTAGATTATAATTTTCCATCTGTGATAAATCCCCTCAGAAAATGTTATAATAGTAAGAAGGTTCAAGTTCAGAAAAAGGCAGATCTCAAACTGAAATATATTAATCAAATATCAATATACACATCATTTTAACAGTCAAAGCCTATTAGAAGGTGTTTGGAGTTAAATTATAGCAAAGAAAGTTTTATTAGGAGTATAGAAAAATCTTTTTAGAAAGTTAAACAAGGGGCCAGTGAGATGGCTCAGCGGCTTAAGCGCCTGCCTGGCAAGGGCCCAAGTTCTACTCCCGGAACCCACATATGAAAAAGGGGCCGATGATATCGCTCAGCAGCAAGGGCGCCTGTTGGCGCGCGAGGTCCTGAGGTCAACCCCCCGGTACCCACAAAAAAAAAGAAAGAAAGTTAAACAAAATTTGTTAAACAAAAGTGTTGTGTGGTGTAGATTGGAGAACAAGTATGAATGAGTTGTGTTTTACTCATTTATTTATTATAGTAGTCATTAAAACTATTAATTTCAATATGTAATTAATTTATCAATTGATTACTTGATGTGATAAACTGGAATATGTTAAAATGGAAAAATTTAGTCAAGAGGAAAATGTTAAATACAGAAGAGGAAATAGTAGAAGTGCAAAATTTAAGAGGTAGAAAGGCATAGAATAAAAATAGGTAAAACAATAGACTTTGTTTGAGAATATACTTTTAAATAATAATATCAAGATACAGGAATAAAATAAATGAAGAATGGCTTTAGAATTTGTATCAAAGAGACCAGGAAATGGCCATTTGGTGACTTCTATTTTGTCCATGATGAAAATAAAACTTTACTGACAAGAATGAGTGGGAAAAAGGAAGATGATATATGAAAAGTTTTAAGACATTTCCTTATTGTTATTGAGGAAAGGGGAAGAAAATTCAAACAAGGTAAAAAGTAAAACTAATTTGACAAAATGAAAGCCCAGTAAATACTAGTCATCATTCATTTCTATAGAAGGAAATATTCAGGAAGCAGAGGATGCATTTTCTAACTTTATCTTCTGTGTGACTAAGCTACAGATAAAATGATTGACTAAATTCACTTATGATTAGAGCTTTGCCAAGAAAGTAAACATAGCTTTTAACATAGGAAGAGGAATATTTCTACAGCAAAAGAAATAAATCTCCTTTTAAAATAAGAAAAAACAACTACTATGTACCTTGTAACAGTGAGACACATAATTAAGAATGTCAAAATGGGTAAATGTGAAATGAAGATACAGAGAAGAGATGATCTAAAAACTGGATTAGGACCGGTGAGATGGCTCAGCGGCATACGCGCCTGCCTGGCAAGCACGAGGACCCAAGTATGACTCCCCGAACCCACATATGAAAAAAGGGCCAGTGATATCGCTCAGCGGCACAGGCGCCTGCTGGCGCATGAGGTCCTGAGGTCGACCCCCGGTACCCACACACAAAAAAAATAAATAAAAATAAATAAATAAATAAAAACTGGATTAATAGCTATTAAAACTAAGTAGAAAAACAAAATATTATTGGGAAAATATAAAAAGGAATAGAGTTTCTTGAACACTCCCTTCAAATCACCACACATGTCATGGGCTGGTCATAAATCTATATTAGGAATTGGCAAACTAGAACTCATTTGCTAAAAACCTGGCTTGCTTTCTTTATGTGTATAGAATTTTATTATAAGAAATCCATGCCCATCCATTTGTCCATGGTAGCTTTTGCTACCATGATAAAATTAAATATTTGCAACAAAAATTGTGTGGTCCAAAAAGCATCAAATATTTAATATCTGGAAATATATCCAATTCTCTGATAGTTTTCTAAATTAAAAAAAAAATGTGAATAGCAAATTTCCAGGTTAACTAGTCTAGATACATAACTAAATATTCAGTAAATTTCTTATAAGTCCTTCACTCAGCAATTTTTTTTTAGTTCAGCTGAAATGCTAGATACTTTTCCAAACACTGAATAGTTAACAGAAAACAAGACAAGGGAAGTCTATATTTAACAATGCTACCACTTAGTTGAAATAGTAAAATTCAGTAAATGTAACAGATAATCAAGCATAAATAAATGCTAAAGAAAAAATTCAAAATTGGCGGTAGAGGGAAGTGACTGGTTAGTTCCATTAGACTGAATTTCAGAGAAACCTCCCTAGCAGAGGAGATGAAAGTGAAGAGTACTCAGTATGCAGAGCATACATTGCAGGCAAGGACACCAGCTAGATCAAAGGTCTTAGTGCTGAAGCAGGCTTGACAGATTCAAGAAATGAAAAGTTGGTCTGATTTCTGGAATTACTAGACAAATGGGAGAGTAGCTTTAGAAGAGTTTAGGCAGGTAGATTAAAGTCAAGTGGTGTAACAATTTGTAAATCAGGATAGCAGACTTTTATTTCAATTAAAATGGAAGGTAACTGAATTATTTAAGTAAGTGAAGTAGTCTGGTGTAGTTTGAAATAATTTATACTGACAACTATATTAAAGTATAGGAGGTTAGGTGGACCATAGAGTGCAGGCATCACTAGTAGAGGAAGGGAAAAAATTAGAAAGGTATTATAATTTTCAAGGTTAGAAATGAGTGCTGTGTAAATTAGGTGTTTGGTAATAGAAATGGAGAGTATTGAACTAATTTAAGGTCTGTTTTGCTTGTTTTTAAAACAAATAAGTAACAGGATACCCTGATGAAATAATGTAGGGATGACAACTATAAGTAAGGAGTTTCTGTGGTTTTGAGAGAACAGTTTAGTAAATGTGGGAGAAATTTAGTGTTTTCTTTTAACAAGGTTAAGACAGAGAAGCTAATTTTATATAGTATTGGTGAAGTCACATAATTTATTTACTATTTACCTGTAGCTCCAAAGACATCAGTGTTAAGACATATGTTGGGATAGTTGTAGTGGAAGATATACAAGTGCATGAGATAATCTCATATTTATAATGTGATAGAAAATAGAATGCCAAATGCAACAAGTAAAGGTCAAGAGACACGGCTTTCTACAAGAGATGGAGTCTGAATACATGGGAAATGATAGTTCAATGGTGAATTTTGTGTGAAAAAAGATAAGAAAATAAAAGAATTTTTTTTCAGAGAAAAAGATCAAATATGTCTAATATTCACAGTAGACCAAAAGTAAAAACAGATACTTTTGAGTTTGCAAACATAAAATTCTTTGATTTTAATGAAGTTGAAAGAATGGAAGGGCCATTAGAGTACATGAGGTAATAATGTAAAGTGAGAAAATGCATATAATCACTATAGTTAATATTGCCAAGAAAAATAAGAAACAAAAATCCATAGCAACATAGGTATATGGTGGTATATAACAGGGAGGGATACCGCAAAAAAAATATAAAATTCTGAAGTATGTTGTATTTATATGGGAATGACCCAGTAGAAAATTATTAAAATATTTATAATGGGTATTATTGAAAGAGAGTAAATCTTGAAAGGAAGTAGTCTGGACTCTGTCGCAGTAGAAGAGAAATTGTCATAAAATTATAACTAGTATGATTCCCACACCAAAAAATGAAGAAAATGAAAAATTATGAGTGAGGATATTTGTAGGTTGGTGCCTTTTTGTAGATATATGAAGTCCTGTCTGATTTATTTCTATGTTCACATAGTAGATAACACTGTGTCAGCAGTTGAGGAGATGAAATTAGCATCAGATCATTTTCTAGCATTCTGCACAATCCTTCCTATTTTAGTGTTATTTTTTTCTGTATCACAGATGCTATAACCCCAGCAAATATATTTTCCATGGTTCTTGCTATCATAGAGTCAGTACAATTTGCTGATGGGAGGCCCCCAGTGCTGGTAACCAGAACAGGCAACAGGAAAAGAGTAACGTGATTTGAAGGTCAAAGTATTGGCTTTAGTTCCATGTCAATTACATAAGAAAAGCTCCTGCTTTTTCAGGGAACTAACAGTTTCCTAATATTACTGACTTCTAGGAAACACTACCCACCCTTTTAAAATACATTGAAATGCCCACTGGTATTGTAACCTAACTCCCTACACAGAATCTTCTGCTTGAAGAACCTAGAATATAACTTCTGTTTGACAATTACAGTTATGTAGGAGGTCTAAGGAAGAAGAGCAGGCATGAAATAATCATATTCAAAAGTTTAATATGAAATGCACATAAAACAGGACCTTTTAAATTGTTGAAATAGGATAGAATTACAGAACTTCAACTACTTAGCTCATTTCATGTTGCTTCTTCCATAGTGTGTGGCTCATAAAGCAAATCCAGAAAATCATCCAAGTGTCATGGGGCATTATTTTAACAAATAGACGCTCTAGGATGCCCTTGACCTTCATTCAAGAACACGTCAAGGGCTGGTGAGACGGTTCAGTGGCCTACACGCCTGCCTGGCAAGCGCAAGGGCCTGAGTTTGACTCCCGGAACCCACATACGAAAAAAAGGGCAGGTGATATCGCTTAGCGGCACAGGCGCCTGCTGGCACGCAAGGTCCTGAGGTCGACCCCCGGTACCCACATAAAAAAAAAAAAGAGAACACGTCAAAACATTGGCGACAATGTTTTTTTTTTTTTTTAGCCCAAATTTGAATCCTGGCAATAGCAGAACTTCTTTCTTAACTTTATAGACCATTTTATTTTTTAAGCAAATTTATTTCTTAATAAACTCTTGAATATGACATTCTATTGTTATAACCTCCCCTCATTAGTCTAAGAATTTGCTTTCTGGTCACATAGAAAAATATTGAGTTTCTTCCTTATATAACTTAAATATTTCAAAATACCTATTAAGAAAACTTTCCATTTTACATCTTTAGTCTAAAAATCTCCCTATGACATTCCCTGCATACAATGATATTTTGTCTACTATACTCTCCAGTCTCCATCTTCTAGAATTAATCAGGTTTGTTAATATCAGATTTGTTAGAATTATATGATTCAGCAGTTAGAATTGTATGATTTCAATGTAGGCAGCCCAGAAAATAATGAGACAATTATTCCTCCTTGATGTAAATTTATATCAACCTTTATTACAAACTTAACAACACTGAGCAATGTTTCAGTATTGGTCAATTAAAATATGTGTTGGTATCACATGTGATGGTTTGGCTATTTCATGGCTTTTTTTTTTTTTTTTTTTGTGGGTACCGAGGGTCAACCTCAGGACCTCGTGTGCCAGCAGGCGCCTGGGCCGCTGAACAATGTCACCAGCCCTTTTTTCATATGTGAGTTCCGGGAGTTGAACTCGGGCCTTCACGCTTGCCAGGCATGCACTTACGCTGCTGAGCCATCTCACTCGGGCCCTCGCACTTGCCAGGCAGGCGCTTATGCCGCTGAGCCATCTCACCGGCCCTCATGGCTTTTTTGTATTTATAAATTTATGTTTTTCTTTAGAATCTAGGTTTTATACTTATTCTTATTTAGTTGTGTTTTATTGGCTTTGGCTTTTTTCCAGATTGAATGTTCCTTCATTTAAGCAGAGTATTCCCTATATGGCTAAATGCAACTGTATCAATCAGATTTTACTGTCATGGTAATATTGTTTTTATCCTAGCCCGTATCTAAAATATTTATAAATGACCATTATATGATAACATCAGAGACTTAAAATACATATTGTTCAAATCATCAATTCAAATATCTAAGGCTACTCAGAATAAAGAGAATACGTCAAATAGAAAATGCAAAAGAGAGAAGCAAGGAAGGCAAACGAGAACAGACCAAAGAAGCTAATCTAAAGAATCCCTCAGACAAGTATGGGCACATTACCAGTTAGGCAGGGCAGCCCTAACAAAATAATCCAGAGTAGATGTGGTGGTTTAAACAAACAAACAAGCAAAAGTTATATTTTCACAGTTCTGGAAGCTATAAATCCAAGATCAAGGTGCTGGGAGGAAAGGATTGGTTTCATGTGAAACTTTTATTCAAGGTTTGCAGATGACCACCTTCTTTCAACCTTTTTATAAGATCTTTCCCCTGTATACACAACTCTGGAATTGCTTTCTAAATTGCTGCCCCTATAGGGACTCAACTAAGATTGGATTAGTGCTCACTTGAATGACTTCTTATTAACTTAGTCACTTCTTGAAAGGCCCTATTTCCAAATACAGTCACATTCTGAAGGACCGTTCATTAGGGCTTCCACCTATGAATTTTGAGTGGACACAATTCTGCCCATAACAAGTACTTAACAGAACTGGAAGCTACAGACTTATAGAACTAATGGTGGGGAAGGGAGTAAAACTAATGTTTTGAGTCAGCAAGCTGTGCTAGAACAGTGATTAGGGGTACTTAAGACATAAATTGACATATCTTTAATATTCATAATATGTATGACATAGTGGCTGATCGAGCTTGGGACATTTGTAGGACCAGAGAGCAGCTCTCAACATACCCATGTTCTCTGCCTTTGCTGAAACAGAAATCCTGTGGATTCACTTAGAATCTTTAAATATTCTTGAAAATTTCTGAGGAGATGATACTCTATTATTAATTCCTGTACCTTCTGAAAATTTTAACACACAATCCAGATATAATATTTAAATCCTATCTAACTTAAAATTTATTTACTTTTGAAACTTTTGTATTTTCTCTTTGAAATTTAGTTCCCCTCTATATTCCACTTTCCTACAGAGTGCAGGTGGTCTTATTATCTCTTTGATAGTTAATGCTCCATTTTTCTTCACACTTTTAAAGCTGGATCCCTCCATAAGCATGCAATTCTTAGGCATCATTTTTAAATACTGTTCAAAGGTTGATCTCAACTACTTCCAAGTATTCCAACTTCATTCCTTGTATTACACACCTACAAAACATGTGATGTCTCTTTGGGAGATCGCCAGTTCATTATTTCAATGACACTTAAAACCTAATATATTCAAAGTTGAAACCAATTTTTCTGTTACTAAGTTACAATCAAATCTTCCTGTGTTATATCGTCTGATTCATAAACCCAGTGGCTGAGTAAAGAGGAACCATAAGGAGTCACCATTCCCAGGGTTTTCTCATTTACTGCTATTAAAATCAAATTTAAACTTCTAAATATGTTGTCTAGAAAGACATATCTATGACCTTGCCCTTCATCTCAGACATCATCTCCTGTCATGTTTCCCTCACTTTCATTACACTTCATGTCCACTGAGTATCTGCTGGTCCTTAAAAATGTCTACTAATATTTTTCTACCCTTGAGATATTTGATCTTGCCCTGACTACTGCTTACAAATTTATTGCACAAAATTTTCTAGTAGCTAATTCATTTCCTACATTTAGGTCTCAGCTCAAATGTCTGTTATTAAAGTGTCTATTCAAATTATATCTCCTCCAAAACTTCTTCCCTAATAATCAAATTAATTACCCTGATGTCAATACCATTTGTCACTCTGTCCCATTGCCTTCTTTATTTTGTTAGTAGCACTTCTAATTTTTAAATATAATGGGTCTTTTCCATCTTGCTCATTAAAATCTAACTGGACAATTCAATTTTAACGTCTTTAAAACAATCATTTGACATTTATAGAATGATATCTTATATTTTGCCCTACTATATAAGTTGCTTATAGTTTAACCTTGCCTATTTCTATTTCTAGCTTAATTTCTAGCTATTTACTATGTTTCTACATCTAAAATCATTTTAGTCTAAACTATAATTATTAAAATTCAAATAACTCTTTGAACCATAACAAAATAATTCTGTTTACTTGTGTAACATCCATAAAGCATGGAGGAGAAAGTCACAGCATGAAACAAATAATTTACTTCATGGTTTCCTGGCAGACTTTGATATGTGTGAAGTGTTTCCTATAGTGGCTGACACATAATACTTAATAATCACTCAGTAAAATGTAACTATAGTTATTGTGAATTCTCCTTTCAATACAAATAAAATGCAAATTGCTAATATGGGGTTTGTAAATTTTAAATAGCTTATCTTCTCAAAAAGGGCAATTTTGCCACTATTTACACCCTCCATTAAAGTTTTCTCATTTGTTATATTTGCCTATTTGCACTATTGTGAAAACATGACAGAAGCATAAATTAAAAATATGAAAAATATATTTCATTAAAATACAGTATTTCAAGGCAAGTATCTTCAAAATTTATAATATTTCTCTTTGCATTTTTCTTTCATTATGAACATACTTGATTGTGTAAGTTTAAAAGACTAAAGAATACATAGGTATAAAATATTCCAGTATGATTTTTCATTTTTTCCACAGTATATGACTATCATCATGCTGAGTAAAAATTTTATTATTTGAAACAATTTTAAAATTTGGGTTGATAAGATAAATATTATTTAGTAAATCATAATGATTGCATTTAGGAGTAAGACATTATAGTCATTAGCATTAAATATCCAAACACAGTCATCTGTACACAGTATTTTTCATGGCAGTATATTAAAAGCAGAAAACAAAAATAAGGTAATGTTACTTTTGTTTATAAATGTTATTTGTGCTTTCTTGGCCCAGTGAATTAGTGGGAACCTTCATATCTGTTATATATGCTTTTCTTTTCCTTGTGTTTTATAAAAGCAGGAATTTACCATATCATGTTGCTTTTTAGAACATCTGGACCTTTTGGTTTTCTCTATAATAAAGTACTGAAGAGTTAACTCAAAAACTTTGTAAGCAAGTGATATATTAATCTCCTATCAGTATATCACCTGATACAGAGTAATAAAATCTGAAAGGGGAGGTTTTTCTGAAAAATGATTACACGTGGAAAATTTCTTCTGTAATTGTACAGAGAACATCTAGAACATTCCTATCAATTTCTATGATGTAAGGACCACAAAAACTTGAGTCCTAATGTGGGCAAACCTTATATATCATCTACTTAAGTATTCTAACAATGTACAGGATTCTGTCACAAAATTCTGGAAGGTTCTCTCACCTATCCTTTTTTTTTAAAACCTTCCAGTGATAGGCAATTTGGTATTCCACATGGAATTACATTAGAAACAAAGAGACAGATCAGGTAAAGTAAATATACTGGATATTACATTATAGCTAAACAAGTGGTGGTTATAAGATGTTCTGTTTGATCCCAGAGTAGCTATCATTTTTCTGGGAAATTTATCTAGACCTGGTGCTTTGTCTTTGTATTCAGATGGATTTCAGTAGAAAATAGTCATATTTTTGTTAAATATTTCCTCCAGCATATTTCCTTCTTATAATTCATCTAATTCTGCTTTTATAATGTAGGTTTAGAAAATGAAGTCATTTCAGTAATAGCTCTGTTACTCTCCAGGCTGTGAACAAGGCCAGTCCCTGGGAGATGAGAATGGGAATTCAGTATAATCAAGGCCCAGCCCTGAAGAAGATGAAGGAAGTGATGTCCTCAAAGCTCCAACTCAGTGAAGTCGGGGAAAGTAGCTTTCATACAGGGAAATGAGGTACAGCGAAACAGCGGGCAGGAAGGACACTTTCTGAAAAAGTTATCATTTAGGGTGACTGTTTCCATTTTTGTCCCCCTTTGCTGGAGTATAGAAATGGAACTTGACCTCCTCAGGCTACTTCCTGTATTTCCTTTAACAGATATATTACTTTTCTATAAATTAAAACTTCACAGTGAATTATGATTTCTGTTTTAGTTTGTATAACTAAAGTCTAAGGAGGGATGTTTCAAGGTCACCAGACATTCTCCTCTGTAAATCTAAAGAAAGATTATTTAGCAGTTAATAATTTAACCATTTAGGTGGGGCTTCTCTTTAAAATTTAGAATATCCAGCAAAGAAATATGGAAGGGAGAAAACCTGCAGAAAGGCTAAGGGATGCATTGTGAAGGACAACTTCCAAAGTCCTGTTATAACACCCACAGAGTCAGCTTTGATGTTATCAAGGTAAATTTACCCTTCCAGTAGAAAACTTCAATTGAGAAAGATACATATATATATATGTGCATATATACATATATATATAGTTTGATAAAAAATTCCTCAATCACTCTGTTATGAAACCATGACATTAATGAAATTGAATTACAGATTTTATAAGACAAATTTCTTTTCAACATGAAAAAGAATTACACAACAGCCATTTATGTATCTATTTATCCTCAGGCTCTTAATTGTGTCTTAACTTCTCTTAGGAATGCAGCATGCCTTCTAGTTCTAGTTATCCTGGAATTCTTTCCTCAGGAGGCACTTTTGTTCTTAGGAAGGGCGGTGAGTAAGCCCAGTCCGCTGGGTTTAGATGGGGACTTTTTTCTTATATACTCAGCTTAGGTTTTTCAATGTTCACTGTTACTTCTTTTTAACTCAGAAATGTTACTTCTCAAAAGATTTTAGTTTTCTATATCTTAACGATCATGTGTTACTTAGCCTTAGTAACATATTTCTTCGCTTTCTTTTGCTCTTTATCATCCACATCTGAAAGTTACCTAAAGGACAATAATTTGCATCAACAATTGTATATGCAACTGTTTCATTTTTAATCATTCCATTTTGTGGAGTAAATCTTTATTTTTTAGTAATTTAGAAATTCATATGTGTATCTATCTATCTATCTATCTATCTATCTATATAATATTTAATTAGTGAATCTTTGGCAGGATATAAATGCAGAACATTCCTTGAAGATCATGGAGCAGAACCATTGATGTCCATACATTTTAGGTATAGAGATAAATTATTGTTTAGTATGGTTCCCATTGAAACACACAATATTTTTTTTTTCATTTCCTGTAATCCTTTGACCATATAACTTCTTGGACAGAATTTCTTCATTTTCTGTGCTAATTTCTGGTAACAGACTGGAATGTTAACAATCAGCACTTACTCATTTTAGTGTCAGCACAAATTCTATCAGAAATAGTGAAAATTCACCTGAAGAAACCGAAGAATTTTTATGCTTATTTTAGCGTCTGTTTTTTGCAGGCATAAAAAATGCTGACAGCAGATTCATCAATATAATGGAATTATAGTGGCTGTGATAAAAGTGATGAAAGATGCACAAAAGATATCCAAAAACATACACAGGGGCATGAATATGCTCAAATGTGTATGAATAAAGGCAAATATAAGCAAAAGTGTTTGGGGTTTTTTTTTAGAAACTTCAGGGAGAATTAATGTTAGAATTCCAGCAAGTTTTTTTTTTAAACTGTTGAAGAAATAATCCAAAAACTTACTGAAATTTATCGGAACCTCTCCTAGTTAGTTCAACTTTCCTCTATTCAATAATTTACTTCAGCCTTTGATTTAATTTTTCTTGTAATAAATAATTAAAAAGTGATATTTTGTGCACAAAAAACTTGGGAGTAAGTGAATAGTAAACTCACCATATCCCAACAAGTTGACATATGATTTTTTAAATGAATATTTATTTTTGCTACATAAATAACAACAAAAAGTAGGAAGCTGATAATGTGATTATACTGTGCAGAAAGCTCTGATCTGATACAGGGAATTCTAGAGGGACTGTCATATTTTACAAGGCATCTCTTACAGTACCTTAACAGTAGACCATCAGAATGGTCAAAACTCTTCAACAATGTTATGAGAGACTATCAGTGAGAAATCATTTTAGGCTTTCGATTTGCAATGTTGTGAAATATCTTCAGTATTGTCTTTAATGTGAGATTTTGCCAGTGTGAATATCTTTAGTGAATCTTCATTGTTTTTGTCACCATCATTTATTCAATTGTTTGCAACTTTCCTTCACTAAAGTTTTTCTGTATAGAAATTGTAGGTCTCTCAATTAGTGGCAGTGCCAACATTTTCACAATCATCTATTACTTTTAGAGCTCCATTTACATTTGATTCAAATTGCAGTATCAGCATTGTGAATTTTGTTTCTCTGGGATAGTTTCATCCTTGTTTGCCAATTCCCTCTATTGATAATTCATGTTTTTTTTTCTTTGTACCACACCATGTACATTTATCAGTAGGATATGAGAGGGTGACACAGGAGCAAGCTTTGTCCGTACATGTACTGATAAACAAATGCACTGTGAACACTTAACAAGAGATTTTGAAAGAAGTGATGTGGTGGACCAAACAACCAGGTGCAAAAGTTTGCTTTATACAATACCCGCCATTTAAGCCATTATTAAAATTTTAAATTTATTGTTGGATGACTAGTATTTTGTGTTTAAATAAAACTTGGTAACTGAAATTCATACGTATCACAAATAACACAATGTGAGGATTGCTTAAACTCTGAGTAAGAGATATTTCCGAAGCATTCCAGTTGCTTCTTTCAAATTTATAAAGTGAGAAATAGATGCTGTGTTTATAGTCAAGTAGCAGAGACAAAGTTTCCAAATGACAAGTTTTTACACATAGGTAGAATTCATTCAAGGAGGGTAAGGATTGTGAAAACTGGAAATGTCTAAAACTAGATGATGCTGTTTCTGAAACAAGAGGCAACTCTATCACTGGAAATTTTCTAATGGAAACTACATAGGCAACTTTTGCTGAAGGGTTTTGCATCCACATTTTAAAGATGAAATAGACCATTCAACCGGCTATTCTTTACATTCTTATCTGGCTGAAAAGGTGATCTCTTCTCTGGAATATATCTGATGGAACTATACTACTCTATGTCAGCTTCTAGTACTCAATGTAAGGACATGGAAAAGAGCTGTTTTTGAGAATAGTCCATTCAAAAATACTATAGACACTAATATATTTTGACTATCTGCATAACACATTTACTTGGTTTAATGAAATGTGCGAAAAATTTATTAGCAAACTAAGAATGTATCTAAAATAGATGATATTGAAAACTATGGAATCAAAAACATAACTTTTTCTTCTGTTTGGAAAAATGCTGTAATAGATTCATACATATATCATGATTTATGTGTAGCACATACATTTAAGGATGATCAAAATATACAATGAATGTTTTAATATAAAAGATTAATTACATTGAAAGACACATCGCCATTAAATTTCATCAAAATACTCTTCCTTGCTTTGAATGCACTTCTCTTCCTGACTCTACCACATTCTGAAGCAGTTCTGGAAGTTCTTTTTCATGTCTTTAAGGCATAGGATAAAAAATACAGTGACAGTGTTTGCCGACCAGCATCCAAGAACACATCATAGTGCGTCCTCATTCTCCTAACCACTGAATATGGAACCATGCAACTTCTAGCTCTTCCCATAGTCAAAATGACCACAAAAGGTAATCATTTTAAGTCATTTTGGACCATTGAGGCTGTTACAACAACACAACTAAGGACATTTATGGAAAAGGGCTTCCAATACTGCTTCAAAAAGCAGTAACCAAAGTGAGATATGTGTTTTCTAAGTGAGGTGGAGTATTTTTTTGTTTGTTTTTGCGGGTACCGGGGGTCAAACTCAGGACCTCACGTGCCAGCAGGCGCCCGCGCCGCTGAGTGATATCACCAGCCCGTTTTTTGTGTGTGGGCTCTGGGAGTCGAACTCACGGCCTTGCGCTTGCCAGGCAGGCGCTTATGCCGCTGAGCCATCTCACCAGCCCCAAGGTGGAGTATTTTTGACAGAGATTAATGGCAATGTATTTTTTACTGTAAAATATATACATATATATATATATATATATATATATATATATTTTAAAAGTTAATAATCAATTAATATTTTGATGGCCTCATAACACGGTCTTGTAACATGTAAAGTGATCTATCTCTTAGCAAGTACACCTGGTAGTACTTTTGTACCATATCATATGTACTTTTAATCATATAACATACAACAGTGTTAGTCCACTCCAGTCGTAGTGTAAATTACTGCAGTATGAAAAATGTATGGGGCCAGTGAGATGGCTCAGCGGTGTACGTGCCTGCCTGGCAAGCGCGAGGGCCCGAATTTGACTCCCGGATCCCACATATGAGAAAAGGGCCGGTGATATCGCTCAGCGGCACGGGCGCCTATTGGCACACAAGGTCCTGAGGTCGACCCCCGGTACCCACACACACACAAAAATAATGTATGGTATTAGGGTTTTCCAGAGAAACAGAATCAATTGAACATACATGTATAATTATTAAAGGGATTTATTAGGTGGACTTACAGGATCAGAAATGGGAAACTCCAAAATTTGATTTGTGGAATTAGAGACAATTCAATTCATAATGGCCATCTGCACACTGGAAACCAGAAGTTCTAGTAACTGCTCAACCCAGGATAACAGAAGCCACAGAACAAGAGGTACAAAGCATGCTGCACCAGTCCAGAGCTGAAGATCTGGAAAATCACTGGAAATATGCTGATGTGAGTCTGCATTGGAAAGCTTAAGAAATGAGAGACCTCAAGATCAGTGTCCAAAGGCAATAGTAGTGAAGGATGCACCCACTCAGGAAGGCTGGAGCTGTACAAAATGGTCACACTTCCTTCTTCTGTCCCTTTTTCTCCTGTCCAGGCTACAAGCCAATGTGTTGACGCCACCTCTCAATTTGCTGTCCTCAATGGCAGTCCTCCACAGACCCACGGAACTGTGTTATACTAATCTTCTAGGAATTGCTTAATCCATTCAAGATTAAAGTCTTAATATATTGACCAAAGTTCGCAGGTACAATACCTCGAATTTTATTTCCATGTTTCAATATGTATACATTGTGTAGTGTTAAACTCAAGTTAATTATACCTATCTCCTAAACATTTATTTTTATAGTGAATTCATTTAAATGTCTTTCTTCTAGCTCTTTGAAATATACAGTACATTATTATTATCTATATTCATCTTTCTATGCAATGGGATACCAGAACTCATTGACCAAACTCTCTTCATTCCTACTTTCCTGCTTTCCCCAGCCTAACATGAATCTACTCTCAATTCCCACAAGACCTATGATTTAAAATTCTACATCTTAATGAGATCATGTGGTATTATCTTTCTATGTCTGGCTTACTTAACATAACAAAATAATCTCTAGTTCCTTGTGTGCTGTTGAAAATGACAGCTTCATTTTTTTATGGTTTTGTAAAGTTTTATGTTATATATGTAACATAGTTTTGTTATTGATTTATCAGTTGATGGACACTGAGATTGCTTCCATTTATTGGGAATTGTGATGAAATAATATTTTAAAGTTATTCTGGAGAAATTTAGAATTGTTTTTGTTAATTGATTCTGTTTTGTTTGAAGTTTATGTGTAATGTTAATGACTCCATGACAATGTGTCTTAATTCCTAATATGTCCTAAGATAACATATTAGGGAATAGAATGTAAATGCATAGCACTTTAAAAATCATACCTTCCAGTTACAACTTTATTTAAGATTTTTCTCAGGATTAGTAAAGATGCTTGCATAAGACAATCACACTCACAGATTTGTTTGTTTCAGCAAATAGAAATTCACAGAAGACTCTTGTCCATTATTTGCATTTATAAATTGTACTATACACTTTGGTATCTGCATAGATATTTTCATGCCTCTTTGAGCTAATTTTGAACCACTGATCCATTTCTGTGAATTGGGAATGTAAAGCAGCATTATAGAAAACTGCCAAAAGAAACTTATCAAACTTACTTAATTATGTGCAAATGACATGGAAATTTGTTAACTGAAATGAACTGCATCTTATTAGAATTAACCTACTCAGTCTTTTTATTTTGTGCACAAGTTTTAAGAATTTTTTTACTAAGATTATATCAAGATCTTTATGGGTTTTATATTATCTGTAAGTAAAAAGTTTAAAAATATTTAAATTAGATAAAATTCATTCAATACTTTTTAAACATAATTGCCAATAGAAAGACCAATGGCAACCAATTTGATTTCTATTACTCTGTTTTAGAAAAACTGGGATTCAAGACTTTATTTTTTAACTGCCTGAAAGATGTCATTAATTCCATGATTTCTTGAACTGATTGATCATGTTTGGTACTATATAATCTAAAATTCTTAATTCTACACTGCAGCCTGACTATGCATATTAAAATTATAAAAGTTACTTAATAAATCCTTTGGCTGAATTTATGTAAACTATGTACTTGTTCAATTTTTATCCTCAAAATTACAGGCCCCAGGATAAACATTTTCCTTGATACTGAATTTCCATGTTCTTAAACTTCACTAATTTTCAAAGAATCATATGTAGTTCATCACACATAGCAGATGTTACAAACTCATATAGGATGGAGATAGACTGATTTTTGAGATACTGAAAAAAATTTACCAAATACCTTTGGTAGTGCCCTGTTATAAAGAACCTGAATAGGATGAATTGCTCACCTCAAGAACATAAAATTAAAATAGTACTATTTATATTAAATATGTATATTTAAAAATTTAACTACATGATTTTATACAATATGATGGCTAAACACTGACTTTATTCATTATGAACAAAGTATTGTCAGGATAATGAACAAAGTACAAGTTGTCAATATCAATTATTGCTACTGCTATACTAAATAGAACTGTTAGTCTAATGTCTGGGAAATTATAGTTTTCCACTTAAAAGTTATTTCTAAGAACACTGATTTATACAGTTATTCTTGCAAAACAGCCTATAATATACAAAGCACAGTAATGATTCATTTTTGTTTCATTTTTTACATGATTGAGACTCATGAAGTTTAAGTGATTTGCTCCAAATCATATTTAGTGTCAGAAAGCCCTAAGTAGTGTCCCAGCTCTTTTTCCACAGTGAGTTACTTAGTAAAGGACAAAGGGAGAGAATTTAGATTATCATGAGTGCAAGGGTGGTTGGTATAAAAAGGCATATGCAACAATAATTGAGAAAAATTAAAAATTATATCTCTGGCACAAATGCAACACAATCTAGTACTGATTAAGCACAGGTATAAGATAGATTCTGTGTCAGCAATTTACATGAGTCAGGTCGAACTCCAAGAGAACATAATGGATTGAAGAGGTGAGAAAATATTCATAATTATTTAAAAGATAGTAGTGTTTAGGGAAAAACGAAAAATACTACTGACTATAAAGTTAAGTCGATTGGAATAAAATTAACAAAAAGACAAAAAATCAATGACATTTGACTCAATGTGTGTGATGGCAGAAAAATATTTTATGTTATTTTCACTCCATATAAATAGATCTAAAATATGAGAAATGTTTATTGAATTCATTATAAAAATTAATTTTATTGCCCATGTACTTTCAAATTTTCAGAACACTATTTTCACACAAGATTTAACTCACCAATACTTAAAACCAAAGACACGGAAAATATATATAATCACTACATTAAATGCGAGTTATTCATCAGATTTTAAATTAAATTATAAAATATATGAAAGTCATTATGTGTAACAATGCACAATATGTGTTTTTTAAAATAATTACTCAGGGGCCAGTGATATAGCTCAGCAGCATAAGCGCCTGCCTGGCAAGTGAGAGGCCCTGAGTTTGACTCCTGGTACCCACATTAAAAAAATAATAATTATTATTATAATTACTCAGAGATTTTGTATGGATTATGGTTACTTCAGTGAATCACAATTTTTATTTTTAATTTTTACATTCTTTGGGAACTATTAAAAATATGTTTTGCTAATTGTCTCTACCAGGAAATTTTAATGTAGATATACTATATATGTGCTTATGTACAATGGTTGTCTGAAAGATGATTAAAAAAATTAGACTTTTTCCTCTAAAAAAGCCACTTTTTTTCCTTTTTTGCTTTTTAGTGTAATATTGTTTCATTTGAAGTTGCCTAAACTACAACTATCAGTTCTAATAATATTGAAAAACAGAAAAAATATTTCTGAATCTTCTTATCACTGTTCTAAAAATTCACAGCTGTGGTCTGGTCAACCACTTGGAGATTAATTCAGAATGATCTGAGCATGTATAACTTTCTGTGTTTAATATTTGTTACATAAATGTCATTTTCCTCAATTTTAAAATATACATGTGTGCCTTATGTCCATAAATAATACTTTTGCTTACTGGATTACAACACTCTCACTATGGAAGATAAGAATTTATGGAAAATATACATATCAACGAAAATTTCCATGAATAAAGACACAAAATCATTGGTTTTCCTTATATCCAGGAGAAAACATACAGTTCATGAAATTGTTTCTTCCTAACACCATTATGAGAATGTAAGCATATCCTTACTTCTGAATTTGAAAGATGTAAAGTTAAATGTAAGTTCATGTTAATTCATTGTTTTTTTTACTATTAATAATATTTTACTTGCATATATATGCAAATGGAGAAAATAAGAGCTTTAGAAAACCAGTCTACCCCGAAGAGTAATGCATAATTAATATTTTGTATTTTCAAACGGATCTTTAATGAGAGATTTATTGTTTTTCTTCTTTCCTACTGAATCAGCTATTTACAATCAAATTAAGATCTCATGTATTAGTTTACATTTACTACTGAGATTTTTCTAATAGCCAGAACTTTGCATACTTCTTTATGGCCTAATATCCTCATCCTCTTTGGTCAACTGTAGGTAACTTGAGATATAATTTTTGGTAATAGGTGTCATGCTGTGGCTATAAATAATATAGTAGATAAGTTCTTCTTGAAAGATTATTCCGGTAACCAAAATTTGGGTATAATCCAAAAACAGACAATGGTTTAAAACTCTTCACACTTTTCTTTGAATACATCTTACTGGACTATATCTTTACATCTTATTTACATCAGGTGCTTAGAAAGCAACATGGATAAAGAAACCCATACTAAATGCATAACACCAAATATATACAAGAAAGCCAATAAATAAGAATGAGTATAACAGAATTCATGAAAATTGGTATTTTGAGCTTTTAGTATATTCCTGGTATTTTATAAGAACCTTTGTTTACTGCTTCACTTAATCCTAACAACTTCATAAAGTAGAAGTATTAAAATCGTTATATGTCATATAAATATAAAAAATGAGTCTTAGAAAGTTTAAAGTTGAGACATACTGTTAAATGAAGGAACTGCTGTTTCAGACAATGTTTGACTCATTCAAAAGCCCTGAAAATTGTGTTTTAATTCAGTGGGAAATTATGTCACTATAAGTGAGTCAGTACTATCTAACTTGAGTTAAATGCATTTTTGAGTACATGCTACTATAGTAACAATTTTACTATATACATGAGTATCAAAATATCATGTTGTAGAACACAAATATGCAAAAAACTTTGTTTAAGAACAGATCGATGGGGTCGGTGAGATGGCTCAGTGGCATAAGCTCCTGCCTGGCAAGCACGAGGTCCTGAGTTCGACTCCCGGTACCCACATAAAGGGGAAAAAAAAAGAACAGATGGATGTTAAGATTTTTGGAGGGTGTAAATATGACTTTTCTCCTCATAATTATCTACAATTATCTCTCCCCTACGAATTACTAACCATAATCAAACAGGATACTGTTTTCTTTCTCTGTCTACACAGACTCCATGGGACATACAATAGTATCCATGTTTCCACTTTCTTGTCTCCATAATGTCCTCCATAGAAAGGTGGCTTTGGCCACCACCACACTTCTAAAACTACTCTCAGCAAAATTACTATTAACCTGGAGCTAAATTGAAGGTACTCTTCAAATTCATTGTACTTTGACTTTGTGATTTTAGCCCTTTCATTAAATTTTTTTAAAGTCAAATAGTCTCTGTGCAAAAACAATTTATTCTTGTGAATATATTTGGTTCTTTCTTTATGTCTTGTATTCTCATTGTCTTCATATGGAAAATGAGGCTATTGAGATGCATTGGGTGGTTTGCTAATCAAATATATCAACAATATAGATCAGATAATATAGAAAAATATTTTATACTATCTGACACATATTAATCATGCAAGAAGTGTTAACTTTTTCATCTTCATCAAATGAACTCTGTAACCTATTTCTGTCACTTCTGTTTTCTTCTCCATCAATGTCTCTGCTTTGTTCATATGACTATTTCAAATATTGATACCCATCAGCCAAGGACCATTAGGAACACATGTTGTGAACAAAGTTAAAATTCACCAATTGTGACAAGAGGGATCATATAACAGGTAACTGCAGATGTCTTGATTGAGTAAAAATTAGGAAAGCGTACCTTTTATTTCAAGAGATTTATATGAGAGTATTGAAATAGACGGCTCAGCATTTCTAAACTGTAGGAGTCAGTGTTCTTACCTGTGGTAATGAACAAAACAACCCAAATGAGGAGTCACAGTGTGGGACTGTGGCAGCAAAGACAATGAAAGATTACTCAGAGTGAGTCTTAGCTCAATCATGGAGAAGCCCACAACAGCTGCTTCTTTGTATAAGAGAGCCTCAGGAAAACATTAGCAACCTGAGACCTCTATAGTTATTTATTAATAACTCAATGGCATGAGAATAAAGAAGTAGAAGAAAATATTTCTGAAGGAGTTTTGGCCATTGTGGAGAGCAGCAGAGCTGCAGCTGAGCCACAGGCAAGCCATGTAAACAAGTTGTTGGGACTAGAGCAAGGCCAGTCCAGCAGGTGTCTGGCCTTGGTGTTCTTCCCGGTTACCCACAGCACATATAGCTCTGAGAATGTTTCACTTTCAGGGTTCTTAGCAAAACACTGAGACCTTGCACTTTAGACCTTGTGCCGCACTCCCTGCCCCCCTTTCTAAAGTGTATAAATAAAGAGGTAGACCATGCTGGGTCATCACTGCCTCTCCATCAGAGAGGTCAGGTCCCACCTAGTCCCAGCTTTCCTTTTAGTATGTGTCTATAGTTTTTTCTTAATCTCCCATCACCCCCTCTCAGGAACCCGCTCCCTGTGCAGGTTGTGGCAGACCACAGGGCAGGGAGGGGGCAGGATGGTTTGTTACATGATGTATGCCCATCTAATCCAGGCAAGCTGATCAGAGGCCATGGGAACATGCAGGCCAAAGCAAACATTTCTGAAAACAACCTGCTTTCATTTCTTCTGACCATTGTCCTGCAGATCTGTTCTAAACTTACACATGCATTCCAGGAGTCCTGGACTCTTGTCCAGAAAGTCTCTTCCTCTTTCTAATTCATTTCAAATGCTCCACCAGGGTCTGCCCACAATGAGGAACAAATTATTTACTAGGAGCTTGTTCTAGCAAGAGAGTCAGTCACCATCATTTGAGTCTGTGAGGCAGGCGGGGTAATGGAAACACATTTTCTTATACTTAAAAAAGAAAAAGAAAAATGGGAAGGCTTACACTATTCTCTGATTGAATGCTTTGACAGGAGGAATCTTGAAATAAGAAACAAGAAGTGGAACATTTTCTGAAACTGGTTTCAGAAACATGGTTGACAGTCTTTATACGGTCCTGAGTTGGAAATATATACACAAAAATTAAGGAAGCTGGCAGTCATTGACCAGATCCCGACTGCTCTGAGCCTATTGCTGCAGTAGTGTTTGAGCTTCCTGCTCTGTTTGCTACAGAAGTTGTTAGTAAGCATTCTGCTGCCACCATTTCTGACCTGAATATTGTTCATTTTTGTATTCACTCTATCAGAATAAATGAATTTGTGTGAAGCAAAGTTTAGAGCAGTGTGTCTGTGATCATTTTAAACCATATGGCTCTGAATGAACTGGAGAGTTAAAAATTCAATTTAAGTATCTTGTGAGGAGCATTACAGTCTTGGTTTTGCTTGCTTTATCTATTTTGAGAGGCATTGTGTATTGTACGGGTTGTGCTTTATTTTTTAATTCTCAGTTCTCTCCTAACAGTTTAGCAGTCAGCAGGTCCAGTTTTCACTTATCACAAAGTACAAATAGGATATCTCCATCTGGATATTTCAAAATCTTCTCAAAACAAGTGGATAAACTCTCCACCTATACACAGGAAATATTTTGTACTTACATTTACTTTCCAAAGACTAATTGAACACTTCTTGATTTTTATTTGTATTGACTTACCCCAGGTTTTAACATTCTCTTGCCCAGGCAATCAATTATAATATACCTATAACTGTTTTACATGTTTCCGATCTTTCTCTACTCCAATATTTCTGTTCTTTTGAAGTAACATTTTTAAAGCATAGAATTTGCATTAAAACAGAAAGTACACTTTATTTGTAACATACAATAAAGCTTTGACACGACATAATAGATATTTCATGGCCTGATTTAGCACAGATTTCATGGTATGTACCAGCTTTCCGTGCCACATACAAATCCCTGAGGACCTGAAAATTCCTGAGTCTCACAAATGCTTTCATAGCATTGTTTACATGCTGGTTTTCCTGCCTTTTCTCTTCTGCTGATTTCATATTTATCTGAACCTTCAAGGCCATGGTCTAATATAACCTCTGCATTAAGCTTTCTTACAAAAAATCAATTGCTTTTCCACAAAGTCTTTACAGCTTATTCAACTTATTGTTCCTCTAGTATAGTTTAGCATGTTGTGACATTCTGGGGCCACATTATACTGGGTGACTTATGCATCCTTATTTTATTATCCCCACTGTACAGACAGGGAAAATTAGTCTTAGTTTATAGTTTGTGGAAGCTGCTTCTATTTTTTTTTTTTTTGTGGGTACCGGGGGTCGACCTCGGGACCTCAAGCGCCAGCAGGAGCCTGTGCCACTGAGCGATATCACCGGCCCTTTTCTCGTATGTGGGTTCCAGGAGTCAAACTTGAGCCCTCACGCTTGCTAGGTGGGCGCTTACACTGCTGAGCCATCTCACCGGCCCGAACCTGCTTCTAGTATTAATGTAATATCTAAATTTACTAATTTCTTTACTGCTTTCAAAGCTCCTTATATCTACTAGTATATTCTATGTACCTCCTTTACCCTATAATTAGAGTCTTAAGAATGTTTCTGCTTCCCACCATAGTATCACATCCTCCAAGGAAGTTGTTTGTGTTTTTTTTTATTTTCCCTCTATAGCAATCGCCTCTCATATACATAATAGAGGCCAGAAGCCCAATGAGTGTGACAAATTTCTAAATTACTGGTGATGATTCAGAATTATTTTAAGAAATAAAAACATTTACCTCATGTAGATGTAGATTTTCCTTATTTTCTTATATGCCCATGGTGTAAGAAGCAAATCTATATCACTGTTTTCATATATATATATATATATATATATATATATATATATATATATATTCGTTCTAATAAGAATAATATTAGAACTTAGAAATGAACACAGTAGAGTTTTAGGATACAAGATTATCATACAAATATTAGGGGGTCAGTGAGATGGCTCAGTGGCGTAAGATCCTGCCTTGCAAGCCCAACGGCCCGAGTTCGACTCCTGGAACCCACATATGAAAAAAGGGCTGGTGATATTGCTCACCGCAAGGGCGCCTGCTGGCCCAGGAGGTCCTGAGGTCGACTCCCGGTACCCACAAAAAAAAAAAAAAGAGATTGTTAAAATCATGAAAGAGGGCCGGTGAGATGGCTCAGCGGCGTAAGCACCTGCCTGGCAAGCGCGAGGGCCCGAGTTCGACTCCCAGGAACCCAAATAGGAAAAAAGGGCCGGTGATATCACTCAGTGGCACTGGCACCTGCTGGCGTGTGAGGTCCTGAGGTCGACCCCCGGTACGCACAAAAAAAATCATGAAAGAAGCATCATTTGTAATAACTGTAAATAAAATGCTTTGGAACAAATTTAATCAAGAAAGTAAAAGAAAGGCCTGTTTATATTAAAAAAAAAAAAACTTTAAGAAAGTAAGATAGTAGCTTATTCTCAACCAAATATGAGTGGCCATGGTCCAAAGCATAGGTTCAAATTACTCTGACTATAATATTCCACAATGGAAGAGATTATGTGAACACTGATAGACATACAACATGAAGGCCATAAATGAACACACTGCTAATGCCTTGGTAGGGCCTTAGGTACAAAGATTTTAGTAAAGCTGGGAAATCTTTATAGGCTTCAGTCGATGTCTTATAGTATGCTTAGTTTTAGGGTAGGTGGAGTTCAGAGTCTTAGTAAACTTGGAGATACACACGAAGAGTTTTTATGTAATACTCAAAAGGATATTAGGTTAAATACAGAGGTTGAAAGTAAATGGCTACTAAAAAGGCTAAGATACCAAAAAATATTTTTTTTTGTTTTTGACTGCAATATTCCATCACCTCACAAGCACAATAGCCTTTTCAACCTACATGATCTTTAACATAGATATTATTCAGATTCTCAGAACTCTATACTGAAAAGTACAAAAATCTGACAGAAGAATTTGAAAAGGACACACAAAAAAATGTATGGGCCTATCATGCAAATTTATTGGCAAAACTAATATTGTGAAAACACCCATAATTCCCAAAGCAATTTGCAAAAAGGAAAAAAAAAAAAAAGGAAAGAAAGAATTTCCATCAAAATCCTAAATACATTCTTCACAGAACTAGAAAATCAATCCTAAAACTCATAGGTAAGCACAAATACACTGAATAGCCAAACTAAATTTGAGTAAAAAGAGCAAAACTAGATGTACCATATTCCCTGACTTCAAAATATACTCTAATGCTATAATAATCAAAACAGTTTAGTATTGGCATAACAATAGACACACAGAATGATAATGAATGCCCCAAAATAATCCCACATATTTACAACCAATTGACATTTGACAAAGATGCTAAGAATACTCACTGGAAAAATGACAGTCTTCTCAGTAAATACTGTTAAAAAAAATTGGGTATCCATAAGCAGAAGACTTAAACTGGACCCTGTCAAGAATTTAAAACAAATCATCTCAAATGATTATTATTGAAATATAACATCTGAAATTTTGAAGCTATTGGAAGTAAATCAAAGGGAAATACTTCATGACTATGGAATAGGCAAGAATATTTTGGACTAGACCTCCAAATTTCAGGAAATAAAAAGAAAAAATGATGACAGAGATTTCATCAAATTAAAAACACAAATCTGCATAGCCAAAGAAGCACCCATCAGAATGAAGAGATGACCTAGCAAAAAAGAGAACATATTTGCAAAGTAAATATCTGATAAGGAGTTAATATCCAGAATGTACAAAGAATGTGAAAAACTCAATACCAGGGCCGGTGAGACAGTTCAGCGGCATAAGCGCCTGCCTGGCAAGCACGAGGTCCTGAGTTTGATGCCTGGTACCCACATACGAAAAAAGGGCCGGTGATATCGCTCAGCAGCATGGATGTCTGCTGGCACGTGAGGTCCTCAGTTCGACCCCTGGTACCCACAAAAAAAAAAAAAAAAGAAAAACCCAATACCAAAAAAATATATATATAAAATTTAGGAATGGACAGACGACCAAAGTAGGCTTTTGTCAAATGAAGAGCCACAAATAGCTAACGGGTATATTAAAGAATGTTCCACATTACTAATCATGAGGGTAATGCAAATCAAATCAACAGTGCAGTATCAACTCATGAATGATTATTTTCAAAAAATACAAAAAGTAACAAGTGGCTTCAAGGATATGATGGGAATCATTGCACACTCTTAGTGGGAATGCAAATTTCCACAGCCATTAGGGGAAACAGGAAGGTTCCCCCCAAAATTAAAATACAAATAACTACCATATTACACAGCAATCTGACTACTAAGTATCTATACAAAGAAGTGAAATTAGTACATATATTACACAGAATCTGCACTTCCAGAATCATTACAGCATTATTCACAATAGTCAAGAAGAGGAATCAAATTAACTTTTCATTAACCTATGAATGGATAAAGAAAATGAGATGCATATACACTATGAACAAGTGAATTAAATCTGTGAATTGTGTGGATGAAAGTGGAGATTATTATGTTAAGTGAAAAAAAAAAAGAATAAAAGGCATAGAAAGACCAAAACCACATTATCTCATTCATATGTGGAATCTCAAAATGTTGATTTCTTAGTAGTTGTTACCAAGGGCTACAGAGGATGGGGTGAAGAAAATTTAATCTTTGTGAACAAAGTTTGCATTAGATGGGAGTTAGATGCTCTGGTGAGGTAATGCACAACTGTCTAAATACAACAGTTATGCACTGTATATTTTGACAAACCTGAAGAATAGTACCTTGAAAGCTTTCACAAGAAACAACTGATAGATGAATAGATAGATATATTAACATTATTTGAAAGTTGCAAAATGTATACATGTATTGAAATATCACATTGGTACCCCATTATATGTACAATTTTTATGTATCAGTTAAAATTTTTAACAAAATATTAACTTGTGTTTTAGTTCTACAATAAAATTTTAAGTGCTGAATTAATTTGTGAAATTGACTTTTGTCACCTTTTTTCTCTAGTTAATTTTAAAAATTGTGTGTTACATTAGTTTGAAAACATAATGCAATGATTCATTGGTTATCGTTTTAACATCAGAAATTTTGAAGTAGAGCATATCTGAATGAAAAATAATTATTTTTTGTTTGGGGACAAATGGATGTTGAAATTACATAGAAACAAAGAAATAGAAGATTTGTAATTATTTCTCTGAGTCACATTTCACTCGCAAATACAGTGTAAGGCAAAAAACAAACTCAGATTAGTAAGGATGGTTGCAAGATATTTTTCAACTCTGAAGGAGATTTTAGAGAGATAACATAAAATAGTGCTTCAGGATGAAGATTCATCAATAATCCTAAGGCTATTTCCTTTCAGTCCTCCCCACACATTTCAGTGTCCTGCCTTACTTGCTACACGAAGCAAAACTCAGTTGCCACATCAGCACTGTCCACTATGTTTGTAATAAAAAATGACAGTTTTATTCTTTAGAAGTAATATATACTCAAAATAGAAAATTAAAACTGCCCACATTTATCACTGATAAATAGCCCATGGTTACATGAGCATATCAGATATATTTTTATTTCAGATAATTCTATGACTAAGATTTTTTATCCCGATTTTGCTATTTCACATTATGTCATATAAATTATTGACTTATTGTGAAAATACCTATAATTTTGTTATAACAGGCCATTTTGGATACAAGTCCTTTGCAGGTTTATACCATCTTAACTATTTTTTTTGTGGGTACCGGGGATCAACCTTAGGACCTGGAGCGCCAGCAAGCACCCATGCCTCTGAGCGATATCACCGGCCTTTTTTTCATATGTGGGTTCCGGAAGTCGAACTTGGGCCCTCGCGCTTGCCAGGCAGGCGCTTATGCTGCTGAGCCATCTCACCGGCCCTATACCATCTTAACTGTTATCACGTCACTAGAATATTTAAGTTTTTCTAATTCCCTAATAACTTAAATAATGCTGCATAAAAAATAATACATAAGTATTTGGGTAAATGTGACTCTTTTTAAAGTTATTATTACATAACTATTATTTCTGACATAAGAAATGGCCAAAAGTATTTATTTCATATTGTCTTCCCAAAAAAACATTAAATTGTATTATTTAAGATTTTAATACTATGTGTATTCAAGTTTTCAAATATGATAAAGTTATAGCTTACCATTTCATTTGCATTTTCTGATAATATTGAACATAGTAATAGCTCATTATTTTACTGCTTTTACTGATATTTTTTTGTATAGCTTTCAACATTTTTTCATTCTCTCCTTGAGCCTCTTATAAAGAATATATTTCTAGGGCCGGTGAGATGGCTCAGCGGCGTAAGCGCCTGCCTTGCAAGCGCGAAGGCCCGAGTTCAACTCCCGGAACCCACATACGAAAAAGGGGCCGGTGATATCGCTCAGCGGCACGGGCGCCGGTTGGCGCGCGAGGTCCTGAGGTCGACCCCCCGGTACCCACAAAAAAAATAAATAAATAAATAAATAAATAAAAAAAAGAATATATTTCTAATAAATACATGATCTTTTCACAATTTGTTTTTTCTTCTATTCCTTGGTAAATATCTAGCTCCTCCAAAATCCTTAGATTAAGTCCAATCTATTTTATCTTTTGCTAGATCTTACTTATTTATTTCCCTCTTCCTCTATGCTATAAATGCTGGAATAAATTTTCTGCTTTTACAGTGTTCCATAGTGACTCTACCTATGAATTCCACACCACCACTTCACAAGTCTTTTACTTTGTAGTATTCCTGTAGTCTCTCAAAATCATGATTATCCCCTTTCTATCTCTTTGTCTGTGCTTCTATCTTTCCATTTCCCTGAATTTTACGCTTCCTTTCTTGAAAAGTCTTACTTTGTCTTCCGTATTTAATTAAAATGTCATTTGCTCTATAGAATTTCTCAAAGTGTATTCAATCCAGACTACATCCCTCTTCTATGGTTTTATAATAGTGTGCTTTTTTGCCTCGGTGCTTAATTCTATGCCTTTTTGTGAACAGATGCTAATAAGTTTTTTTTTTTTTCTGTGGGTACCAGGGGTCCACTTCAGGACCTCACGTGCCAGCAGGTGCCTGTGCCACTGAGCGATATCACCGGCCCTTTTTTCGTATGTGGGTTCCGGGAGTCGAACTAGGGCCCTTGTGCTTGCCAGGCAGGTGCTTACGCTGCTGAGCTATCTCACAGACCCACTAATGAGTTTTTGAATGGATAAATTTATACCAATCACTATATCACTATTTTTTGTTTAGTTTTTGTACTGGGAATTGAACTCAGGACCTTGCGCTGCCAGTGAACTATATCCCCAGCCCACTATATCACTTTTGTTGTATTCTTTGTATTTTTTCTGTATTTTATAATGACATATAAACATAAATGCTTTTCACTCAAATTGAAACTTTTATTGAAGTTAAGATCAAGGTATTTTTTTTTTTTTTTTTTTTTTTTTTTGGTGGGTACCGGGGGGTCGACCTCAGGACCTCGCGCGCCAGCAGGCGCCCGTGCCACTGAGCGATATCACCGGTCCCTTTTTCGTATGTGGGTTCCGGGAGTCGAACTCGGGCCTTCGCACTTGCCGGGCAGGCGCTTAAGCCGCTGAGCCATCTCACCGGCCCAAGATCAAGGTATTTTAATATGATGCATGTGATAAATGTTTCTGGGGAAATGCCTTAGCACACATAAACACACAAACACACATCCACACCTAGGTTCAACCCATGACATAGTGAGCTCATGTTGGAATTAGTCATTGAGAGTGCACAGAAGTTTATGAAAACATAGTAAATCCAAAACAAGAGGTAAGAAGCAACATAAACCAAGTTGTTCTTGATCGACCGAAGGCTGTATTTGGGGTAAAGTCTATGTCAGTAATCAGTAGAAACACTGGAATAAAAGGCTAGTGATTAACATTGATAACCTGATTTGAATCTAGTTGAAAATACTTTTAAAATTCATGTTTTTTAAGTAGCTGGCGTGAAACTGTGGACAATCTAGTAACTGAGTTTAAATTATCCTTCATCTGAAAATGTATGTAGACTCACATACAGAATCTACAAATATATGGAATGTTTTAAAATACAATTGAAATAGTTTTTTCAAGATTTATTTAGATGTTGAAAGCCCGATAGAAAATAAAGCTAATGAAATGGCAGATACTTATTCACATATAAATTCTGTGGTATAAAATAGTAAATGATTGTCCTGATAACTGATCAAGGCATTCAGGACAACCCATTGTACTTTGGCCCATTACTTCCTGCAATAGATCAAAATATCCAGGCATAGTTTGCATTCCAGTTGGCAATGTATATTCCCATGTTGAGCTGTATTTTGCAATGAAATGCTAGATAACAGTTGGATATAATTTTTCCATAATAGAAATGGTGAAATATCTTCCCTGTTAGACCATAACAAACAATATTCATATCAAAATGATCCTATTTAATGAAAAGTGTAGCTGCTTTTATACACTTCTATAGCAGTTTGATCATATTTTGGTATAATCAGCACTGAAGTAAATCTAGTATGTGTCTCAATGGAAAGTGTTAAAGCTGAATAAAAAAATTGATAGATCCAGTTTTCTCATGCAGAATTTTTAAAACGATGCTCAAAATTATACAGAAGTATGCTGCTTAGGCACTTCTTTAATGAATCGAAGTGAATGATAGTGCTCTCTTATAAACAAACAGGCTCATAGAAACAGTAAAGTGGAAAAGAGGATTCAGAGAATTGCATTATGCTAATCCCAAGAAACTAATTCTTGTGATGTAGTACAAGAGCAGTCTATATCCCATTCACTTCAGATGAGAAAATATACTGCAGAGACCATTCAGAACTTACTGCTACTTCAGAGTACATTCAGCAAATCGGTGTAGTGTGCATTCACTGCTTTTTGCAATGAGGATTGTGTAGGTGCTGTCAGAGCCCCCAAATCCCATCAATCTCTAAAAGCAGACGTAGTTTCATTCTTTCATTTTTTTTTTATTTATTTTTGTTTGTTTGTTTGTTTTTGGCAGGGTATCACTAGGTAGCCCAGGCTGGCCTCGAACTCATCATGGTCCTTCTGTCTCAGCCTTTCAAGTGCTGAGATTACAGGCATGCACCACCACGCCCAGCTAGTTCTTTTGTTATTATTAATTAGTAAGTTTTCCTTCAAACAAATATAGAATATCTGATTTTAATTATACTATGTTTATATGTCTTACAGGACTGTCATGATTATATTTCTTATTTAATATTTTAATTATTTGATAGTATAAATCACAATCCTTCAAGCTTCATTCCAACTCATTCCAAATGTGACATTTATGTTTGTTTAATTAATATTAATTGTCTTTATTAGTTTCATCCTTGTCCAAGACAGGAAAAGTGCTTGAATCCTGTTGTTTGTAGCAGAAAGACCAATCCAATGCCATCCAATAGAGAACACATACTAAATTCTTTAATACAAACAATATGTTTTACTTGAAGAAGCCTTTATAGTCAAAAATATATAGAGTACTGTGAAAAGTCAAGTACCGGGCTCTCATCTAATGAGATCCATGCTTTTGTAATTTCTTTTGCAAAAAGCTTTCAGAATCACATTAGCTGCTAAACTCAAAAAATTCTCTTGAGAGTCTAGTTAACATATTGTAACCATTTGGATGGAGACCATTTTGCAAATATGTCTGTTTTTGAACCTAACATTTTTTATTGGATAGTATGAAATGCAATCTATTTTCTGAGGTGACTGTTTATTATATACAATACAGAAAAAGAACACATTTTACAGAATTAGGAGTTTATATTCAAACTCTGTTCTGTCTACTCCGAAAGACAGATCCTGGAGCTAGTTATGATCCTAACAATACATCATTGTATTCATCTTCAAAATGAGGATAATAGAAGCTTTCTAATAGGATTTGTTACAGTGTAATTTTCAAAAGGTTAGAAAAGCATGATTGATATAAATATAAAATGAATGTTTTTCAAAGTTGGTATTTAAATCATTATTTAATGATGAAATCAGTAACATGTTATTGAGTTGAAACAATATTTGAAAATGAATATAGAAATAGAAATTCGTTAATGTGACATTTGATAGATTGCTAGGCTAAATGCAAAATTGGCTAGTGGGGTTATTGCTTCTACTGGACAGAAATTATTACATATCTGTCAGACTAAATTCTACAAGTTAACTACTGTGTCTAGAAGGTAGAAAACACTACAGTAAATAAACTCAGCACTGAACTAAAAATAGCAAACTTTTACTTATATCCAACAGGTGGAAATTTTTGTTATAGGGATCTTCCCATGTTCACAATCTCTAAGGATTTTTCTTGATCACAAAATGGCTAGATTTATTAGATTGGCTTGAGTGTTTGCATAGATAAAGTGTTACTTGACTCAATTTCTTTTTTTTTTTAGTTTGTTCTGCAAACCAGGCTCAAAAATATTTGGGTGACTAATAATGCCAGATAATTGTTAAATAACTATTCTCCATGTATAAATTTTCAGAAGGAATCCTAGATTGACTTTCCGAAACTCTAAGACTTCCTCTTTACTGCTGAGGCTGAGAATTTAAGCCTACTGCACATTTTCCAGATTGCAACTGTTGTCTATTGTGTAAATTTATTGAATTGAGATTCTCCAAGATTTTTTAAGGTGCACATCTTATGAGATAGTGAATTTCTTACTAAGAACAATGCTAAGACTTTGTAATCTAGATCACAAGTCAGTTTTCTTGGGAGGATATGATAGGATTTTTCTGCACATATTAAATTGATTCCTAAACTTTAATATAGGCTTGCCATTTTTGATCAAATGATACTGTACTCAGAATTTACATTTCAAGTATGGTTTTGGCTGATTACTGATCTTTCTAATTGTACCATGATAAGATAGAGAACAAAGTCATATCACATCTATGCAAAAAATTGATTACATTATAAGTAAAAAGATTCAGCAAAACTATTTGTTTTTGTCCTTTGAAGGGACAGTGAAATTACATATTAATTTAGAGTGGTTTATTTCAACATAGAAAAGGAATAACCTAATACATTTTGTGTTAGAGATTGCCTGAAATATCTTCTTCCTATAGCCACTTAAATATTAATAATAAAACATAATAATAATGACAACAATATTCTAGGTTTCACCTCTACCTAAACAGTGACTGGATTTACCCTCTCTAAATAGACAGTTAAAAGCCAGAATTTTTTTTTTCCAGAAATGATTTATAAAATGCTAGCTAGCAGTTAAGAGCATGGATCCCTGAGAAAGAGAAAACAAACAAGGTGTGTCCTGAGATTGTTCCTGTGTCCTGTCTGCCTCAAATGAGTTCTCAGGCTGTAGTTCAGAAAAAGAGAAGCCAGGGGTCTCCCCAAGTTGAAGACATGGAGAAGGGAGATCAAAGTGTTGAAGGTAGCTGATTTCACTGACAGAGAACCTTCAGTGGCTTCTCCTTATGTCTTCAGCTCAGTCATCATGAGCACATGGGTGTGGCAGCAGGGAAAAAACCGGAAGTTCAGAAAGAACAATTTCTGAAGTGCATATCGGTCTAGGAATTGCCCTTTTTCCTGCAGTGAGGTGGGTAAACTCTAGTAAAATATAAAATTTTGGGGATAATTCTTAGTAGTGGAAACAAATTATCCATAATTTAAATCTGTTCTGCTCCTAACTTGAAAAGCTTAAGAGCTACTCTTGAAAATATGAAACAATTTTCAAGAAATAGAACTGAATCTCAGAGCACAGCCCCAAATCAGTAGAAGGCATACAACAGCAATACCAACAACAAACCAGAAGCTAACAACACTTTAGAACTTCCTGTTATTTAATGTCCCAGTGGGAAAGAAGTGGAAAAATATGATAAAGAAATATCTTAGCCAAAAGAAACTGATTCAGAAATTATCCTTATTATACAATTAATAGACAAGGACATTAAATCAACTATTATAAATATATTTTACATATTTTATAAATTTTGAAAATCATGCCACTGTTAAGAAGGACATTAAATACATAAAAACACCCAAATTGGACTGTAGAGGAAAAACAGAATTTTTGAGGTTGGAAAAATAGGGGCCGGTGAGGTGGCTCAGCGGTTTAAGCACCTGCCTGGCAAGCGCGAGGGCCAGAGTTCGACTCCCGGAACCCACATACGAAAAAAGGGCCGGTGATATCGCTCAATGGCACGGGCGCCTGCTGGCGCACAAGGTCCTGAGGTCAACCCCCCGGTACCCACAAAAAAAAAAAAAAAAAAAGAAAAAATACACTGCATGGGATTAATGGTGGAGGAAAATACCAGTTTTGCAGACAGACTTTAATTTTTTTCTGATCATCCTGTTTCCTGTCATTCATAACCTCACATGCAGCTTTCCCCTTAAATAACTTGCTTCTAACAAGCTACTGCAAGGCTCAGAAGCTATCATGTCTGTGTTAAGAAATATTGATCTCTATATCTGGAAATCCTTTATTGTCTTTTCAACTTGCACGCTTTGTTGATACAAGCAGTAAAGCCATGTGTCAAGAACTAAGAATAGTTCTTTGTTCAACAGTCATATGGGAACTGAGGCCCACAGCCAAACACCCTTGGAGAAACTTAATTTCAACCGCAACTATGTGAAATTGAAAGTGGAATTTCCTAGGTTGAGTGTTCAGGTGAGACCACTGTCCTTGCCTGCATTCTGATGAAAATCTTGTGAAACACCCTGAAACAAAGGGCCCATTTATAACATGCCCAAGACTCCTGACTATGAAAATTATAAGAAATATGTGTTGTTTTCAGCTTCTAAATGTGTGATAATGTCTTATACACCAAAAGATAGTGAACATAACTCATACACTTGATATAATTTCAAATTAACACAGTACAATTTCAACATATTTTGTATTTTATTTTTATTTATTTATTTATTTATTTATTTTTTTTTTGTGGGTACCGGGGGGTCGACCTCAGGACCTCGGGCGCCAACAGGCATCCGTGCCGCTGAGCGATATCACCGGCCCCTTTTTCGTATGTGGGATCCGGGAGTCGAACTCGGGCCCTCGCGCTTGCAAGGCAGGCGCTTACGCCGCTGAGCCATCTCACCGGCCCTGTATTTTATTTTTAGTCTCCGGTTTTATACTAGACAAAAATAATGCAACCTTCCACCCTCCAGAAGATGTGTACTTCCCAATCACTAAGTCTGTAAATATGTCACTTTACAGGGAAATAAGGATTTTGCACAGTTATTTTGTTTTGTTTTGTTTCCTGGTTTTTTTTTTTTTTTTTTTTTTTCATTAAGAAGATTAAGCTGGGGAGATTGTCTGCCATTATCCAGTGAGGGTCAATGCAATTCCAATCTCCTTACGAGAAAGAGAGAGAGGCAGAAGAGTGAGAGAAGCCAGGGTGACATGGAAGTCATGATTCCCTCCCGTGAGGGAACTATAGCCCGAGGATTGGAGGGTGGACATAATAAGCTGGGAAATACAAATTATTGGCATTTTTCCTGGCACCTCCAGAAGTCCTGCTGTCCTTCTGGCACCTTTATTTTAGCCCAGTAAGTCAATTTGGACTTCTGACCTCCAGAAGTGTGAGATAATAAATTTTGAGTGTTTTAAGTCACAAGAGTTTGTGGTAATTTGTTGAAGTAACAAACTCGCATAAGTTTTATAAAAAAAAAAAAAACTATGAGCTCCGCTCATACCTTTCATAATCTGCTATGCTTCTTCAAGTCTTGTCTTTCATTATACTCACATATTCTGAGACAATCCGGATCTGTGCTTTAGGAAAATTGTTGATTGTGCCTTTCAACATTTTCTTCATAATCTTGGGTCAGTAGTCCTAAGTCTCTGTCCCTGTTGCTTTGAGTATAAATTGAAGTACTTTTGTGAATAAATGTTAGCCAAAGTCACTAACACATTTCACTGAGAAAAATGGGAGGGAGAAAGCTATGAACTGTGTCAAAACCAAATATTTTAGCAGATTAGCAATGCTTAAAACTACACTTAGCAGAACTTTCTGTAACTTTTTGTAACTTTCTGTAACACCTTTTACACCTTCACAAAAGTTATAAATGAACATATTCATTAATACAATTCAAAGATGAAACCACTCTGGATAATATATAAAAGGAGGCAAAAATATATACATGTAATCTATGCTTCCAAATCAATAATGCATTATTACTAATAAAATATTTAGTATCTAACAGTACTCATAAATCAATTCAACAATCTTGAGTTTTGAATTACCTTAAATTCTTATAAACTGTTTAAGCTGACAAAAAATTATCTAGTGCCATATAAGCTTTTAATATAAATATTATTCAATAAAGTTTAATAAATTTTATCAGAATCTTAGATATTATACAAGAGTTCTATTCACTTACTTCATCAGATAACCAGTATAATAAGTTCAAGGGAGCAGACTAATTAGTTTTTTCATCTGAACACAAATTTGTTATAATAAATAGATAAAATGTACATGTATATTACTTTCCACCATTATAACTGCAAGGAAAATCACATGAACAGCAACAAAATAAAAATGAAAACAAAAACCCACACATAAAATTATTATTATTTAAATCTGAGTTTTATGGATTTACTTTAAATATAGTAAACATACTTGTACATTCTGAAATATTTCTAAGCTGGGAGTTTCTGTACATGGATTGTCCTTAAAATCTTGAACATTTAAAGTTTTAGGGTTTAGTTCTTTTATTTTGGGAAAATTTGGAGAATATTTTGCTTTCTCAAGCATTTCTTTATAAATCAATGAAAAAAGAACTTCTTTAACTTAACTCATGCTACAGTTTAATTTGATAATATCCAAAAATATCCATCAGAGGTAGAAAAGCATTTCTCACATTAAAGGAAAAGTCTTCTCTCAATTAGAAACATGTGGACTCATAGACATCTAGAGGTTCGTATTTATAAGTTCTACAACATTGCCCACAGGTGGAAAGCAAATGGAAACACAATAACTGCTCACTGGAGATATCAAAGATTGTTTTCCTCAGTGGGCAAGAAATTATTAAATAACTGTTAAAGGATTATTTTGAAGCATTTGTCCTACAGAGATCTCCAAATATTGAAATATAAAAATCAATTCTCAATCATTCCTGCAATGGGGAATAAGTTATTAATGATAATGCAACTACAAAAGACAATCAAAATGCAAAATGAGAGGACAGCAGCATGGTTAATGACCGGGAGAAAAAGTTCAAGTTCTATTATTTCTTGAGTGTAAAGACTGCCTAGGCTGCATATTAATTGAGGTATATTATGGAAGACAAGTCATGAGCATCTCAAGGGAGATCAGCACAAAGATAGGTTTCCTGTGGATTAACACTTCAGCTGTTTGTACTATAGATCTTGTCTAATATTCTGCATCTGATTCTATAAACTTATCTAATAAATTCTCTTGGATAATTTATGTACATATATTTTTACATATATGTAATGGGCAGTTATTATTTAATCTGATAAAGAAAATATCTTGTGCTATATAAACTTCTATTGTAATTATTATTCAATTAGATTTAATAAACTTTTTCAGAATCTTAGATGTTATACACGACCTCTATTCCTTTACTTGATCAGAAAACCAGTATAATAAATTCAGGGGACAGGCTGATGTAATATCAGCTCTCAAAGGATAAGCTTTAAAACTTAAGGGAAAAAATGCAGCTCTTCTACTAATGTAAAATGAACATATGTCAAAAATTTATTTGACTTATGAATTAATGAGGTAATGGCCAAATTAATATACCTCCGTCAAACAGCATTTGAAAAGCTACATTATTTATAGAAGAATGAGATTCCAGGCTTGGAGTGAAAAGTAGTTAATGATCAAAAGGAATAGAAAACATAATTATTTGTCTTCTCCTAAAACAAAATGTTCAAGATAACTTCTGCCACTAAAATAGTGGGTAATAGTCCAATTCATAGAACCTAAGTCAGGTACTGTACTAAAAACATCACACAGTCAACTTTTACCTATTTCTAAGTTTTGAGGGATGTTTTTAATTTATGGTTAAGTGAATTGTATGGACAAATATATTTAACCATCCAAGAACAATTCCTAGCATGTAGTTATTACAAATGCTAAATAATATTATCTACTATTTTGTTTATATATTTATATGTTTTTTAAAAAGCCAATATAAAATATTTTCTATTCTGTGAAGGAAAAATGCTGAATTTTCACTTATCAATGAAATATTCATAGGTAGTGTTTGAAACATCCTTTCCACCAGAAAAAATAGCAGCAAAATTCTATCAAAATCTTAGCCCACCTATCTCAATCAGTTTTCCTATTTTATTTTACCATTCTAGCTGTGCATTAGGACAATGTCAAAATTTGGTTACAGTGCAATTAGTCTTACAGTCTTTCTTGATCATGATTCCCCTAGGTTTGCACTGTACATTACCAATTAATGTGTCTGTGTATCTGGATGATTATAAAATCATCCTGAGTAGTTTTTAGTTCTCTTAAGGAAACTTAATTCAGAAAGACTAAAGGTAGACCAACCACAGCAGTAACATCAGAGGACTTGTTAAAAAGTAAATGTTGGGCCGGTGAGATGGTTTAGAGGCGTAAGCGCCTGCCTGGCAAGCACGAGGGCCCGAGTTCGACTCCTGGAACCCACACACAAAAAAAGGGCCGGTGATATTGATCAGTGGCATGGGCGCCTGCTGGCACGCGAGGTCCTGAGGTCGACCCCCAGTACCCACAAAAAAAAAAAAAAAAAGTAAATGTTAGTGTTTCCCTCACATCTACTTAGTCAAATCTGAGCTTTTAGTGAGATACAAAAGTAATTCTGGTGGATAGAATATCCATCAGTGGGCTGGGGTTATAGCTCAGCGGCACAGTTCCTGCCTGGCAAGGGTGTGGTCATGAGTTTGATTCCCAGTACCAAAAAGAAAAAAAAAAAAAAAAGAATATCCACCAGTAAGTAGAGACTAGAGCAGAGAGTAACTTTTTATTTGACAGGCAGTTTATGAAGCAGTTAATTTTGAAGCTGGGAACCTACTTCAATGACTGGTTTGAAGACTAGTTCTACCATTTGAAAGTTTTCAGAAATTTTTCCATAATATTACTGATTTTTACTTTAGTTTCTTTACCCATAAAATGGTTATAAAGATATTGTTCATTTTATAGTGATGTAGAAAAAACTACTATGTAAATAACTGTTTTATATCCACGCTTGCCCTTTGATAAATCCTCAATGAATGAGAACCTTTTTTCTTTATAGCCACATCTTGAATATAGCATTCAGGATTTTCAAGATTACATTTATGGACAGATAAATTATACCAACTTTCATTTAAAATCATGGTCTCTATGGGATTTTCAGTTGCAGTCATATTAGGCCTTTGAATTAATAAGTATATGTACATCTTGCCCTATCACCCATAACAGGATATCAAGGGAATTAATGACAGATTCAACAATTTTAGTTTTGAAAAGAGAATTGCAGTTCCAAAAGAACTTAACCCAAAGGTTAGATTAATTGTAGGCTAGGATATATAAATGTGAGTTTAAAGTTATTCTAAGGTGGACAAAGATTTGAAATAATCTTACTTCAAATGGTTTTGTTATTTTAAGAATACCAATGAGTCATAAACATATAAGAGATATTTCTTTAGACTCTTGTTCTTTATTAGACAAAAAATCGTTTCCTACTTTAGGAAACATTCCTCCACTTTTGATTCCCTTATATTCATATCAATTATCAGTCTGCAACTCAACTTTTTGTCATGTTTTAAAAAATCATTTTTGTTTTCCTCAAAAACATAATTGATCAAATACAAGACATGCCGAATATGAAAAGTAACAATATTTTGCCCCAGGTCTCCCTATCTCATCTCCTCTTCTCTGTATATTTTACATAATTTGTTTTTAACATATTAAATAGTTTCATCCACAAGATAAAAATAACAGGTTTATTTAATATTGCTTGATTTATCCATCTTAAATCCTGGTACTTTTTTCACTTCATTACAATGACTGTTATTATTTGTCACCTATAATAACACAATAAATGTAAATCTTAAAGAAAAGAAGAAAATTTTGTCCTTTCACTGTTATAGTTCTTGTGGTAGAACAGTGTCTTCCATATAGTAGCAATTCAATATTTGCTGAGTTAATAAATGATGAGTTAAAAGAAACAAAACCTCTCACCCATCAAGCCCCAGGCTATTTACTGTCCAATTTTTATAGTGAAAATATTTCTTGATTCTTGCTTTGTTCACATTGCCAATTTATATAAGCTGTGTGAACTAAATGTCTTAGTTTTTGAACTACAAACTCCTGAATTTCCAATGAAAAAGTCTTTCATCTTTTTTCTGTTACATCTTTTCTACTCATGCTTGCTAAGCAAAGCAAAGCAAAGCAAAGCTAAGCTAAGCTAAGCTAAGCAAAGCCATTCATGTCTCTGACCTTCATTTTGATAGTTTCCAAATAGTCTGTGCTACATATGACCCAATGAGTTACATATTGACATGTTAAATTACCTCACTGGTAATTCCACTTGTTTTATCAAAAAGTAAATTATTTATTTGAAATTATTTCTCTGTGAGTTATCATAGGCTATAATAATTGCCGAGATGTTGGTTTTTTAGACTGGTTACTTAAGAAATGTATTTCTACTTTTGTTTGCATTATTACTGAAAACATTTCACTAGAGAGTGTCATTTTACTTTGTCTATACTAATCCAATTGCCTACTAACTTATATATATTACCACTAACAACTAGTCTGTTACTATTAAAACCAATCACTTACACTTGTGAGGGAGTAGGGGAAGGGATGGAAGATTTTAACTCTTCCAAATAACTGTTAATATTTCTTCAATGTTTTGTTTGTATGCTTGCTTGCTTATTTATTTATTTATGCATTTATTTATTTTGGTTTCCAATAAATTCCTTTAAGGAAATTTATAAAACACTAGGTAAAATTACCAAGTCACTCTGACTTATCCCTTTTAGGTGGCCAATGCAAACTTTCCTCATTACAGGAAATTCTGTGCCTAGAGGCATACTGTATATGTTTTTTTTTTTTTTTTAAACATGCAATGTATCGCCTCGGAATGAGCATGCTTAGAAATATTTTATCTTTTTTCTATATAATTTTCCCTAACAAAAGCCCCCCTTCCTTTTTTTTATTAACACTGCTTTGAGAATTATCTCCAGTAAACTCCTTACTTGCTACAATAAATCTTTCTGTTTTCTTCTGTTTTTTGTTTGTGGTCATCAGATTTACACTCTCAAGGGACTTGCACTCACGGGGCATATGCAGTTAATGCATTTGGTTACGTCACTATCATTTTGTTAACAATTACTCTGATTACTTTTACTAACAAACCCTAGCTATATCATATGTTCCCAAGCTATTTTTTTAAACTACCAATAATCTCATGTCCAAACCATAAATTCAACAATTTGCAACTGGGTAAAAGTATGGAGTCATAACACTGTGAACTATTCTCAACAACACTATTACTTTCAGGAATTTTTTAGATCACTGTTATAGCTTATTTCTATATATTACCCAGAAGCCACACATGCTCATATACAGCGCTTTTGGAAAGTGATTGGATTATGGTGTTTACAGCTGACTTGCTCTTGGGAAGTAGTTGGGTCTCTGGAAGCGTAGCCTGAGCCCAGATCCTCATTCATTCTCTGCTTCCAGGATGTCTTGAAAGGAGCAGGTTTGCCTCTGCCAAGCCCCTGTGCCATACTGTCCTGCCTCGGAGCCAGCTGACTACAGAGGAAAAATGTGAGATGAAATAAGCCTTTCCATCTTTAAATTGTAGGTGTTGGGTATTTATGTCGGCCACAAAATAACTAAGACAAGGATCATGACAAAAAATGTAAGAAATGTTCTTCATAATCAGCTACAATAAAATCCATATGTTCTAAAGCTTTAAAGATCTATTATGTTTCAGTCATGATCTAACTTGAAATGATAGTTTTTACAAAGTATGGGAAAATTTTACTTGTGTATTAAATTTTAAAATACAAGTCTGAAACTGAGAAGTCTGAGGTATTACTCTACTGGTGGTAAGTCTTACTTTTGCAAATTAAGGAAATATATCCAAGAAAGCTTAATCATAACTTCACTTGAACAATTCATTACCTCTAATTTACAAAGCATGCTTGGTATTTAATAATAAGGCCTCAGCTATGCAGAATATTCAGGGGTTATTGTTCCTAAAAGTAATATTTCCCTGTATATTTTAGTGAATAATCATCCTTCCCTCATTTTTCTGTTGGTATGGTTTATTTTCATATGATCATGGTTCTTTACTCTGATTAATTGCTTTATTTCTATTTTTACATGAGCATTTTAGTTTCATGTTATTTACATTAATATTGTCACTTTTTATAGTTTTTTGTTATGTATGTTATCTCATGAGGAAAATTGTCTTATTTTTAAATGAGGATTGTGATATTTTTGGCATTTTGCTCTTCTGAGGAATATTTAGGATATATTTAGAATAAGTGACATAAATAAACTATTTTTGGAATTTTATTGAAATTTAATTTAATCTGTGACTCAGAAGAGAATTGATTGCAGAACTGATGTTCAGCAGCTTTTTATAAACATCATGTTATCTTTCTATTTTTAATGTTTTATTTAACAATTAAATATATAAACCATAGATAAATTAAATTAATAGCATTTATTTCACTGGTAGACAGTATAAAAATTGGGGTTTATGTACCCAATAATTTTCTATGTGACAGAGAAAAAGAATATACTATATTTATACCCTTGACTATATATTAGTATTAAAAAATATTGAGGTTAAATTTCTGAGGAAAATGAATAAAATTGTAATTCAAGTATGTTTCATGCTATATTAGAGAAAAATATAGTAAAGCTGCAATTATATCTCCAGGTTAATTATTGACATGGTATCTCCCCTGATAGATATATGTCTGTACTTAGATACATAAATACATACAAATGTATACTTGAAAGTTACTTTTACAAATTTCAAAGTGGATATAACTTTAGAGATACATAAAATGGAGTAAACTTATAAATATAAAAAAGAGAATATGCAGTACCAAATTATGCCACATTTTCTTGAGGATAAAGTACAGCGAAGAGATAAGAAACTAGGACCCAGAAAGGAAATACACAATTCTTAATATTATATTTCTAAGGTGAGTGGTGCAGTATATACACACACAAAAACACACACATACATGGACAGACCCAAAATGATTTATTCTTTTGACCTATGGTGGGTTTCACAATAAAAAGTTTCTTAAAAGTCTGCATAGTTTGATAATCTTATTATACTCAAGATAGAAACTAGATCACCCTAAAGAGAATAAAATGGCTTAATTTAAATAACATTTTTTCATTTTTATTAAGAGAGGTTACAGGGTTCGGAGGGAGCTTTGTTGTTTAACAGCTTTCTTGGTGACAGCATTTGTGTAAAGAATGCCACCTTTGGCCAGAAAATGGGCCAGGTCAAATTAGTTCTGTTTATGTTAAGAGGATTTTATGTCAGTTGAGAAACAGTCATCATGCCTCTTTTTATTTGATCATTAACTCTCCATTGAGAACTTTGTATTTGTAAATTCAGTTCTTCATTTAAAATGATGAATATCCTGATGAGTAGAAAGCATAAGGAAACAATTCAGGCCAATCTCACGTATATATCCAGTATTCTCAAAGTTTACAATCAAAATTAAAATCTGAATTTAGTGTTTCAAAGCAAAGATATATTGGGAAAATGTAATTAAAACCAAAATCTCCTTCCAATTGAGAAACCACTCCAGGAAGGTAGTAGAAAAATAAAACACTTTTAATTACTGAAAAAGCAATAAACCAGAATGTGACGTGACTCACAGGCCAGTCACTAAGAGACTGCAAAGACAAAAAGAAATCTCACTCTTCGATACAACCAACTATCAAAATTCATTATGTACATGTTTTAAGATAACTAATAACTATTAAAGATAATAACTAATAACTAAGATAAATAATAACTATATCTCAAATGCAATACCACCTGCAGCACGTAGTTTATCTTAGAGTCACCTAGTAATTGAACTGACCATCTATCTTAGAGTTAATTGACTTTATTAAGAGGAAAAACAAATTCTTCACATCTTTGTAACAGCAGTGAATTTTCCAGTCTGAGATAAGATGACGCAGAAGGTAGGCTCCCCCTTTCGCACAGAAATTGAGCGTAAGTTGCAATCTCCTTGGTGACTGCATTTCAGAGATGGCTTTCTGCTCCTGAGGAAGAAGACATCCTTTACCAAAGCGTGACAAAAGGTCAGGTGACAAAAGAGCTGTCTGGTTTTCAAAAGAGTTAAAATACATTTCAAAGTGGTGAAAAAGTGCTTATAATTACAAGTCTTCTCAAATAAGCTCTTTACGAAAAAGGAAATGTCTTTCTTTATTTTCTCAGGGAGAATCAAGCTTCTTATTTTTAATTTCCAGTTACATTTCCCAGGTAAAATACCTTATATCCATGCAAATTTAAATTTTAAATAACTGTTTTTGGTAAAGGGTATACTATGCCAAATGTAGGACAAATTTGTTAAATTAGGCAATCTTGGTTCCAGTTTAGTTACTGACATGGTAGAGAAAAGAAAAATCCTAACATAGCAATACTTTATGCTCACTGAGATGCATCTGATGGACAATTCCACAGCCACGACCATGAGATTCCAGAGACTCAAACAGTGCTGGTTTTTCCATTCAAGCCTCTTTTGTAGGACAGAAGATAGACATCAATTTATAAGAGGAGAAACAAATAGTTAGAACCGAGTAAGCCTTAAGACGCTCAACACAAAGAACTTCATGCAAATTGTAAATACACACTTTTTGGGCAAAGATCTTAAGAAGGAAATGGAACTGAAAACTTCTCTTCAAAGTAAAACCACTTAAATTAAGCAAAATTAAGCAAAATAAGATTAAATACACGTATCTATTTTGTACATTGTAAACATTCCAAGATAATACTTAACATGGAGATTATTTTTTTCTGTCAGAATGAAAAGAATAACAAAGTATTAAAAGCCCATCCTAGACTGAGCATAATTTAAAACTTGTTCTTGCACGTGCAAATGTAAATGCTATTTGCAGACACTGATCATGTAAATGTATAAGTATGCTCTAGACTTTCCTCAAAAACACTTATTTGTAGTTATGAAGACTCACTTCGTTGATCTTAGCAATTGCTATTTTTCTAAAGTTGAAATGGAATCTAATGTAATGAGTTTGTATCTTGGTGAGTGCAAAGCCAAAAATCACAAGTAGGAAGTAAAAGTAGAGAAAATTTTGTTATTGTATCAGGTAAGTGGAGCATTGGGGTTATTTTCAAAGAAATCATTTAGTGGAGGAAAAGAAGCATGGCGTCTTTATTCAGGGAGCCTATTCATATTCATGTTCGTATTCACACTGTAAGGCAGTTTAGAGCCGGACACATTCCTGAACATGCTCAGTTTAAGGTCGTAGTTTAAGAAGGAGCATACTGTGCTCAAGTTCACGAAGCAAATGTTTTCAAAATTAAGATGGTGAACACAAAAACTGCCAGGAATGCTCAGTTCAGGGTCATAAAGATGGCAGACTCTTCTAAGCATGCTGTGTTTTGGCAAGCTTACTCTAGCTGCCTAAAAGAATGAGTTAGAATGGTTTGGTGACCATATCTCATTCTTCACAAGTTTCTCCATAGAGTCTTAGCTGAGACAAAAAAAAAAAAAAAAAAAAAAGGGAACTTGGAAGGCCTCTTAATATGGGAGTTTGTCCCTGAAATTGCCTTCCTTGCCAGCCAAAATATCTTATAGTTGTATCCATCTTATGAATAAAGCACCAAAGAGCTTGTGAACCGCTTTCTTTGGCATGGTAAATGTAATTTTACTTTCCAGATTTATGTATTTTATATAAGTGAACAATAATGATTCTGAGGTTTGCATGCATTTACATTAAAACAAAACAAAACCACATGCAACATTGTATGCGTTTGCAAATAAAAACTGAATTTTCTTATTCTCTGTAATGAACCAAGTGAAGTGGTTATGGGCCCATCACTGTATCTCCCAAAAAGCGAACTTTAGAAATTTCAATACTGTGATAGTTTCATTAAACTGCCATGAAAAGAATAGCATACAAATCTTCAAATTATATTTCTCAGTTACACTTACAGACATGCGACACATATATTTTCATTAAGCTAGGAATGCTATAGTTGACTGCAATATATCCATGCTTCAAAAACATGCACATTGAATTGAATAATCCCTTAACCCATCTTTCATCTCCCGTCATTCACTGGGGTGGCTGATGACTGACATTAGTATCAAGGGGCTCATTTCCAGGCAGAGTGCTACCCTGGAGAAATAGAAATCAGAAACAAAACCTGTCTGTGAAAAACCTGTTATCAAAAAGCAATATTTTACAGGCATATTATCACTGCCAGATAAAAGAATAGGTAAGTGAAATAAATGTGACCTAAAATTGAAGAAAAAAAAGAGATTTTGCAACTTAAATTTTAATAAAATTATGTTGAGGGTAAAATTATTTATGAATGCCACATTGTTTTGCAGTTCAAAGTGTAAAAGATAACACATGCCATCATTCTTTTATAATATTTATGCAGTCTGGAAGCTAAGGTGTATGCTGTTAATGCTTTAACACACTTTATTTTTTCCCTGACTATACAGCAACAAATAAAAGTTATCCTATAATCAAAGCATTTTTGAGCAGCTTATCTAAATATGCCTATCAATCAATCATGTTTCTTTATCATATTCACCAATTACTCTTCACTGTATATGAAGGAAAACAAATTACACCATCTGGATTATTTTGAGTGTTATGAATTCAAAAAGTAGTTCAAAATGTTGTTTAATGTTTTTCCTTTGTTCATTATGATCCAACAGCACTGATCTGAGATAGCATCCTACTGCTATATTTAATTGCATCCTTGGCAAAGACAGATTAAGGATAATTATTAAAGTTACCAAGTAAATAAGTCTCCTCTCCATGGGTCCTTACAACATAATGCCTCTTACCATCATATTATCTAGTCCTGAAACATTTACGTGCTGAGCCTCAATTTTGCCAAAAAAAAAAAAAAAAACCCAGAAAAAAGAAAAAGCAAAACATTGCTTCTCCTAAACTATCAGAAAAGAAAAAAAAAAAAAAAAAAAAAAAAAAAAAAAAAAAACTTCCACATTTTCTAAGATAATTTATGTAATCATACATACAAGTGAGATACTGGATGCATTTTGCACTAGAGTGACAAGCAATATGACCTCACAAGTCTTTTGCCCCTCCAATTTCTAAGATTAAACTCAATTGCAAAGACAAGTTATTTGTGCAGAAACACTTATACTAATGAAAGAAGCTTGTATTGAACTTTGGATTTTCAGAGTGCAATTCCTAAAGGAGTCCTTGGCAACCTTTTATCTCCGGCACCCTTCCTTTGACTAACTCTTTTGACTACTCAGCTTTTCTTGTGTCAAGTGCATGAATTTGCCCCTTTTCTCTCTGCCCTTCAGAAGTCCTCATCATCTTAATTGTGGTGAGTTATTTGACTTGCCCTACTCAGAAAACTCTCTTTCTCTCTTCTTCCGTTGTTTTCATGCTAAAATCTAACCTGAGTTCAGAACATTTTAAAGTTATCTGATTAAAATCCAGTGAAACTGAACACAGGGGACAGAATAGAATAAAAAGAAGCCAGATAACCTAAAGGAGATCAATTTAAATCTGCTTTTAAGCTTATTAATAATGTGAGGCTTGCCTTTTTTCCTGTGTTAATGCACCTTCTGGGATTTGCAGCAATAGGATAGCAGGAATGTTTCTGTTTGATATGATTAGTCTTAAAGTAACTCTGTCTTCCAGTTAGTTCAGAAGCTATCATATTACTTCTTCAATTCCCTTCCATTTTTCTAACACCCCCTAAACATTGGAAATTCAATGCTAATTTAGCTAAAAGACAAAAAAGAAAACTCATCCCGCACCTTATTTAGGGCATAATTCTTTATTAAGACTACACAGCTTCATTTGCTTTACATCATTTGTGTTTCGCCCTACACTTAATTGATCTCATTCTCTCATGAAACATAAACAATAAAATAAATCTGCCTATAAACAAACAAACAGAAAGACCTCCTCCTTGTTTTTCTCCTATCCCTTAGCATCAAACACATAATTTTTCCCAATTAAAAAAATCTTTTTTCTCACATGGTAAGCATAAAAACAAAAAGTATTGGTACATCATAAATAAGAACACTATAAATGGAACTGCCAAAAATAAAGTAATTGTTAGCAAAAGAAAATGAATAAAAGCCTAACAAAGAAGACAGTGTTAGGTCACGTAATTCTGCAATTTGTAAATTTTATCTGAATAAAATATATTGCTTCAGATTTTAATAAATGGAGTTGAATTGTGAATGGTGAAATATGAAAGATGCCCAAGAACTAATTAAGCACATTTATCTTTATTTGAATTTCTATTTATATTATTTCTGTGTTGTTCATGCAGAATAGTTCTTGGGACCAGGCCCAACACCAAGTTCTAACAATGATTTCACATATCATCCCCATTCAAAAATTGCTAATTCCAGATACTATAGAATAAGTCTTGAAGAAGTAGGAAGTAGAATACACTTGAACTAATCTGTCCTTCTTTCCTTACTTGAAAGTAGTTTATGCATGTATACTGACTAGAGAAATTGGGTATGAATTTTATCAGGTAGCTTTCCCATTGCTGAGACAATATACGTGACATTCACAACCCGAAGGAAGAGAAGGTTATTATAGCTCATGTTTTCAGTTCATGTCATCTGGCTCCAAGTCAGAAAAATCATGCTGGAAGGGTGTGGTGGAGGAAAATTGTTCAGTTTATGAAATCTGACAAACCGAGCAAAAAAGCCCTGGAAAGAAGGGACCAGGGACCAGATGTAGTCCCGAAACTCATTCCTCAATGGCCCACTTCTTCCAAGGAAAAACTGCCTCCTTATACCCTCTTCAGATATGAACTCATTCATGAATTAACCCATTGGTGAGGTTAGTGACCTCACAATCCATTAGCTCCACAAGAGTCTCTTAATTTAGACAACTTGACATCCACAATAACTGGCACATAGATAGTATGTTAATCATGCATATATACACACATATATAAAATTTTAAGTGCAGTTGCATATAAAATTCTCCATGTATAACAGGAAAAGTATTTCAGACAGACTGTTTATATAAAGTGTTTTAACATGTTGAAATAAAATTTGTTTCTAAAATGGTGTTTGTTGTATTGAGATTGTTAGTGTATGTCTTGTTACAATATTTGTTTATTTAAAATTACTTGAATTTTGTAGGATGATAATTTATTGCAGAATTACAGATCATGCCAAATATATACATGGATATTAATGAAAAAAGCATGAATTTTTTAAAGAGATTGCTCACTTCATTTTTTGCTGAACTTTAGCTACCTCTGCATCATTGATAGCTAAAGTTTAAATTCTTCTGTATCATTGATAGTTAAAATGTTCCTTTGATATTGGGAATGTCTGTTAGACTCTTCTGGTTTAATGTGCCATCACTTTGTGATGATGTCATTTACAAAAACATCTGTTGTATGTAATTTGCCACAGTTTTTGAAGGCAAAGTATATAAAAAAAGAGAGCAACTATTTTTGAGAATAATATTAACCCATGGACCCCATGGAAATGCTTCTCAATTTTGCTAGTACCATGAAAATTCCAAATCATACTTAGTAAAAGTTGTCCTTGAAGTAGCCTTTCATTGTAACAGATGGCACTCAATTTGTTCATTTCTAAGGGAGTTATCAATTTGTCACCCAAAGTGATGAGAATGCTGACAACACAGAAAACATACAAGGCCAAGCATTTCTGAATTGAGCACACTATGAAGTGGAATACAGGTGCTCAAAGGTGTTCATTATAAAAACACTGTCATCATACCTGGCAAAATCAGTTTCAGGTTTTCTGCACTATCTCATTACTATGAAATTGATACTTAGGAATTAATATATAAGCACTATGGACCATAACTATAGAAATTAAATCAGACGGTGCAATCAACTCTAAGGATTATCGAGATGGTTGCTACTATGCAGTCATCTAATAATAAGGCAAAGTCTCTATTATACATTCACTGTTAAGCCTTATTTTTGGCGTGACAAACCTCACAAAGAGAGGCAAAGAATAAATTCTTTAAAAGGAAAAATAGTCCCTAACCTTTCCAATATTCATTATTTGATGCATCTAAGAAGAAATAAACTCTCTGTACCCATGATCCACTCTTCATCTCTGTTTCCCATGCACAGTACTACACAGTAGAATCCCTCTCCTGGTAAAATTGGGCAGGACTCCTCGACCTTGCCTCAACACTCACCTTGTTCATATTTCAAAAGTACAGTACTGGAAGTTTAATAATTTAAAAATCTTTGCTCCTATTTTGCTTTAGCTTCAACTCTCCTCTCAACCTGAAGTTCTCCCATTATTAAGCATAAATGCATATACAGCAGAATATGTTAAAAATAACTGGTACTGGCAATTTGTGTATATATATATATATATGAAATATATATTAGTCCCCCAAATATACACATAGTATATCTCTGAATATATATTTGAATGATTCTTTTGTTTCCTTTCAATATCATAATGGCCAATCAGAAAGCGCTTCTAAACTAAACTACTGTACTTGTATCTATACCTTAATACTAGTTTACGTATCTTGCTGAATAAGGAGGAGCACAGGTGACATGAGAAAAACAAAGGAAAGGATGAGAATCAAGTATTTGCTCATTTTGTCTTCCACATATGTATTTATATATATATATGTTTAAAATTATTGTAGTGGCTACAAATAATAAGATTATATATTAATGAAAGAAGTTATTAAGTCAAGAATATCAAAAAGACATGAAAATCGATGTGCTGCACACATGCTTTTATTTCATACTTAGTTAGTTTTTTGAGACAGTGTCTTGCTACGTGTTTCACATGAAATTTAAACTCACACTGTAGCCTAGGATGGCTACAAACTCGCGGCAATCCTCCTGCCCCAGCTTTGGAGTAAGGAATAACAGTCGTGTGCAACCATTCTCTACAATGCCTATATTTTTATTTTTGAGGCAGGCTATCATTATTTAGTCCAGGCTGGCCTCAAACTCACTATGGAGCCCAGTCTGGCAATCCTAGTAGCAGTCCTCCTGTCTCAGCTTCCTGAGTGGTGGTATTACAGGCATGCACCACCACACCTGGCTATGCCTAATTTTTTAGTGATCCATAATTTGAATCCAAAATAGTGTAAATGCAAGTAATCATCTCACAAGCTGACACTGTTAATGAAAGCTAGTTTTATTGTCTATTAATTCAGTATTATGTTGAAAAATATGAACATAAAAAATCATTCAACATAATTTAACGGCAATACAGCTTTTAAGATTTTGTCTTTCTTTCATAGTGAGAAAATTATTTTATTGAAGGTGAGCTGATATTGTTTAGATCATGACTCTCCATTATATAAGTTTATTCCATAAAGCTGTCAAGATAATTTCTCTGGGGCCGGTGAGACGGCTCAGCGGCTTAAGCGCCTGCCTTGCAAGCGCGAAGGCCCGAGTTCGACTCCCGGAACCCACATACGAAAAAGGGGCCGGTGATATCGCTCAGCGGCACGGGTGCCTGTTGGCGCGCGAGGTCCTGAGGTCGACCCCCTGGTACCCACAAAAAAAAAAAAAAAAAAGATAATTTCTCTGAAGTTAAAAATATTCATAGTGACACAATAGGTCTTTTGGTACCGCAGTAATGTTTACTATTTCAGAATTATTAACAATTTATCAATTTGGATAAATACTAAATACATCGAAGTAGAAAATGACATGTATCATTAATAATATAATGCTTTGAAGGCATACATCATTAGTTCATAAGTCATACCATTAGTTTACATGAATAGAATTGTGATAAAACCATCATCTCACATGTCATAATTGTGTCTTGCAATTACTGTACTTGGGATTTTATTCCTTTCTTATCTTCATTAATTGACATTATTTAATAGATGGTTATAGGACTAGGTTCATGAGCTGGCCATTTTGAAAAGTCAAAGTTATTCTGGTCATTTAAAAGCAACAGATTCTTTATTTACATCTAGTAAGATAATTTTTCTTACTATTAAAATATGTAATATGATTAAGATTACTAGATATTTTTATTTTTTTATTTTTTTATTTTTTTTGTGGGTACCGGGGGGACGACCTCAGGACCTCGCGCGCCAACAGGCACCCGTGCCGCTGAGCGATATCACCGGCCCCTTTTTTCGTATGTGGGTTCCGGGAGTCGAACTCGGGCCCTCGCGCTTGCCAGGCAGGCGCTTAGGCCGTTGAGCCATCTCACCAGCCCTACTAGTTATTTTTAAAATTAAAACTTTTCTGATTATCCGTAACATAAAAGGTGATTGATTTATACTTCTTCCAATTAAACATCTATTAACATTAGTATATTTATATTTATTTTGTTTTTAGTCCTGAAAAACACCACACATAATGCATGTGGAATACAATCTTTTGCACCAATATGTTGTAACATTTAATATGAAATTGAAATTCACTTAAGGTAACTATCTATTCTTATTCTTTCATTGGATAAGCAATAGTGCAATTGCTAAGAGCAGGATTAATCAAGTTAAAGTTTAGGAATATGGACTGTCAATTTCTTTTAACAGTTTTATTGTAGAGAAGGTCTTCAATTTGATAACTCTCATTTAAAATGAAAACAAACTGTTAGCTTGCTATATGTTTAAATTAAGCATGCTATTTTGGCTTTGACACATCCAAAATAAGAACATTATTCAAGAGCAGCACAACTTGTCCCTGTATCAGTGAGAACTACTGGAGCTTAGTGTCCTCTGTAGACATTGAACACAATTACCCGATTCATGGAAAAGGCGTTTGTTTTATACTGACCTGAAAGGGCATCTGCAATAATTAAAAAATTCTTTAAAATAAACTGACTTTGCCCTTTTGAACCTGGCTTGGGAGAATGATGACTGTAGCAGTCTTTAATGGAATTGCATTTGAGCATCCTCAATTAGACCTTAGGAAAGGTTGCTCTACTCCTCTGTACTTGACAAGTATTTGATAGTTGAAGATCTTTATAGGTCTGTTTATTTACATGAAATAATAAATATAGGAAAGCACTATAAATATCACCTGTTAAACTGAAATTATTTAAATTTACACAGTTATCCTGATTATATAAATATGTAAATAAGAAATCAGGCTCCTTCAGATTTACCCTACACTACCACTCTTTTTATATTAGTGAATCAAGCGCAGCATTTTATGTGAGGATGTGGAAGCCCAACAACTGGTGATAACGTGGAATTGAATTTATTTGTTTGGCTCTAGTTAAATATTTTTAAAAAAGTATATAGGAATATTCTCTCTTTTCATGGGGATCATACATTAAAAAGTAATAAATGTAAACCCATTCTGTTTATCATCACTAATAACTATTTGAGAATAGTTTAGAACACCAATATTACAGAAATATTCAGACCCACGATTATGTAATTACAAAATCAGAAAGATATCTATGTCTCTAGATATTTTTTAAAAATTGAATTTTGTTAAATCTACCATATACAACAATCATCCTTTAAATGCATAATTAACTGATAATAATGGAAACTCCTATGGCTGTGTACATAGTATATAAGTGCTGTGCTATTATAGTAAATGTTATTGCTTAATGTCAGATTAAAGCATAACACAAAAAGAGTGCTTTGATTTTAAAATGTATAGAGAGAATAGGATTTAAAAGCTCAAATCAGAAAAGAGAATAAGCTCATGAGAAAGATTTGTTATTGCATTCCAAAGTCACCTTAATTCCTTTTCAATAACTAGATATTATCAAATAGAAAGACAATGCTCAAATGGGAAAGGGAACAAGGAAGGGGGCAATGAGAAAGGAAGGAAGGGAAAATAAATACAAACAAGAAAAGAAGGAAAATGGAAATAAAGCTTTTGTAAATAGGGATTGGAAGAGGGGCTGAAGATAAGGTAGGGGAATGGGAAAAAAAGAATTAAGTTATATCAGGTACAGGTACGAATTCCCTATGATGAATGTGATCTTTATGTGTATCTAAAATGTACCAGTAAAATTAATTAATAAAAATGGGAAATTGCTACAAGTATGCATAAAATGCATTCACTTTTCAAATAAAATTTAGGGACTTTGTGTACATCAATAAATGAACAGAGAAAAAAAATATACAGAGTTCTTCCTTTATTGCCAGTGCTAACTGAAACAGAGGTGTTCTGGTCATTGGTTGTGCCAATCCTGAACATAATGTCAGTAAAGAGACTTTTTCCTGCCTGATTGCTCAGATTGTCTCACTTTGATCTTCTTTCTCCCTGTATTGAATTATTTTCTGTCTCTTCTCCACATGTCAACCTGGGAAGCCACTTGTAATCCTTTCATGTTATTTGTTATTAAAACATTTCCAGATGCTCCCAAGGTTTAAGCGCTGATTCTAACAAAGCTGTTTTAACTCTATGATGACTAACTTTCAAAATTAAATTACTCAGTGTTTAGTACACACACATGCATATGTGTTCAACTTTACATTCCTATTCAATACAGAAAAATGCATAAATGTTGGTGAATGTGAAGATGAAAGCAAAAAGAAATATGGTAGAGATAACTCCACCCCACTCACTGCTTCTCTCCATTTGGCTATTCAATTCCATGTAAATTCATCTGTCCAGGTTTCAACTTTCTTACAATAACTATGTGAATATCATGCTTATATATCACAGGGTGCAACTATCTCACATGTAAATAAAGTACATATCTTCCCCAAAAGGGATACGAGGTGACCTCACTACTATATTCTTTTCTGAATAAAGTTAATATCTTTCTTAGAATAACTATAATGTTGCCTATAAAATTAAATATCAAATTTTAACATCATTAGAACTTCAATTTATATGACTGTCAACACATTTTGTATTCTCAGTTCTGCCTCATGATTTTGATAACTCAAAGCTGGTCTGTGAGAACTACACATACAGTTGTCTGATTACACATGTAAGTAATATAATAATATACTTCCAAAGGAGGACACCATGTTTGATTACCTTCCAGTGCTTACCACTGCAGGTAAAATCATGGCAATTGTCACTCTGACCCTATGTCTACTATAGTCACTACATTTGCCACTCCAGTATTCAAGTCAAACCCATTGAAAAGAGAGAATAAACATTAATGGGAGCATTCGCCAGCATCATCATCTCATAGAACTGCATAGGCCTGCATAGAACAGACAATAAAAAGCTTTTTGTAAGGATATGGGAGTAAGCTCTCCTTAGGAACATGTTTTCAGTATATTTGAGGACATTTTCAAGGTAGTATTCTCAATGTCCTCGCATGAGGCAAATTATTCATAATAAATCTGCACCAAGATGGCTCTCTCTCTCTCTCTAAAGATCTGGATTCCTTCTTCTTAAGTATACCAGGATAATTCTGCCAATTAAATTCATTGGATGTAGGCTATTGTAGCAACAAACTACTGTTTCATCAACAAACTAAAGAAAGTGCTAAAGCCACTTTAAGTTGCTTAACATGTTGAATAAGGATTTCTGCTACGCACATTTATAAGGAGAAATTTTCTTTGATCGAATGTAACGTTCTGTCCTTCTTGATCTAATACTCTTAGGATCCACCTACATAAATAGTTTGTGGTTATATTAACTAGCAAACATTTTTAAATCCTTCAGTATATAAGGTATCTTCTCCCAAGGCGTTCTTTGTATTTGTTCCTCAGGGATATGAGTAGATTTGCTCTAGTTACAAATCTGAGAAATAGGGGTAAGTATGTCGTGGAAATTTGAGAATAAATAAAGTTTGTGGGGAAACCACCTAACATCACTACAGAAGTTCTAAGCAAGAAATAGCCAGTATATTCCAATAGACAAAGGGGTACTCTGTTGATAATAAAGTTTTGAAATATTTTAAAGTAAAATACGTGTTTGCTTTCTATGGACAGATTCCCAATTCTTGTTAAACACTGTTTCATGTAAGTCAATAGCTGGGGCTCTGGATTCTACTTCTGCTTCAGGCTTCTATTTTTATGTTATTTAGCTAAATTGTCCTCTGATCAGGTTTGATCTAAGTGTTTTTCTTATTTTAGAATCAGAAGTAGTAAACATATCTTGTAATGCTCATCGATATCCCCACCATAACAGTGAAGTGTAATCTATTTTCACTATTTGCTTCCTCTGAGGAAATTTAAGAAGTCATTTGTGTTTACATGGTATGAGTTACTTGTGCTTCATTTTCCAAATGTGATGAGGGCAACATTTTTAACAATTAGGCCAGATAATCATTCTTAGGTTTATAGGTTTAAGCATCTCCTTATTTGCCACTTCTCTTAGCACACATATTCAGGATCCTGTCAATAAGAGACAATACTCTTGATGTTCCAGAAAGGAAAATAACCAGTCTTGATAATAATGATATCTGCACAGATATATATTAAAAAAAAAAAAAGGAAAAGGAGCAGTTATGTCAAATTGAGGAAGCTGACAGACAGCCTGAACTCATGAGCCAGCACAACTTGTGCTGTGTTGTAGGAGACTGCTCCTGCTGCTGTTGTTCCACACCACTGGTACTGGGCAGAAATTCAGGACCCTGCCTTCTGGCACTACTGCCGCAAGTACCGCTAGTGTAGCTGGAGTCTGCAGCTACCTGCAGTCACCTTCAGTTACTCTGTTTGGTTTTTGTTATTGTCAAGGACACCTCCAGAAACAGTGAAATATGTCCTGGATTTTTGTCTTCCTTTCAAGCTCTCAGCTGCATCTCCTAATGATGCCATATTTTGTGTGTATATTTTTTATACAATAATCTTCAATCTTTTAAAATTGACAATAGTTCAAATAGACCTATCATATAAATTAGTGAAGTAAAGCTTAACTAAAGTAAATTAAATTAAAAAATAAAAAACAACTAATCTCATGGCTTACAGGGAAAAATTAAGTGTCATAAAACTTGTCTTAAATTGGGAGGAAAAATGAAGTTATATACATACAAGCATCAGGCTGTTTTAATCTGTTTTTGCCAGCTTTTACTTTTTCCCAGAGTACTATGTCTCCATATGACACCTAATAATCACCACTATAACAGCATCTGAGATTAAGCTATCTGAACATCTTCAAATGAAAATGATTTTCTACATAGAAATTATATATATATATATATATTATTATGTTCTGCAAAATGTAAAGCAAAAGAGAAATGCCATGTTGCATGATAATTTATAGCATAGCACTAGAAAAATTTGAAATTCTATGGAATATTATAATTAAGTTGTATTTTGAAGCATAATGTAGATGGAATCATTGAGAAGTTTTTATTTTCTTCCAGTTCAGTACAGACATTGCATGTGTAAACATTTTTTAAAAGAAAGACATAAACTAAAATTGTGTCAGAAAAGGAAAATTACATAAAACCACTATATAAAAATAGTCATTATAAAGTTTGAATAGCAAAAGATACTAAGCAAAATATCACATTTTTCTCTGTCATAGAAGAAAGTTTATCATATAAATGTCATTGCTGACAGTATTTGGGGATCAAAGCACTTTTAAGATCAGAAGACAACTTTGCTTTCCTAAAAGCATCTGTAAATTCTACAAAAGGAATCTGCAGAATTCTCTTCAGAACCTAGACAATTGGTGCTCTAAAACTCCGTCAAGTGTTTAATATCAGGAAGCATTACAAACATTACTAGACATCTCAGTTGTTTTCAAAGCACCAGGATCCAAACTTTTAGTTTATTCAGACATGTACCAGTTTATTTGGCCATTACACTTGGATTAGTAACATCTATCCAATAACATTCTTATATTGGTGTACATAATTGATATTCTTCATTCAATTTTTCTTTTAGTCTGCCCTATTAACTTCTCTTTAGAATTACATTATTTTGAAAATACGCTTTTATATTTATAATTTACTTTTATATTATATAGGTGTTATGGTTGATACATTGTGTCAACTTGAGAAGACTAAAACCTTAACTAACTCAGCAGTTCTACATCCTGGGGTGTAGAGGACATGCCTTTACCACTCTAGGATGTTGTTCATTGTGTTAATCTGAGAAGTTTAGAAGCTTAACTAAGTGACTCAGCAGGAGGTCAGGGTCCTCACTTGGTAACATCCTGAGGCTGTGAAGAGGAGGGCAGGGAAATGATGTGAGTTCTACATCCATCCTGGATGGGTAGCCTGTTTACAAATATAAAGTAGGAAAAGAGGCTTGCTCTTCCCTCCCTTTTTGCTCTTGCTGCTTTTGCTGTCTTTTGCCCCCTTGAACTGTTGCCCCTGTGCCATGCCACCCTGCCTTGGAACCAACTGATTATGGGCTGAAACCTGCACAAACTGTGAGCTAAATAAACCTTTCCTGCCTTAATTTTGAGTGTCGGGTATTTTGTCTCAGCAACAAGAGAAAAGTAACTGACACAATAGGTAAGGCATTGGACAAAATATATCGAATGATCAATATCAATATTACACTATTAGATGCTATAAATATTCAATGATACATGAATTCTCCCACCACCAACCATACAAAAAGACATCTAATTTAGAGAGAAAATGAGACAAGTACAAAAATACTATAAAATAGGGGCTGGGGATATAGCTGATCAACACAGCACCTGCCTGGCAAGTGCAAGGTCCTGAGTTCTATTCCCAGTACCCCCCCAAAAAAAAAAAACAAACAAAAAACTATAAGGAAGATGAGAAATATAATAATGTTATAAGGTCACAGAGAAAATACACTTTGAGATTCTAACCCAATGTTTTCCTAACCAGTAGGACTCCACAGTAAAATGTCCTTAATAGATATTAACTATCTCAATATCACACAGAACATCCCAAATTCAGTGTGTGAAAACTTCCTTTTAAAAATCTCTTGAAATAAGAAGTTACTGTCAGTCTTTCTGTTGTAGCTAGCTATTGTGGGCAAAGATTTTCAAGAACAGAATAGCAATACCAAACTACAAAGGTTGAAATGTAAAGAATTCTTCAACAACAGTGAAAATTACAGTTTATATGGTAAAATTAAAAGTGGTATGGGACATAGAAACATAGTTATAATGATATCCATTAAGCATTTCAGAATTTTAACAACTTTTAAAATTAAAAATGTGCCTGTAATAAATATGGACACAAAAGTGTTAGAATCAAGAAAAAAATGTGTAAATTATCAAAGCTCATAGCCTGCAAAATATTTAGAGATCTCAATTATTTTTTTTTTTTTTTTTTTTTTTTTTGTGGGTACCGGGGGGACGACCTCAGGACCTCGCGCGCCAACAGGCACCCGTGCCGCTGAGCGATATCACCGGCCCCTTTTTTTTTTCGTATGTGGGATCCAGGAGTCGAACTCGGGCCTTCGCGCTTGCAAGGCAGGCGCTTACGCCGCTGAGCCATCTCACCGGCCCAAGATCTCAATTATTGGCTAAGATTCATTTAAAAAATTTTTATGGTCTGTGCCTCAATTTCCCTATTTGTAATAAGAGTTTGTAATAAGAGTTATCTAAAAAGCTGTTTTGTGAATTAAACAGTATATTATATTTAAAAATGCTTCATAAACTAGTACAATTTTAAATCATCATATAATTCATACAATATGACTTTCAGTAATATTAAAATCAGGCACTTTACTGAGAATGTAATAATAAATTCTTCTTCCTTTTACTGCAATGAATGATTTTTTATAGTTAGGAATATGCCATGGTATGTAATAGACTAGTAGGAGTATAAAACAATATTATTATAATCTGCCATTATGTGTAGAATAGACAGAAATTTATGAATATATATTTTAGATCTTAGATCCATACTACAAAAGAAGTTTATTTTCAAATTGCAAAAGCTTTTTAAAATGCCTAAAATGTAATCAAACTATCTACATTATTTATTAAAAAAAAAGGACATAAAATTGTTTTTTTGTTGTTGTTGTTTTTAGTTGCTCTTTGCACAAAGCAGAGAAATCTTAGGTGTAGTTAAATAATATGAATGCATATGTATGAATGACTTTGTTACTATTCAAACATGTTTATCATACTAAAAAGAAATAAAAGAGATAGATTAAAGTGTACGACAAAAGTACTTAGGTTATATATTTTTAAAAACCCAAAGAGTGTAATAATCTGAAGGCAATGACCCTTAAGTAAAAATTGGAGTACATATGACATAATTTAAAAGGGGAATTGATGACTACTAATTTGCCTCTAACCAACAGTATTTTAAGCTAAAGAAGATGGAAAAATACCCAAATTAAATCATAAATATGAGGGGGGAACTCGTGTCAAAAAATGATTGTGTTTAGTGATTCAGGGTTGAAAACAATGAAAAAAAGGTAATATTATTTTTACTCCATGCATCTATATTTCCATTTGTGAGGAATTTCATCTAAAAAGCTATTGTCATAATTTTATAAGGTAAAAATGTAAAAACTTAATCTCAGTTGAAGTCATCTGATCAACTTTTTATATTTGTTTTTAATCATACATGCATATACATACTCACAATGGATTAGAAAGACTCAGAAACTTATTTAAAGTGTAGAACTAGTCAAAGGTTGATGCCAAATCTCATAGGTCCATCCAGCTGACTCTTTTGCAAATGGTTCTGGCATATAGAATATCTGACAGAAATATATGCTTCTGTGAATGTTCTTCAAGGAATAATTTATCCAATATTTAGGATAAGAGCATAGACACATACACACACATGTACAGTGGAAATTATTTAAAAGAAGTAAGAAAGAAAGTAAGAAATAAGTAAATAAGCCTAACTGATTAGGCAAAATACATGCTTTTCTACCAAAGTTAAAAATATGTATGTAAAATACGCTCTTTGAAAAACCTGGGAGATTTTAAATATCTGCTAACTACATGTTCTTTGGTAATTTCAACAAGGTTTGTAACATTGCTAAATTAAACAAGTGGTATCTGGTAACTCAAAAACTAAAAGAAATAATTATAGACAATCATATATTGGACTTACTCTGCCCAAAAAGACAAAATAGACTATAAATAGTAAAGTGAAATATATTCAACAAATAATAGTCATATTATCTCTTAAATTACAATAAAATTAATTAAATAGCATTGTTTAACAGAAAAAAATACCATTTTTTTTTTTTTGGTGGGTACCGGGGGGTCGACCTCAGGACCTCATGCGCCAACAGGCACCCGTGCCGCTGAGCGATATCACAGGCCCCTTTTTCGTATGTGGGTTCCGGGAGTCGAACTCGGGCTGTCGCGCTTGCAAGGCAGGCGCTTATGCCGCTGAGCCATCTCACCAGCCCCCCAAAAAATACCATTTATAATTGAGTAAAAGAGCTTTTTAAAAATACAGATAAAAGAAGCTGTATTTCAACTTCTATTTTTTAACTTTCAAAAGGAATAAACTTTACTAAAACACTTAATCTGATTGTAAATTACAAGTGCTCACAAATAGATATAAAATGTAGCATAAATGTAATGCTTCATGTAACATACCCACAACACTACAAACGCATACACTTGTAAGAAAAAAAAAAATCTTCAAAGGCTATATATAAGACATATGATCAACAAAGACAAGCCAAACACACAAAGTGACCTAGAATAGAACTACAAGGAATCTGAAGAGATTTTTATAACATGTTACTAAACATCATCTAGTTTTAAACAGTATAATTTTGGAAAGAAATATAAGGATTTATGACCTCTAGGTGAAAGGTAAAAATAAAAATCTTCTATTATCATATCAGAAAAATGATTTTCAGATGGTGTATGTGCAAAGGCAAACTTACACTATTTCAAGAATAAATGAAATTAACATTAATGATATTTATCTAATTTTGAATTAATTTGGGAAGCTGTTTAATAGCATTCAAAGGAAATATAATGAGTTTTACATTTTCATACTGGGATGAATTTGGTTTTGGGTAGACTCCAACAGAGAAATGACTATTGAGATTTTTTAAGTTAATAACATCAAAAAGCATAATCCATTTTTCATCACCATAATGCAAAAGAAAACTCGCCACTTCATAAAAGGAAGCAGCTGAAAAAGGACCTAAAGCTTTCAGGTGAGACAGTTCATTAATCAGAGTAGGCTAGCCTCTGGCGGTAATAAGTCTCAAGTATGAAATGGCTCAGGATACAAGCTATCTGACTCTGCTCGTGTAATCTGAGCAGATGAACGTGTCCACAGGGCAGGTCTCCTCCACGAAGCGATTCAGAGATGTTAACTGATAAGGATGCTAGCATCTTCAGTATATCACTTCCAAGTTCCTCATAGTCTTCCCTATTTCACATTACTGATTTTGTGGGCCAGAGAAGAAACTTAGATTTGTTAGAAGGTGCTGAAGGCAGAGATCTCTGACTACCACAGGAAGATGATAACGGGGGAGGGACTGGAACTTTAAAGATGGCAAGAAATCTGGTTGAAACTGATAAACACATGTAGTGAGAACCTACACACAAAAGCACACTGGGTAAAGTCGGGCTTCTGCCCTCTAGTAAAAAGAGGTAAAAAGCGATCTAAATTTTCCCTTACTTGGGGAGCTATAAGTCAGTATTTCCTTTAGTAAAGGGAGAAAACAACTAATTTTATGTCTGGAAACCTAAAACATGTTCTACTCTGTGGAGGCCTACTATGTAAGTTTAGAAGAAGAGAATAGCATAATTACAAGGGCATCAAAATTCAAATGGACAATGTTTTAAATTTTTCTGTAATTGACAAAAATGTTAGGATAAAAACATTCTACTGCTAAATGGGAGTAACATACAAACCTAAAGGAAAAAAATAAGTATGCAGTCTACTAATTGAGAGAAAATGTTTCCAAAAACTATATTTGGTGAGGGGATAATATCTAAAATATATAAGTAACTCACTTAATATAAACACATATAATATATATAACCCCACACATATATCACAATTAAAAATTTCCAGAGGACCAGAACAAATTTTTTTCCAGAAACATAAAAATAGTCAGCAGATATGTGAAAAGGTGTTCAATATCATTAATCTTTAAGGAAATGCAAATAAAATCAGAACAAGATATCACTTCATAGATACTAATACTGTATACTCATTTTCAAATAGGGGATAACAAGTGTGTGTCAGGATGTAGAGAAAATGGAGCACTTGTACACTGATGGTGAGAATGTAAATTAGCACAGCCACTATGGAAAACAACATGAAGTCTCTGCAAAAATTAAAAGTAGGTCCAGTGAGATAGCTCAGCAGCATAAGCACCTGCCTGGCAAGTGCAAGGTCCTGAGTTCGACTCCCGGTACCCGCATATAAAAAAAAAACATTAAAAGTAGAACTATCATATGATTTATCAATCCCTCTGTAATGGTTGATACATTGTGTCAACTCGAAAAGTTTAGAAGTTTAACTAAGTGATTCAGCATGGAGCCACAGTCCTCAGTTTGTAAACAACCTGAGGCTGTGCGAGAGGGGGGCAGGGAGACAATATGAGTGCTACACCCACCCTAGGGCAGACAACCTGCATACAATGTAAGGGAAGAAAAGAGGCTTGCTCCCCACATTCCCTTTTGTTCTTGTTGCTTTTGCTGTCTCCTGCCTCCTTTAACTGTTGCCCCTCAGCCATGCCACCCTGCCTTGACAGTTATGGACTGAAACCTCCACAAACTGTGAGCTAAATTAAACTTCCCTACCTTAATTTTGGACATGGGGTATTTTGTTTCAGCAATGAGAGAAAAGTAACTAAGACACCCTCTTCTGAGTATATAATTCAAAAAACGAAATCAGCAACTATCTCATTATTCGTCTAATATCTTCATGTCTATCTATTCTACAATGTCATTCTGCTTTTCTAAAAAATGTAGTGTGCTCAATGAAGAGTTTGTGGTAAATTAAAACATAATTTTTTGCTTTCGCCCCATAGGAAAGGAAATCTCTTTGCTTTCCTTTTGAATCTTGAATGACCTTGTGGCTCGCTTTAAACTATAGTGTGCCATCTTTGAACCCTGAGACCCTCATTTGAAGAAAAAAAAAAAAAACACACACACACAAAAAAAACACTTTTTAGCTTCCTAAGAGTTGTTCAGTGTTCTGGAGAGAGAGGTCACGCAGACAAAAACTGCAGAGCCAACCTAACCAAGGACCTGACATGTAAGTAAGATCATCTAGGTTCATCCAGCCCCAGATAAGTGTAGCTTCATGATTTAGCTAGGCTAGAGCAGCAAAACATGTACACCATTGAGCCCACTTCACCAAACTAACAAATGGCAGAAATGTGAGCAAATAAATGATGTTTGCTTGAAGCTAGTAAGTTTGGGAGTGGTCTGTGATTTACCTAGTCAGATACATCTTGAATACAGAGGCTATTTCTGAATTAACCATTTTGATATATCTTTGAAAGATACAAAATCGTTTAAGGGTTTATAAGCATAAGGAGGGCATATCAGCTGCTCTGTACCATTACCTTATGATCCAGGACAACCACCTCCAGAGATAAATGTGAAATGATATCTGATCTATGCACTACTAAGGAAAACAATTGCACAGCATCATCATATTCCTTACTATGAACCTTTGACTGGTGAATGTCAGCCTTAATGGGAGGCATGTGCCTTCCTATATACTTCTTAATCAACTGCAAAATGAACAGTTCAGAAATATAGAAATATAGGAACAGGGCCAGGGATGTAGCTCAGTGGCACACCACCTGCTTGTAAAGCATGAGGCCCTGAGTTCTATTCCTGGTACAAAAAAAAAAAAAAAAAGGAACAAAATGGCCAAGATAGGTTTAATGAATTAAAATGGAAGCAACCATCTCTTTTTATAATGAAGTCCATCTGTGCAAGGAAGAGGCTAGCAAGCTATATTTGATATGAAGATTTACCTCCCAAAGGAACTGAATACTGTGTTGTTTATTGTGTGTATGTAATAGAAATAAATAAGTTTGAAACATTTTATGGTAATCTTTTCATAGATTATTAATGTGACTTGGTATTACATGAATGGTTAAGTAGAATGCAAATTTGTGGCAGAAGTAGGATTGGCATAAACATTGTATTAAAAATTGTACATCCCAGTACCTGCATATTAAAAAAAATAAAAATTGTACAATATTTATGGCATGAGTGTTGATATGAGGGAGAGGTAATTGATAAGAATTTGATTCCTAGGTAATTGTCAATCCAGGTGTAGTCTGAGATGGTGAGATTGGAGATTTCTTTTTTTAAGGAATTCATATGATATGAAGCTGATCGTAATTTAATAGGAAACTGTCAAATAATGAGCATGCCCGTCCTCACTCCCTCCAAAATATAGCAACTGTTGCTGCCTACATTGGCAAAAATAAAATGATTAGCTAGACACTGAGTAAATATTTTAAGATTAGTATTTGAAAAAAGATTCTATTTTGACTAACATCTGGTAATACATATATTAACTTGATTTTGGTCATCATTCCTTATATATATGTACATATATATACAATTTTATATCACATAAACCTTGAATAATATATCAGTATTGTCAACCATATCATAATGTAGAATTCCCTAAAGGAAACATAAAATGTCAAATTGACTCAAAAAATGGTAGAAGTTCAGGCCGGTGAGATGGCTCAGCGGTGTAAGTGCCTGCCCGGCAAGCACGAGGGCCTGAGTTCGACTCCCGGAACCCACATACGAAAAAGGGACCGGTGATATCGCTCAGCGGCACGGGAACCTGCTGGTGCGCGAGGTCCTGAGGTTGACCCCTGGTACCCACAAAAAAAAAAAAAATGGTAGAAGTTGGAGTAATTGTATCAATGTGCCCATTGGGTTGCAATTGAGTTGTGTTAATTAGAAACTAAGTAAATGATGAAGACTGATGTGAAACTAACAATGAGAATGAAGAATGTAGTGCACTTAATAGGGTCTACAATATGTAATAAACTACGCAAAAATGCAACTGACTAAAGGAGACTGGAATGATGTAACTAGTTGTTCCAGTGTCTTGTTTTCGTACCCTACCCACAATAAAAGAAGTACTGCTGGGCCAGTGAGATAGCTCAGCGGAATAAGCACCTGCCTGGCAAGTGCAAGGTCTTGAGTTCGACTCCTGGAACCCACATAAAGGGAAAAAAAGACCAGTGATATCAGTCAGTGGCACAAGCACGTGCTGGGAAGAGCGAGGTCCTAAGGTCGACTCCCATTACCCACATAAAAAGAAAGAAAAAAAAAAAAAAAAGGAGTACTGCTAAGTTTGCATTCATGTGGGTACAAATATGATGCTGCTTATCACAGAGTGAAAGATGTTTAAATGACACCAGACACTGGCATAATTTTATAAGGAAAGATTTGCATATGATACTGGTAAAGAGCAGACTGAATCATTTCTTATTGGCATTTATATAATACCAAAATGGTAAAAGGAAGCAAACAAAACCTAGCCAGAAAAGCATACACATAAGCCTCATAAAGAATATTTGACAAGATTTAGCGGGAGCTGCCTCTGAAGACAAATAATTACTACCCTATGGCAGGGGTTTTGCGCTCAGTGGTTCAGGGGCCCCCAGGCAGGCTACAGGCTGTGACAAAAGGTGTGGAATCTCTCATGGGTACAGATTGGATTCGTCACAAATTTACCAAGTCAAGAATTCCAGATAAAGTTTTTCAGCCTTCGCCTGAAGATCATGAAAAATATGGTGGGGACCCACAGCACCCTCACAAACTGCATGTTGTTACTAGAATAAAAAGTACAAAAAGACGTCCGTATTGGGAAAAAGACATAATAAAGATGCTTGGATTAGAAAAAGCACATACTCCTCAAGTTCACAAGAATATCCCTTCGGTAAATGCAAAACTGAAAGTGGTTAAACATCTGATAAGAATCCAGCCCCTAAAGCTGCCGCAAGGACTTCCCACAGAAGAGAACATGGCTAACACGTGCCTCAAGAGCACTGGGGAATTAGTAGTGCAGTGGCATCTGAAACCTGTAGACACCTGTAATCCCAGCACTCAGGAGGCTGAGGCAGGAGGATCCTTGTGAGTTCAAGGCCAGCCCCAGGCTACATAGTTCAAGGCCAGCCTAAATTACATAGCGAGACCTTGACTCAAACCAAAAAACACCATGTGGAGCAGGAAACTAGTCCTGATGCCACAGAGCTTCATATTAAAAAAAATGTAAATTGTATTTATTTAAAGTTGATGAGAATCTGGGCATGGTGACGCATGCCTGTAATCTGAGCATTTAGGCGGCTGAGGCTGGAGTATCACCATGAGTTTGAGGCCAGCCTGGGCTACACAGTGAAACCCTGTCTCAAAAAAAAACAAAAAACAAAACAAAACAAAAAAAAAAACGTAAAGTTGGTGAGGAAATGTTTTCATTAAAATATATTTTCAGTCAAAAAAAAAAAAAAAGAATATTTGACAAAAATTGTGATAATCAGGAATTGTACTATAAAACTCTGGTAATCATCTATCTGGTACCTCTGGACAACATTCTAAAAATAAAGGTAAGTTATTGTTTCTCAAGGTTGCATTACTGTGAAGGTAAATTTGGCATTTAGTGAGTCTATACCATTTGCATCTATGCACCTTATTAATTTTTAAAATCATATTGCCTATTTAAAATAAGCAAAGTGAGGGCCGGTGAGATGGCTCAGCGGCGTAAGCGCCTGCCTTGCAAGCGTGAGGGCCCGAGTTCGACTCCCGGATCCCACATACGAAAAAGGGGCCGGTGATATCGCTCAGCGGCACGGGCGCCTGTTGGTGCGCGAGGTCCTGAGGTCGACCCCCCGCTACCCACAAAAAAAAATAAAATAAAATAAAATAAAATAAAATAAAATAAAATAAGCAAAGTGAGAGAAGCGCTAAGTGACCAGGAAGACAATCAATCAAATGGAGATCTGAGCATCTTCACAATGTAACATATGAAAAGTGTGGTACTAAAGATTTGTAGTGTGCATAGAAGCATAATATCTAACTGAACTTTGGACATGGCACCAAATTATCTCTGGACTTCACAGAACAAGTCATTTCCTGTCTCTCAGACTTTCCTTTACAGGTTGCTGGAATACCTGAAAACTGACAAACGGTGTTTGCATTAATAACAGCAATTGGCTTGGTGCTATTCACTCATAGAGATGGTTTCTATCACTGATGGCATAAAAGATACCGCAGAGGATTTGCTTTCTTAATTATCTTACATCAGTCTTGATGGAAGGGATAAACATTAGAAAAATTCAGAGAAAGGGGATCAGAAGACAAAAGGGACATTCTGAGCTTATTATGAAGTCATAATCTAATGGTTGGTACTTAACACAAGTCATTTAGTGAGCAAATTTTCTGGGGATGTTTTTTATACTGAATGTATATGCATACAAAATGTACATTGTGTATTGCAGATAAATAGGTACATAATGCACATAAATGGACATATCGGAGGGGGTGCCTCACAAGGGAAATCAAATGATTTGGATACCATGTACTTGACAATCATCCAACTCTAGGACCTTCTTTCTTCTTTACCTTACCTGTGAACTCTGTAACTTGACGACATGACTCATTTCTTGACAAAATAATGAAAAAGGATTAGTGTACCTTCGATGATTCCAAGGAAAAATAGGAACTTCAGCAGTGCATCTGGCAGAGCAATTTAACCATCCTATTGCAGGAAAAGTAGAAAAGAATAAATATGCACAGTAGTATGAACTACTTGCAATCATGCACTTAGCTTGTATAGAAGAACTAGAGACTTATTCTAAGTAGCTAGCATGACCTTGTGTAGACTCTTATGATAACCCAAGTGTGATTGGTTATGTGAGTGATAGACATTTGGAAAATTAAAGATGTTTTGCATGTGTCATTGCTTAATTCAGAAAAGACTTCTGGGATTCTAAAGAATAAATAAAAATGAGATAGGTTGGGTACTCCCCAAAATACAAGTGGAAATTTCTGAAGGGTCTTAAATATAACATTTAAATAATCTTTGGGGGGCCGGAGATATAGCTCAGCGGCATAAGCGCCTGCCTGGCAAGTGCGAGGTCCTGAGTTTTACTCCTGGTACCCACATATATTAAAAAAAAACTGTAAAAAAATAAATAATCTTTGAAGTACTATACTAAGTATAACAAATGAACTGTCACAGGGGCTATCACGCTATGCAGTTGAATTTAATGTAGATATATATTTTTTGTTATCTGCTATTCCAATAGTTGTCTATAATTCTTCAGAATAACAAGAAAGTATTTTCTAAAAACTTGTAATATAGGGTCATAATTATCAGGTGTATCACATTAGAACATTATCTGCAGACTATTTCCAAGGGTCATTTGAAGCATCTTGATAGTCTCAAAAAAATTCTTAGAAATTTCATTATTGAAGCAATGATTGATAATGTTGTATAAGGAAACATACAATGTGGAGTATTTGAATTTGGAGCACCAAGATATATTGTTTCAGATTAAAATACAACTTCACAGTGACTGTGATATAGTGATAGAGTAAAATCACAATATTATTTGAACACATTTCCCACTCATCTCCTGAGTAATGGAAAATGAATGAGATAATTAAAATATTTGGTGAAAAAATAAGTAAAGGAATAAAGAGAGTGCCTGGATTTTGAAGTGACTGGATTTCATAGTAATAGAGAGGATATGAAATGGAATCTTTTGCAGTGCATAAATAAAAATGAATGGATATGAGATGATACTCTACTCTCTGTCTTTTTCACTTATAAGCAGTTTCTCTGATATTGTAAAAACACATGGTATGAGCACCTTATTGAATCCTCACAAGAAAGATATTTTGGCACATGACATTATCGCTAAGCATTCAGATATAAAGAATACTTACGTCAAAATAATTTTTGATATTTAGTCTTCACCATGTGGAAAGCCAGTTTTTCCAGCACCATTTATTACAGAGGCTATCTTTCTTCCAGTGAACATGCTTGGGTCTTTTGTCAAAGATAAGGTGGCTAAGTGTGTTGGTAGTTGTGTCTGCATCTTCTAATCTGTTCCACTGATCCTCAGGTCCATTTTATTGCCAGTACCATGCTGATTTTATCACAGAAGCTTTGCAGTATAGTTTCACATCAAGGATTGTGATGCCTCCTGCCTTGCCTTTGTTGCCTAGGATTATCTTTGCTATTCTAGGCCTCTCCTGAAGAATAAAACTAGACCCATGTCTGTCACCCTGCACTAAACTAAAGTCAAAATGGATCAAAGATCTAAATATTAAAACAGAAACACTAAATCTACTGGAATGGAAAATAGGTAGAAATCTTGAATATATAAGGGGAGGCAGAGAGTTCATGAACGAAACCCAAACTTCCCAAGAAGTACTTTAAAGAATCAACAACTGGGATCTCATCTTATCAAAAAGTTTTTGCAAATCAAAATAAATCACCAACAGAGTGAAAATAAAACCCACAGAGTGGGAAAAATTTTTAGCTGACTGTCCCTCAGACAAAGGACTTCTGTCTAGAACATATAAAGAGTTGAAAAAATCAGGCCCCCAAAATTCAACGACCTAATCCAAAAATGGGCATCTGAGGTGAATACAGACATCGTAGATGAAGAAATACAAATGGCACATAAATATATGAAAAAAAAGTTCAACGTCACTGGTCATTTGAGAAATGCAAATTAAAACAACACTGAGATTCCATCTCACTCCAGAAAGAATGGCTATTATCAAGAAATCAACCAATAATGAATGCTGGTGGGGCTGTGGGTAAAAAAGTACCCTTCTCCACTGTTGGCAGTAGTGTAGGCTGGTGCAACCACTGTGGAAATCAGTGTGGAGATTCCTCAAAAAACTATAGCTAGAGGTACCATTTGACCCAGCTCTTCCCCTTCTGGGTATCTTCCCAGAAAAATTAAAAACACCACACCACAACAATATATGTGCAGCCACGTTTATAGTGGCGCAGTTTGTAATAGCTAAATCTTGGAATCAACCCAAATGCCCATCAACTAATGAATGGATAAAAAAATATGTGTTTTTTTTAATATAATGGAGTATTACTCAGTCATAAAGAAAAATAAAATTGAGACATTTATTGCTAAATGGATGGACCTTGAGAACATAATCATAAGTGAAATAAGTCAGACACACATGTGTAAATATTGCATTATCTCTCCGGTGTGAGAAACTGAAAATGTAAGTAAGAACATAACTGTACAATAGATATTGTGAAATAGGAAGAAACTGTTCAAAAGGAAAAGGGAGTGGGGGAGGAAAAGGAAGGAAGGGAAAGAAAAAATGAGAAAAGAAGGATAAAATGAAAACTGAGCTTTTTAAACAGGGAGGGGAAGGGGTTTGAAAAGAAGGGATGAAAATAGGAAAAATAAAGAGGAATCAAATATATTGTGTACAGATACAAATTCCCTGTAATGAATGTGTTCATTATGTATACCTAAATTGTACCAATAAACATGAAAAAATAGTCATTTTATATTTCTTGTTGTATTATCTTATAAAATTACTGAAAATATCAAATTTTGATCATCCTGTATTTAAGTAACTGGACCGGTAAGACGCTTTAACAAATGGTGCCAGTAAAACTGGATATAGACACGCAATAGATTGAAGCTAGATCCATGTCTCTCATCACATACTAAAATAAAATCAGAATGGATCAAAAACTGGATATAGAACTAGAAGCTTTGAAACTACTGGGAGATAACATAGGGGAAGCACTTGAAGCCATCAGTGCATGCAAAGAATTCCTGACTAGAACTCCACTAGCATAGGAAGTAATGTCAAGGATTAACAAATGGATTACATCAAATCACAATGCTTTTGCACAGTAAAGGAAAGAACTAACACAGAGAAGAGACAGGGTCCATAATGGGAAATATCTTTTTTAGGTACCTGCTGAGAGAATACCAATATCTAGAATAAATAAGAACTCCAAAATATTTACTCTAAAAAAACAATGAAATCAAAATATGGGAAAATTAACTGAATAGACAGAAAAGATAAAACACAAATAGCCAATAAACATGAAAATTTTTCAGTATCCTTAGCCATTAGGTACACACAAATCAAAACTACATTGTGATTCCATCGCATTCCTACCAGAATAGCTATCATCAAAACTACAAAAAAGAGTTGATGCTACAGAGGATGTGCACTCAAAGGAATCCTCCTACATTATTGGTGGGAATGGAAACTAGTAAGACTGCTATGGAAGTCGGTATGGAGATTTCTCTAAAAGCTTAAAATAAAAATACCATTTCGTGTAGCCATATCTCAACTGAGAATATTCTCAGGAGAATTAATGACAACATATTATAGCTATACATGCATACCCATGTTTACAGCAGTGCAATTCAAAATAGCAAATCTGTGAAAACAGCCTAGATACCCATCAACGGATGGCTAGATAAAGAAATTGTGGTATATATACATGATGGAATATTAAGCCACAAAGAATGAATAATTATGTCATTTACAGAAAAAAACAGAATTGGAGACCATCATGTTCACTGAAATAAGCCAGAAACAGAAAGTTAAATACCACATGAATTATTTTAAATGAGAAACCTAAATTATAAATAAATAAAACAAAAGGGTATATAATAGGAAACTAGGCAGTAGACTTTTGCAAATGAGGAAGTGGATCAGGGGAGGGAAAGGAAAAGAGGATTAAGGAATTGAAAATGATCAAGATGGGTTACAGGCATATACAAATTCTCCCAAAGAAACATCTCTGTTCTATATTACTAATATGTACAAATAAAAATAAATATACTTTTAAAAAGCTGACTAGAAATAGACATATCCCAATAAAAACTATGGAATAAAAAGTTATTTAGGAAAAATGTTATGCAATGTTTTGACTCAGCTTTTATGGAAATTCAATGAAGTGAAAAGGAAATAAATTTTGTTTTAGAACAATTAGATATGCATTGAAATATATTTCTCAAAGTTATATGTTTTAAAGTCTAATTATAAATAAATGAAGTAATAAAATATAAAATCAAATTAAATAAAAATATGAAAAATGTTAAAAAATATGGTGAACAGCATATCCAGTCAGTCACACTGACAGTAACTGAGTTTACATATCAATGACAACAGACAAGAAAATCTGTATTTTTTGCAAAATCAAAAAACATATATCTTTCAATGAAATATAAATGGGTATAAAAGGTATATATGACATAATTGTATTTATCCAGAATTTAGCAGTACCCCCTGTCAAAATGTTAATGGTGGGGCCAAGGATATAGCTCAACGGCACAAGTGCCTGTTTGACAACTCAAGGTCCTGAGCTCGATTTCCGGTGCCAGAAAAATAAATGTCAATGGTGGCTCCAAATTCATCTACATACCAGAGGCAGATAAGAATATGACCCTAGATTTATTTCTTTCAACTATTCCTCCAGAAATTTGCATCTGATCAATCATATACCAAGCAAATTTTTCCTGGCTAGCGGGATTGTTCATTCTTAAACTCAGTGGAGCAGTTGTGGCTGTCCTTGTGGGACTAAAAATGGAATCACATTGCACAAAGATCTTCATGACAAGCAATATAAAAGTTAGGCAAGGGAAGGAAGTGGTTGCTTTCCTTGAGTTAGAGTGGCCTGTGCCCTCATCATGGTCTTTTGCAATCTAATTCAATACTGTGTACCATGGAGACCTAGTAAAGCAAAAATGTTGCAAGACCATTGATGCAAAAGCTATTTCATTAGGTTTCTTGTTCTTTGTTTTGTATGAAATAATTCAAAATAAACTACTGGTGAAGATACATTGTCTTGTGAGTCAAGAAAATCTACATTTCAGAAAAACTAATAATAGGTCAGTGATAGTTCTACAAAACATGTTATATTTTTAAAAGGGTAAAAAACACTGAAGTTATCTCAGAAAATAGAAGAATTAAATATAGTCTAAAAAGTTTGACAATTAAGAGCTCGTATGATAAAACAGAGAAGATTAGTAAAGTATAATGTAGAAGAAAATGCAAGAAATTTTAAATATTTTTGTATCTAAAAACAAGATTCAGTACACACTAATTATTTAATATTGGGTAAATTATTTAACTTATTGAATTCATTTACAAAATTGAAAAGTGAGTTTAATGTGCGTTATGCAGAACCATGATGAGCTAATTATACAAGATGACAGAAAACTGAATTGACAAATAAGTACTCACAAAATATGACTATACATTATCTTTCTTTTAAATTTAGGCTTATTTAAGGAGTATATAGCAATCCATGTTTATGAACAAATATCAAACAATGTGAATTATGGGATTATGATCATGTCATATATATATTTTTGTTGTGTTTCTGTATAATAAAATAATCTCAATTTTAGCAACTTAGAACAATTTAACACTTTTTATAGATTTTATAGATTTTGAAACTGAGCGCAGCTTGGAGCTTGTGATTATCAAACTGCAGCCAAGATGCTGAAAAAAGCTGTGGTTATCTGAATTCTAAAATAGGGAAGTGCCAAATAAACTCATATGAATTTTGGCAGACTGTAAACATTCTGGACATTGACTAGAAATATAAGTTCCTTACCATGTGGGCCTATAAAGAAAGACAAACCTGAGTCATTTGTAGGAAAGTGGATGCACCTTGAAACCATAATATTAAGTGAAATTAATCAGACACACAAGTTTAATATCACACGCTTTCTTTTATATGAGAAACTCAAATTATAAATAAAAAGCAAAATAAAAATTAGATAATATTAAGTAGGAAGATAGATCTTTCTCAAATGGTAAGGGGATCAAATGATGGAGGAAGGAGGGGGAGGGAGAGGAGGGAAAAGTGATGGAAAAAGGAATTAAAATGTGTTATCTACAGTGTACAAACACCAGACAAGGAATGTAAACATTATGACTACAAACATGTACTAATAAAAATAAATAAACAAATATTTATTGAGCCCTCCAAAAACTATGTCCTCTGGCTTTTGTCAGAGTTAATGGAATCAAGCAAGTAAAAGTTAGTGTTTTGTAACTTAATCACAAAAGTGGCATTCCATTACGTTCTCCATATTCTATTTGTTAGAATGACTCACTATGTACAGTGCACACCACAGAGCAGAAGACTGCAGAATCACACGAATATCAAGAGTTGATGTTAGGAGCTTTATTAGTTAGCTGTCTTGTCTTTGAGCCATAATACCTGGCACCCAAAACCTAAAGTGGGAGAGGCTTGTTTGAACTCATGATTTTCAGAGAATTCGGTCCAACATTGGTTGGTTCCAAGTCAGAAATGGTCATGGCAGAATGGAATGGCTGAGAAAAGCTGCTCACCACAAGCCAGAAGGAAGCAGAGAAAAATAGAAGGAGCTGTGATCCTTCTATATCCTTTCAGGTCACTTTTGAAGTGACCCACCTCTTAAACCAAGTCATATTTCTGAACACAAAATATTCATGGACATTTTAGAACTAAATTATAACATTCTATGCCTTGTTCCCTAAAGGCTTGTGTCTGTCTCATTTTGCAAAATGCATTTAGTCCATTTCTAAGACTTGCCAAAGCCTTAAGAGTCAGCATTGCTAAAATTCCTGAATCTAAAATCTTCTCTGAGACTTAAGGAAACTCTTAGTTGTGAGCTTGTCTGAGACAAAAATAAATAAATAAAAATAAAAGGTACAGTGTAAACATTTCCATTCCAAAAGAGAAGAATGGTGAACAAAAAGAAATTGTACTAAAACAAAATATATACCCAGAAAGACAATGATTAAGTCCTATATCTCCATGACCCTACAACTATTGAATTCTCCAGGTCTGAAAACCAGCACCACATGGATGACATAAAGGTCCATAGACAACTAGAGCAGTAGCCTACCCTTTTTGGATAATGGCTGCAGTAGCCTCTCAGAGCTTGGATAGCTAAACTCAGGGAAATAGTGCCCTAGGCAGTCCAGAATGTGCAGGGAACACTGTGACACTCTTTTCAAAGTAAAATCTTTCAAAGGAGTCTACCCTCCTTCAATCTTGTCTCTGTGAATCATGTAGTCTGGCCAACTCCTGAGATGTCATTAAGCCATCTTTTCTTTGGTCTTGATCCAAAGTACTTGGTTAATTTCTAATGCTAATATTTTCTGTAATCCTGTTCCCCTTGGCCCCAACTTTACAGGGTTTCCTTTCTGATCAAGCTGCAAATTTCTCAAAATATTCAGCTCTGCTGTTAGCTTCTGATTTTCAACATAAATCTAGCTAAATGCAGCCGGCAGTACCTATGCTACATCCTGAATATTGGGCTGCCTTGACATTTCCACAGCAAGACAATTTAGTTCACCACCCTTAATCTCATACTCCAACAAAGACTCAGGATATGGCAAAATGTAGACAAAGTTTTTGCTATAATGTGATACATATGGCCTCTAGTCCAACTGCCAATGGAGTCCTTGTCACAATGGAAGCCTCCTAAACCTGGCCTTTACTTTCTTCATTCCCCATCAGCATTCTTTTCTTTTGAGCTCTGAGTGGAATCATCCATCAGACTCTGATCAAAGAATTATAAGGCTTCCTCAGCTGGCATCTCCAAACCTTTCAAAATTCCTCACACAAACCACTTTCAAAGGCTTCCAAATGGCATGGTCACGTGCAATCACAGCAATTACCTTAGTTTTGTACTAATTTTCTGTGTAAACCAGCATTCTCTTCAGTGAGACACAATATTTCACACCTACTAAATAAAGGAAGAGAGATTTATTTTGGTTTATGCATTGTAGAGAATTTAGTGCACAGTTGGTTGTATTCAAGGCAGATATGAAATGACAGAGTGGAATGGCAGTGGATAGCTGCTCACCCCATGCCAGCCAGGAAGCAGAGAGAAGGGAGACAAGCTGGTGAAAAAACTACACCCTCACAGGTCATGTCTCCAGTCACCCACTTTTCCTACCAGGCTACAACTCCAAACACATAAAACTTTTGAGGGACATTTTATTTTATTTTATTTTATTTTATTTTTATTTATTTATTTTTTGTTGGTACCGGGGTTCAAACTCAGGACCTTGTGTGCCAGCAGGCACCCATGCCGTTGAGTGATATCACCGGCCCTTTTTTCATATGTGGGTACCGGGAGTCCAACTCAGCACCTCACGCTTGCCAGGCAGGCACTTATGCTTATGCTGTCTCACTGGCCCTTGGGGGACATTTTAGATCTGAACTATAAAATTAACCACTCTAGAAATTACCTTGACAGTTGAAGTTTTGGCTCCCAGTAACTCCTGCTTTTCCCATATAGGAAGTACACTCAAGCCTGTAATGATGCCCTTTTCACCATTAGCTCAAAGTCTAAATTATCTCATCATCTGAATCAAGTTTAACTCTGCATGAAACCTCTCAAGTAGTTCCATAACTATAAATCTTTGAGTAGAATTCCTCTCATACTAAACTGGATTACTACGGTAAAGGCTATCATTGTACCTAGAAAGTGATAAATCATAATCTCATCAATCATAGCTCTATGTTAATGTAATCTAAGCAAGTGTCTGTTGTTTTTCTAGATTCACATATTTTTGAAACCAAAGAAACAAATTATGGTTATGTGTTACTTTTAAAAAAATAATTTTATTGGTACACTTTAGATACACATAATGATCACGTACATCATAAGGAATTTGTGCCTGTACATATCTGGATTCTTCTTTTGTTCCACACTCCCCTCCCCTCCTTTCAACCCTTCTTCCCTTCTTTATTTACAAAAGATTTATTTCTATTTTTTTCCTTCTATTCTTCTTTTTTCCTTTTTCCTTTCCCTTCCCCCCATTCCCTTTCTATTTGAAAATTTTTTCTACTTCCCGATATCTGTCATATATTTTGGAATTTATTTACCTAATTAGTTTCTCACACAAGAGATATGATGCAATACTTAAACAGGTGTGTCCACTTTATTTCACTTAAAATTATGGTCTCCAGTTGCATCCATTTACCTAAAAATGTCTCAAGTTTACCATTCTTTATGACAGGGTAGTACTATATTGTATATAAAAACCACATTTTCTTTATCCATTCTTCCTTTTACGGTCATCTACACTGTTTCCAAGATTTAGCTATTACAAATTGTGCTGCTATCAATATGGATGTGGATGTATCACTATGGTATATGATGATTTTACCTCTTTCAGGAAGACACAAAGAAAGGGAATATCTGGATCAAATGAACCTTTAGTTTTAGTTTTCTGAGGAATCTCCATATTTATTTCCATATTGGTTGTACTAGTTTACACTCCTACCACAGTGGAGAAGGGTTCATTTTTTTCCCCATAGCCTGACCAGCATTTGTTGATTTCTTGATGATAGCCAGTCTTTCTGGAGTGAGGTAGAATCTCAGTGCTGTTTTAAATTGCATTTCTCAAATGACCAGTGATGTTGAACATTTTTTCATGTATTTATTTGCTGTTTGTACTTCTTCATCTGAGAAGTATCTATTCATTTCAGATGCCCATTTTTGGATTGTGTCTTTAAATTGGGGAGTGTCTGATTTTTTTGAGTTCTTTATATATGCTAGATATATCTGTCTGAAGAGTAGCTGGTAAAATATTTTTCCCATTCTGTGGGTTGTTTCTTCTGGTGGTTTCTTTTGCTGTGCAAAAGCATTTTAATATGATGAGATACCGGTTGTTGATTCTTTGTAATATTTCTTGTGCTATTGGGTTTTTTTTTTAATAAAGTCTTTCCCTATATTTTTGTCTTCCAGAGTTTTACCTATTCTATCTTCCAGGGGATTAGGTATTACTTTATGATAGGAATATATTATGAGAAATAAATCATTAGGGAATTTCATCATTGTGCATACATCTTAGAATGTGCTTTAACAAACTGATATATAATCTCATGGGGCCATTTGCATATGAAATTCATCATTGACTGAGATGGCATTTTATGGCAGTTGACGATAACTTTGTTGGAGGTATAAGGATACTGGGATTGAACTTAGGGCTTTCACACTCAGACACATCCCTGGGCAATTGTATTGTATTGTACTGTATTGTATTATTTTATTATTCTGAGGAAGGTATTTACTAAGTCACAAAATTGTCAAAGCCAGGCTCAAACTTTTGATCCTTTGCCTCAGTGCCCTAGAGTGTAGGAATTACAAGTGTGTGCCACCATGCACAGGTATGACTGTATTTTATGCCCCACACACTAAACATGAATTAGTGCACTGACATGAAGCAATTTCTATAAACATTACTGTTCCAAAAGGAATAAGTGAGGCATGAAGGAACTTCGAGAACTTCCTTCTCTAGGAATTCTGAAATGTAGCCAGTAAAATTCTAGAAGTTCCTTGTTTAGGTATCAAAACCTAGTAATAAACCATTATGCTTCTCATTTCTGTGCTCTGGGTTCTTGGTTTTGCTTTCTGAGTTATCCTTTCATATTTATGAAAATTTATATTATTTTGCATTGAAGTTTTTTTTTTTTTTCCTAATTGCTTCCTAGAGTTACAATTTTGGAGGCACAACAATTTCTTTTCATTTTTATTCTTTCTTTCAGTACAAGACAGGAACATTTCAGGTGATTTTTTTTCCCCAAAATTTTGTGGGCCTCTGGTAATCTTAATGGGTTAATCTTCATTAGATAAAGAAAAACATAAGAAAAAATTCCTTTGAGATAGTCTTTCTGTACCTTTATCAGTCATCTTTTGTCATTGTAACAGACACCTGAGATAATCAACTTATAAACAGAAAATCATATTTTGGCTTGTGGCCCTAGGTTCCCGTCCATGATTGGTAGATCTTATTTCTTCTAGGCATACAATAAGGCAGCCCATGCAAAACATATGTAGCCAAGCAAACCACTCACCTCATGACAAAGAAACAAAAGAGAGAAAGAATAAGAAAGAATGGGGGTTCCACAATTCCCCTCAAGGGCGTGGCCCAGTGCCCTAAGACTGTCTAACTAAGCCCCTTGCTTTTCACAAACTTCCAACATCTCAGTGAGGACTAAGCCTCAAAAACACGAGCGTTTGGTCATAATTCAAGACATAAACTTTCATCAGTACACAAGGTTCCTCCTAGAAAAGCTGAGGACAAAGACTTTAAATCTGCTAGAAGCTCTGGTGTTGATTGAATAGTGTGCATCATTAATCTTTAAAGGGGCTTCTATAGAGCTAAAGAGTACCCTAAGACACCATCTTAGAATTTCTAAGAATGTAAGAGAATTTTTGGAGATACACCTTTGACTTTTTTAAACTGTATTTTTCAAGCAATGAACTTTGCTATAGTCATTTAACTTCAGCATCTTTTTTTTTTTTTTTTGTGGGTACCGGGGGGTCGACCTCAGGACCTCGCGCGCCAGCAGGTGCCCGTGCCGCTGAGCGATATCACCGGCCCCTTTTTCGTATGTGGGTTCCGGGAGTCGAACTCGGGCCCTCGCGCTTGCCGGGCAGGCGCTTAAGCCGCTGAGCCATCTCACCGGCCCCAAATTTCAGCATCTTTTAAGACCAGCAAAAGATAAGAATATTTTCAAAATATTTAACATATGAATATTTTATTTAGTAGATTTTTCCACCTCTTTATGTCTCCTTTTCTACATTTTTAATATAAGCTGTAAGCATAACCCAGTAGCAACTACAGTACTTTGCTTGGGAATTTACTTAGGTAGGTCATTAGTTCACAGTTAATTAGACATATCTGTGTTCTGCATAACTACAGACAAAATTTTTGTTAACTTTCCTGCCATTAAATAGAAAAGATCGCTGGTTTTCAATATTACTGATTTCCTTTCCAGTCCTCATCAACCTTCTACTCTAAGTCCAAGTTTCTATTAACAGTCTCATCAAAGCAATATAGCCTTAAGATTCCTAAAAATCTTTCCATCATCTATCTATTGCCTCATTCTACATGTATTCCCACATTTTTACATATTTATTTTCTTTGTACCATACTTTCAAGTAGCAAAATATGTATTAGTTTTATTAGGTTGTATAGCAAACAACTCCAACATTTAACAGCTCCAAACAAAAAGTATTATCTCTCTGTTTCTGTGAGTCAAGAATCTGAACATCTCTAATTTCGAGTATTTCATAAGCTGTAATCAAGGATAAAAAGGGATGAAATACTTACAAGATCACTTAGGTGGCTTTTTGCAGGCCTCATATTCCTATAACGTGTTGGTTGTAGATATTAGTTGTTTGGTACATAATAGGGTAGCTCACAACATGTCAGTTTACTTTTGTCAGAATGAACAACTGGGAAAGAAATGTAGAGCAAGCAAAATAGAAGCCATGGTTTTTATGTGATCTAGTTTTACTAACAGTATCTTATAATTTCTACCACATTTTATTCATTGGAAAAGATTCACTCAGCCTGGCCCAAAATTAAGGGAAGGAAATTCATAAGGGTACAAAGATTAAAATGGGAAAATCACTGGAGGCCTATTTAGGGGTTGCTTATCACACTTGTGATAGAAATTATTCAAATATTTAACCAGCATTTGCCTAAAAATTAGTTCATATTACTTCTAAGTACTTTTGAATTTTATGTTTCTATATATTTGTGGGCTAATGTCAGATTTAGAAGGGTTACTGAAAAACTTTGGAATATATTTTTAAAAATAGAATAGACAGTGATATTATAAGATTATTTTCTTGATAAAAAGATGTAGTTGATAAGAATCAACATACCTTCTAAAATTATACTATCATAATTTTCAAACATTTAAACCCCTCCTATATCTTATATAAATTTATTTTCATTAAATTTGAAAGGTTGTCTAAAGAAAATTTTAAGTTTTATCGTATTATCATATTGTCAAAAATTTTTGTCCAAATGTTTGTTTTTTTAATGTAATTTTCCCATCAAGATGAATATCTTTCCTTAATTTATTTCATAATGAAAGGATAATTTTGTGTTTATAAAATGTTGTACATTAATTTTTAAACTATGTCATTAACTAAAATTCTCAAAGTTAGGTCTATCAAGTGTTAATTAAAGCCCTTAGTTCCCACTCTACTTATTAAATGAATGAGTCACATCAATCCATATTCATTTAAAATAAAAAAAACTTTTAAGATATATTTACTCCCTGTATAAAAGTATAGTGATTTTATTCCTTAACTTAGTATAATTTTTTACAAAATGAATCAAGCATTCTTAGTTTTAAGCATCTATTTTTTATTTTAAATACAAGATTTCTGCAAACTGATATTTTAATTTATTTCCTCTCTAATGAACATAACCAAGGTGTGTCCAGAATAAACAAATACTTAGAAACATTCTTCTTTTAAATAACTATGAAAATTGAAATATATACACAGCTATCAAAGCCTGTGATTGTTTTTAACTTTATGAGGAGATTCAAAAGATATATTTTAATTCTCTAAATTGAGCTTTCAAAATCCATCAAAATTGGTGGCTAATTTACAGATATTTAAATAACTGATTCAGGGCAAACATTCTGATTGATGCCATGATGTCAAAGTAAATAGCATGATTTATTTCACCTCTATTGTTCTAACCAGAATATGAGCTGTTGCGAGTCATACTTACAATGCGAATATTACCCTCTCAATATTAATATACACTGACATCAACAACAACAAAAAACCCACATCTCTGCCTTTTTAAGCCTTTTCAGTACAAAGTATGCATCATTGTCATTGGTTGTTGGGTTAAGAGGTGGCATAGATTACTAGATGGAGCTCCACTTTATATCCAAATCAATGTCACAAATGTAATAAATTGGGATGCTCAGCTACTGTCAAACAATGTAGGGCCAAGGTTGGCAAATTAGTATTAGTATATAGACCTTTTGGCAGGAAAGGAATGCTTTTTACTTAGAGCTGGGCATTCTGCAGGATTTGTCAACTCTAATGTGCCACTGGTCTCATTATCTCATTTGTCTTATTTAGGCTGAATTGGCAGTCATGTCTCCATAGCAAATGTTTGTTTTTACAAATGAGCAATGAAGCAGAATCTGAGAGATGGAACGGCAGAAGAGCTTTCCTGCAAGTTTTACAAGTATTTCTCAAGCTGGATCATTGATCTAAGCAATAGGAATTTTCCTCTGCCACCTGACTTCATGCTATAATGTAAATGTGTGGCTATTAGGACATTTAACCTAGAAATTAAAGTTTCTTATATCAATTGAACAAAAATGCATTGAGAATGTAAATGCATTGAGAATGTGAGTTGTTGAATGACAAAAAGCAAGAAATTTTTATTCAATTTTTAAGAGTTGTACAATGAAATTCCTCAGATGATCCTGATTGACTCAGTCATATACTTCATGCACCTATGTGACTATTTATGTGTGTATGTAAATGCTTACATATATAGGTATAGAAGCAGCGATCCATATTTATAGATTCTGCATCCATGCACTCAACAAACTGCAAATTAAAAATGTTCAAAATAAAAATTGCATCTCTATCAATCATGTGCTGACATTTTCTTCTCATCACTATTTTTAACAATGTAGCAAAAAGAACTACATAGCATTTGCAAAGTACTGGGTGTTATAAACAATCTAGAAATGATTCAAAGTGTCTAGGTGGATGTGTTGGTTTATATGCAAATTCAACACTACTTCATATAAAGTTTCTCCACCTTGGATTGTTGTATCTGCCGGAGGTCCTGCAACCTATCCCCCAGGGATCCTGGGGATGACTGTGTATGTATACACACACATGCAGAGGTGTGTGACCTCACTATAACATGACACTCTGATCACTAATATGGAAAATAACTTATTCTATCTAGCTCTGGGTAAGGTAGTTTGAAAACTAAGAAAGTTAAAGACTATTTCTTTTCTACAGGGATACATAAAGGTAGGCTTAAATGAGTGTATACACAGAACCACAGAATATTATCATTTGTATGTACAAATAATGTGTTAACAATAATATGAATATAAACTGTTTACTAGTTTTGTTAAGGCTAAATCAGGTTATACTATCTATATATTTAAAAAAAATAATGATACACTGAATTCCTAGCAAAAAATAATAGAATGGTATTATATTAAAATATGAAGAAAAATTGAAAACAGAAAGCCATAGTGTTGCATAATATAAATTGTTCTTTGGATTATCTAGCGCTTAATCATATTTTAAATCATGTCCTTGAAATAACATTTAGGATCTAATAGATAAGGACTTCAATTCTCTTCACACTAAATCTTTGTGAACTTCTTAGATTACAAATGCTACATTTCTTTACACAGATTTACAGATAAAACACTTTTTAACAAATAGAAACTTCCTTGTGGAAATACAATAATGAATAACATTTTACTAAAATAAATAGAAAATATGTTTCTACATAAGGAAATAAACATCATGCATTAAGTACACTCTTTGGTTTTTGCTTAAAATACGATTGTAGTGCAAGAAAATTCACAATACACACTATGGATGTGATATCCAAGGGGACATTTTGCTTTGGTCATTATTTCCTATTGTCTTTTCCTCAGGTTGTGGGTGTATAAACACAGTAATTCCATTTTCTCCAGAGTCAGTTATATGAATAGAACTTCAAGTATGTTTACAGTAGATTCCAAATTAGAATTATTTCTATATTAGGTGTTGGTCTTAGTGGACAAGAATGAAAATATATCAAGTCAGTTATTCTCCATTAAGCAGAAAATAAAATTTCAAATAGAGAGAAAATAGAAAATTTGTAAATATTAGTATACTTCTTAAGCTTCCAATTAGATTTTTGTTGACCAATTTGTAAATATTTATTATTTTAAAAATAGAATTCTTTACAGTGCATTTAAAGAGAGAATGAGTACAATTTTTGTACATTTCAGATTGTTTCATTTTTACAGTTGAAAAATAGAAAATGTGTCCATTCTTCATGGTCAGTGTCAGTGAGTTCCAACCAGAATGAGCTGATGTACGAGTAGAGGATCCTGCTTTACAGAATCTCTGTCAAAGATTACTATTCTTGTGCTGGTGAGATGGCTCAGCGGTGTAAGCACCTGCCTGGCAAGCACGAGGGCCCGAGTTCGACTCCTGGAACCCACATATGAAAAAAGGGCCGGTGATATCGCTCAGCGGCACGGACACCTGCCGGCATGTGAGGTGCTGAGGTCGACCTCCGGTACCCACAAAAAAAAAAAGATTACTATTCACGTTTGAAAAAAGGATATAGAGCTGCTTTTCACTGTCAACATCATTCAGAACATTATGCTATAGAATATTTTCATCCTAAATGCATAATATAATAGCTACCCCGAGTTATTTCAACTTCAAAAGGCCAAAGTGAAAACCATGCTCTGAAACCCTGTAGTATACTATTTCAAATAAAGAAAATGCATAACTAGCCAAAATATATTGTCTATCTCTATATAAGCAGTAATTACTGCAGCAACACTTGTGATACAAAAGTAAACTTCAAATTTTGTTTTTTTTTATGTGGGTACCAGGAGTCAACCTCAGGACCTCACGCTTGCCAGCAAGTGCTAGTGCCGCTGAGTGACATCACCGGCCCTTTTTTTTCCTTTTTGTGGGTTCTGGGAGTCAAACTCAGGACCTCACACTTGCCAGGCAGGTGCTTATGCCACTGAGCCATCTCACCAGCCCTCAAAAACGTATTTTAAACTTTATTTTCATGAGTTATCTCTGAGGCAAAATAAAATTGCCCTTTTCTTAATGCATTTTTTGGTAATGGGATAAACATAATAATTACAAAAATTGAGACAAAGTGGTGAAACAATGATTATAAAATATCTAAAACACTAGGGAAAAAACATACTTTTCAAAAATAATACAGTGTTCCATACATACCCATGTTTATAGAAGCAACATGTACAATAGGTAAGTCTTACAAGCAGCCAATGTGCCGATTGTAAGCATTGGACAAATGAATAAACTGTGATATTTGCACACAGTGGAGTACTACACTGCCATGAAGAAAGACAAACTTGAGTCATTTTCTTGTGGTTTGTGTCTAGATGTCCCTCCAAAGCCTAATGCAGTCATAGGTGGAGTTTTTCCAGAGGTGACTGAATCTGGAATGAGTAACTGATTCATGGTGCAAAGCTAGGCTTAAGGGTGCTAGGATTAAGGGTGGGTGATTACTAAAGCAGTCCACTTATTGGATTGGCACCACACTAATCCTGGTAGACTGGATACAATATTAGGGACAGAAAGAGTTTTGTCTTCCCCTTGTTGCTTTGCTATCTTCTGTACACCATGAACTGCTGCCCCTCTGCTATACGCCACCTGCCTTGGAGCCAGCCAATTCTAGACTGAAACCTCCACAAACTGTGAGCTAAATAAACCTTCCCTCTCTTAACTTTGGGCATCAGGTATTTTGTCTTAGCAAAGAGAGAAAATTAACCAAAACACATTTGCAGAAAAATGGGTGCACTTTGAGACCACGATGCTCAGTAAAATAAATCAGACACATAAGCTTAAATACCACTTAAAAATTTTACAAGAGAGACCTGAATTATAAATAAAGAGCAAAATAAAAGGCAGATAGTAGGGTCTAGGGAAATAGACCTTTCTCAAATGGAAGGAGGTCAAGAGATGGAGGGGTAGTAGAAGGAATGGAGATTTAAAAAGGAATTAAGATGTGCTATGTGCATGAACCAACTCCACACAAAGAATGTAAAAATTACATACTGCAAACATGTGCTAAAAAATAAAAAATTTAAAAAAAATTTTAAAAGAATAAATACATATGTCAAAGAGAAATGGAATTTCTTTGAGGTTATAACAAATAGGGGAGACAAAACTTGGACAATGGAAATTTGCTGAAGCTGCTATTTACCATGAATATTTGTACCTGTGGGATGGATATGTTGTGAATCGATTGACCTGTACCAGTGCAAACTCAATTTAGGCAAGAGTTCACCACACATGAAGTCTACAATAATGAAAGACTTATGCCTGTAATCCCAGCACTCTGGGAGCCAGAGGCAGAAAGATGGCAAATTTGAGTCTAGGCTGGACAATATGCTGTAGCAACTTGCAAAACATTGTCTCAAAATAAAAATAAATAAACAAATAAATGAAGGACTGGGACTATAGCTCAGTACAAAACCCTGTGTTCAATTCCAAATACCAAAAACAAAAAAGAAACAACAGAAAAGACCAATAGCATAAGAAAAATAATAACTAGAAGACAGTACGAAAACCGCGTGCCAGTAAAGAAACTTATCTCTCATGTTCTAGGCTTTTGGGAGAAGTAAAATAGAAATTGCTTCCAATGAAATTTTATGGCTAATGGCTAGGCAAGGAAACTTTATTTAAACTATTTGTCTTCAAAAATAAAAGAAATAGAGTATATTGGATTTATACTTCCCCCAGGTCTCAGGAAAAAAAAAAAATTATCCTGCATAGAGACTTGACCACAAAACTCACTGTCATAGCAGTATCATACAGAATATTTTATAATTATATTTCACAAAATATTAAAGAAAAAAATGCTTGATATATTTCAGCATAAAAAAATAGATAACATAGATAAGATTACATATCATAATTATTATATACTCCCATAAGCTGCATAATAACCTTCATATATATTTTATTAGATTCTATGAACTGTAAACACTAGTGTATTACCTTGTATGGTAAAGGAGGTTTCACAGATGTGACTAAGTTAAACATTTTAGGTTAGAAATATCATCCCTGGATTATACATACAAAATAAAAACAGCAGAATTAGAGGCAAGAATAAAGATGTGATGATGGAAACAAAGACTGGAATTAAAAAAGCCACATGCCAAAGAACCAAGAAGCCAGAAGAAAGAGGAGTAGATTCTTCCATGGAGTAGTCTAAATGAATTTGAGTTGACAACAAAATTTTGGAAATCACATTTTTTATCTCCACAAGGAAGATAATTAATTTTTATTGTTGCAAGACACTAGGTTATGATAATTTATTAAAAAAATAAAAAACTAATGTACATTAAAGTATGAAATAATAACATTTAATTTTCTTAAAGTATTGGAAGAAAAATAGAAAAAATTTCTGAAGATCAGAGAGGCAGACAATAAATATGTACAAGCAAATTTGATGGGAGGAACTAAAAGATATATTAATGATTCTCAAAATTTGAACAAATCAGATTGAATTTTGTTTAAGAATTAGACAGCAGAATAAGCAAGCAAAAGAATTAATTGGGTGGAAAATACATAAAATTTAGTATAGATAGTTATAAACAAAATATTTTAAAAGTTCAGGAAATATTAAAGAATGGATGAGCAAACAGCATATATCTGAATATAAACATGATTGGAAAGAGAAAAAACTGGGAGAGACTTTATCTGAGAATTTTCTCAATAAAATAGAGTCTATACATTTCAGCAATGCTCAGTTACTTCTGTAGAAAAAAAAATACTTCATACTTAAATGCATCATGGTCAAACTGAAAATCACTAAAGACAAATAGAAGACATAAATAGCAGCCAGGTAATATTTACATCCCATCCATGGCTGAAATGTGTCAAAACATCATGATGTCTTAGGAACACATCTTACAATGGGAGTGTCAATGTTTTTGACGTAAGTAACAAAATGTCTCTAAAGTTTACTGCAAAATGAAAGAGAAAAAGAGTTCCAAGATGGGCTTGGTCCATTTTGCACTGCTATAAAAGAATACTTGAAAGTAATTTTAAATAACAGACATTTATTTCCTATGCTTCTGCAGGCCCTGAAGTCCAGGGTTGAGGGGTGCATATCTGACAAGGATTTTTGGGGGGTTTCATTTCCTGCTGTGCAGTGGAAGGGAAAGAGAGCATGTGCACCTGCCTTGAAGTCTGTCTCATGTCATACCCCTCTGCTCTGATCCTGTTGGTCATCAGTGCAAACCAAAAAGCCTTCTCAGCCACAAGAAGTCTAAATTCCAAGTTTCAATAGCTCTGCTGGGAATATATTCTTCAACCTACCTTAGAATACTTCCATTATGCCATTTTTATATACCTTCAGGTATTCCTTTGCCAAAGATCTGTTTTCTGGTGTAAATGTACCTGGGGTGCAAATGCCAGCATAAATATTCTAGCTGCTGATCATTGTTATTCTGTTATTTTCATAAAATAAAATGTCATTCTATTGAGGCCTAGGTCTGTATATTTTAGGCCAGATACTAGAAAACAGGCCCTAAAATAGAAGTTGTACCAAAATGTCTATGGAGTTTAGTGACTACATTGGAGCAGAAATATCTTGATTTGGCTTCTTGGTCAGACTGGGTTCCTTTCTATCCTCTGCTGTATAATTTAAAATGATTCTTCTTAATGCATGTATTAAATGTCTGGCTTCATCCTAAGGTAATATTGACCAGGAACAACAATGGACACCCAATATATTCTATTGTTTTTATATAAATGCTAGCAGCTCCATAGAAAGAGGGATCCCATAAGCTTTTAGTAAAAAGGAATTGTGTCCTTGATAAAAATCTAGCCATATCTGCCAAAGATAGCTGAACATGGTTAAAGAGCCCCCTCTAAATATTACCTGCTTTTTGTACTTTTGGGGAGTCTTTTAGCTATCTTTCTCCTTCTGTTCTTTCAACCTGCCATCTTCAACTGTCTGATCTCATTTTAAGTAAAAGACTGGAGGCCAAAACATTTACAATTGATAGTTACGCAGGTATAAACAGCTAGATTCATCAGCAGTAAATAGCCAATCTTATTTAAGATTACCTAGGGACAATGTTTTCTCCTCTAGTGGTTTCTTTAATGACACCTGAATTCAGATTCAAGAAGCTATAGAATGTCAGTCACCACCCTTCAACATCTCTCAAGAATGAGAAGTGAAAATAAGAAAGGGGAGGTGTCACCTTGCCTCAATTGTGTACTGCTTGCTTGACACAGATGAATGTATGCATAGGTTTAATCGTGTTAACATTAGAAGACAGGATACCTGTAGGACAGAAGTCCTTCTTCCAGTAGGAGGGCCAAAAGTGGTTGGATCTTTGATGGCTGCCATACTGAACACCAGACAACCTTTTAACTCATTATCCCATCTACATGCTTTACCCAGTGCTGTAGCAATTCACAATTGCCATGAAAATGAACTCAAAGAATCATGAAAGGAATGAAAAGAGGTGGTGCTCAAATTTGGGGAAAATCTCTGCTCATTCCCAGAAAAAATGAACATTCTTACCCTTCCTCCCTTTCATTTACACTGTATCAATAAGCACCCAAACCCCAACAGGTTGAGAAGTTGATTTGTGATATTTATCTCCTTCTTCTGTTCTAGAAAAAGAATAAAATCTTCTTGGAGAGAGATAGAGAGAGAGAGAGAGAGACTGAGTCAGAGAGACAGAGAGACAGAGAGAAGGATGAGGAGGAGGGATCGAGATTGTATGTGTATGAGATCATAGGTGTATGGAAGCCAGAGGAAAGGGAAGGAAGCTAAAATCACTTTTTTTTTTTTAAATCAGGAACTCACTCTTACAATTGCTAACTCACTCCTGCAAAAACAACTAATCACATTTTAACATTATCACATTGGGATTAAATTTTCAATACAGGAAATTTGGGGAACAAATTCAAACCATAGCAAAGCTATAGGTTCAAATATTAAACAAGAGTTTTATATAATGCAATGTGACAGTCAATAATGAGACATGTTGTGACTACTTTGATTTTTTTAAATATAAAGGAATTAAAGATTTTTAAAAAGTGGAAAACAGAATAATAGGATAAAATGGCAATGGCATACTAAACAAATCTTCTTTAAATATTATTTTATCATCTTATTCTTTGACTCCTAACATGAAATGCCTGTTATTATCTTACCACATTCTTTTGTTGTGGCTTCATTTCTACTCATTCTTCAAGCATGACTTAAATGCTATTGTCCAACTTATATTTTCTCCAATTATCAAAAATTTATTTTCACAACACTGGAAATTTTAAAGTTTTCTAAGTATTTTTATAACCTATACTTCTGCAATATATACAAAACACATTTGTTAATCCAAATCTAGCAAGACTTCTAAGTCTAACTCATTTTGTTCATTATTACTCTGCAAATAGATAGCATATCTGTAGGAATACTCTTGGGAAAAAAATAGCAACAACAAAACCCTACACATTTTTCTTACATGAGTCCATAAATTTAAGTATATTGCCATGGAGAAGTAGAGTAAGTGTCTTAATGTGTGTAAGCTATAGGCTTAATCAAACTACACCAAAATCTATATTCTATTTTAAGAAATAATGTTTCCTTACTCAATAAGTGATAAGTACAGATGGTATTTTCAGTTACATCAGGAAAAAATCTTCCTTGCTTATGAAATATGCTTGTTTCTTTCAATAAGAAATCAATTTCTTATATATAGTAACTACAAATCCTTAAATTCTGTCATCGAGAAAATATCAAATTAAAATGCTATGTTTCAAAATGCAGTACATTGATATTCATATATACAGAACTAAATACTTTTTAAATTTTTATGAGTTACACCTTCAACAAGAGGACTAGCCAAAGACTAGACTGATAAGATGTGAGTATGTCTAATGAATAAAACATTCTGTTTTGGTTTCCGTTCAAGGCAATTCAAAGCCTTGATGTGCAATGCTATCTAAAAATCAAAATATATATTCCTAATTTGAGTAGTTTCTGTGTTACTCCTTGTTACCTATAGATAATATAACTTAGGATTCTATTCATATAGTCTCTTGTACTATATTACAATGTCATGGTTGAAAATGGCAAATCTTATAATTGGAATGGTTCCCAGTTTTTGAAATTTCAATTTTTTATATTTTATAGAGATCTTCTTTGAGGGCCAGTGAGATAGCTCAGTGGCATAAGCGCCTGCCTGGCAAGCACGAGGTCCTGAGTTCGACTCCTGGAACCCACATAAGAAAAAAGTACCAGTGATATCGCTCAGAGGCACAGGCACCTGCTGGCATGTGAGGTCCTGAGGTTGACACCTGGTACCCCACAAAAAAAAAAAGAAATCTTCTTTGAAACCAGACATCTACATTACACCCATTCTCAGCATTTCAAATTTGCAAATAAAGCAGGAAAATAAGAAGCAATTTGGTTCTTGCCTTAATTGATTATTATCAATTATTATTCATCTTTTAAAACCTGGTTAATAGTTTTTGTTTTGTTTTTGTTTTTGTTTTTGGTAGTGGCCGGTTAATAGTTAATGTATTCGGTCCACTTTGTTCCAGAGCAATGGTTTTACTGTATTATCAATTGTTCAAGCAACCTATACATCACATAATAAAACTAAACCATTAATCTTAACACAAAGAGAGTGAATTTTACTGTAGAGATTATTTATTGTTTTAACTACTAATACTCCTTCCTTTTATAAAGATTGTCTTCTTCTTTTCTTTGTTTTTCTGCACAAAGTGTAAAATCCCAGTGAAAGCCACGCTTACCTGACTCCTTTCATGGAAAAATAGTAGAATAAATGAGATTCTTAAAAAGAAAAAATGTTCATGTTGATTAGGTAACAGCATGGACATGCAAATGGAGCAACTATGGGACAAATTTCTCCATCATTTTAATCTAAAGCTAGTGAAAGGACCTCTTTCCATATGGATCAGTTGAGAAGATCTGAGTTTCTAGCAGATGCTGCCGCCCACATATTTACATGCTAGGAAAACCTGACAAAATTTAGGAATAATATGTCCAAAACTAAAAAGCAAGGCAAAGCTAGAATGCTACAGAATGCTCTTGATTGTATTGCTGGAAATCCTAGGGTAGCACATTTGTTTGCATTCTCAATGTTTGGCTTACTAATTCTTTATTATTTTAAATGAGTATTCTCTGATAAATTTAAACTAGCTTAATTTGTATTTATTTTGCTAGAAGACAAATTAGATATCAGATTAAAAATATGGGCAGATTCTACCACTTATTTCTCTATATTCAATAGATGATACATGTATTTTGATTTCATAACTACCATTGGATCCATAGGAAAATATGTCTTTTTTAAAATACAGGTAGTTAATTCACATGTACATAGAATTTAAAAGAAAAATTTTTCTAGAGATCTAAGTAGTTATTCTTGATTAAACTTTATTCTAAAGCAAAATGAAAAGTAAAATACACTGCAGTATTTTAATCTTCAGAATAACTTAAAGATGTATTATTATTACCATTGCAGAAAAAAATAAGCACAGAGAGGCTAAGGGAATAGTGCAAGTTCAATTTCTGACTGAATTGTACCAAAATAGTGCATTTCTTCACTATACTATATTCACTCATTATTCTCTGTGTACTCTTTCAAGAACAAGAAAACCTCTAATGAACCAGGGCATCAGCTTTCTAAACATCTTTAACAAGATGCATTAAAAATTATGGTAGCTGACATATGCCTCTTGCTGTTAGTAAGTGAATTACTCTTGAAAAAAAATTGATGATTACTTCTGGAAATAAATATGGAAAGCCCAAAGTGTACTGTTTTGCTGTTATATTTTCAGACCCTGCTTATACTCCTCTATAGGTTTTCCTACTGGCAAACCTGCAATAGCCAACCTGCAAATAAAAAAAGCAAAAAACAACAACAACAAAAAAAAAACAAAAACACATAAGATTAGCTATACATGCTATGACATTTATATATATTTCTTTACATATTTACTTGAAAAATTAATAATTTACATTGTCAATATAGGGTTGTCCTTGGAATAGGAAAGCTTAAGACAATGCTTGCAACAATAATGGAACTTTTTGCTTGGTCTCATTATTCTCTGTCTGTCTTCCTATTCTCTATTCAACTATATATTTTCAGATATCTCTCCCTCCTCACATCTTTCTTTCTCTGTTATTATACTCTAGTATAATTTCTAATTTCATAAAAAACATTAATGCTTATCATAAAATGATGATAATAATTTTGTAAAAATCAGGAAAATATTTTATGTTAAAATTTTAAATAATTTTTCTCTACAAGTCAATAAATATGCTTGTTAGAGCATTTTCTGAGCTGCAGGAATTTGAGAATGGCAAAAAACCTTAGAAAACAAATGAATGCCACAGATTCTAATATTAGTTTAATTGTTTTATAGACTACAGATATATTAGAATGATATTATATGTAGTAATTTTGCATCTTTTTTTCTTATAAAGATCATGGAATTATCATATATGGTAAAGGAATAAGTAAAATAAGTAAAAATAAGCATTCTTGGGAGTCATATAATATTTAGTGTATATATATATATATATATATATATACACACACATATATGCAATATCCAAATAATATATACCTAGTTTTGAAGCAGGTGGGTCATTTCAGAATGAGAGAATTAACTCTCACTTTTTAGCATTAGCCTTTTTAGACTTAGTGACTGTTGTTTTGTGATGACATACTTCTATTTAAAATTTACTATTGATTTCCAAGAAAGAAAAACAATTTACTCACAAAAAAATTTCACATTATCTTCTGAAAATGTATCTTAAAGAAGAACTTTGGTGTGTTCAAAACAGGATGCAAAAAATACAGATATAAAAAGTGTTCACATTTTAACTGCCAACAATTTTCATATTTTAACTCACTGGTCCTTGCGCTGAGATCACTACATGAATCACAGAGAAAATCTTCCCATCTGCATTTCATGTCTCTTTTATAGATGAGAAAAATGTTCCTTTAATGTGAAGACATGGATGCAACAGAGCACAGAATCACTAACTGGGTCATGTTTTGCATTTATCTGTCCTCTATGTTCAGAAATTGAACTGGGATTATCAAGTAATTTCACTTAGCCCATTGAAAAAGCTATTGGTTATCACAGTGTTTAGTCAGCAGTGGGTTGGTTTGAGTTTAATGCATCTGTGAGTGAGAAGTTAATGTCTCTGTGTCCTCTTACTGATCTCTTGAGAAAGCCAGACTTATTTATTTCCCCATTTTAAATTCAAAGGGGTCATTTGTTCCAAATTAAAGACAAACATTGATCCTTAAATTTAAAAAGAGGAATCCACTGTCTGGAACTTCGTTTTCCTACTGTGACCCCTAAGTGTGAAAATATAGTTTAGCCAAGCAGAAAATCTCTTTACAGAAACAATTCTACTTTAGGTATCAATCTCAAATGTTGGTCTTTTTGAGAAAGTACTTCCCTTTACACAACTCCAAAACTCCTCTTAGTACCTTAGTGGTAGCTGAGATTGTCTTCTTTTTATTTCTTAGTCTTCACAGGATTCAAAAGTTGATGAATTCTTTTTCTTTTCCTCGCAGATTTAAACATGCCTAATCACTAATGTTACTTCCTTATCTGCAAGAAGAATGGATATTTTGTTGATGCCATAATCACATCATTTGATGTTTTTAAGAAGTAATGTTGTGTTGTACCTTGTCAACTGCCTCTGCTATAAGAGCAGCCAGCCTATGCAAACCCTCACATCTTATTAAGGAAAGATGTGTGGAAAAGTAGAGCAAGCCCTGCTGGGTGTACCCTGCTCTGTTTTAGCATTTACATTACTGCAGAACATGTCAGTAGAGTTATAAATAAATCAACAATATATGACTCATGCTAAAGAATAATAAAGCATCTGCACAAGACACAGTCACTTTTTGGTTTAATTATTATTCCAAATTTTGATTCAGCCTTTCTGAGGTTTTTAAATATGATTTTCCCCTCATGTTCCTATTTTCCCTTATTTTCCTCTCTCAAAATATCTGTCAAAATTTCTGAATAATAGAAACTATATCATTCTGCCACATTTTAGAAGTGCACTTTTCTCTTTCCTTACTGTCCTCTCACATGTTTGTTTGTTACTGTCCTCTACTGATAATTAAGTTTATAAACAATTTGGGTGGCCTAGTGTATGCCATCTTCTGTGTCAAGCAAAGGAATATTATGGGTGATCACACTGTTCTGGAGAAGGAATATCCACTTAATCTACTTGGAAAACTTCATTACCCATAGTACAAATCATGGATGCCCAATATATTAAATATGTAAATTACCTAAATAGATGCTCTAAATTCCCAGAAAATTTTAGCATAACATTTAAAAGGCTAGATTCCTCAAGTTTTGCTTTAGATATAATGAATCATATTCTTTTGCCATGGGTATTGACATGAATGCTATGGATAATAAAATGAAGTGATTCTAATAGCACCAAGTGAAAGCCACTGTCCTAATATCTCATAAAATTTGTGCATTTATTAGAATGACCACAGCAAATGCAGAGAAATAAAGCATGAGCAATTAAACAAACACTACCATAATGGAGGAATTACAGTATCTTATAACTATGCAACCCATGACATCAAATATTGATTTAATTTTATATCCTATAGGACTTCAGGAAAGATAGAGTATATTTATGAAAAGATATCTCTCATGGGGGCCGGCGAGATGGCTCAGCGGCATAAGCGCCTGCCTTGCAAGCGCGAGGGCCCGAGTTCGACTCCCGGATCCCACATACGAAAAAGGGGCCGGTGATATCGCTCAGCGGCACGGGTCCCTGTTGGCGCACGAGGTCCTGAGGTCGACCCCCCGGTACCCACAAAAAAAAAAAAAAAAAAAAAAAGATATCTCTCATGGAATAAATTGTCCCTCCTTCCAAGTCCTATTTTTATGCCCTCATTTCCAACAGAGCTGTATTTGGAAGTAGGGTCTTTAAGGAGGTGATTAAATTTAAATGAGATTATGAAAGTGCACCCTAATCCAACAGAAATAGTGTCCTTATAATAGAGAAAGAGACACCACAGGATGCTCTCTTCATGCATACATAAGGAAGTCCCTGTGAGGACACAGCAGGAGAGCACCAGGAAGAAGGACCTCCCCAGAAACCAACTCTGCTGGCACTTTGATCTTAGACTTCAGTCCCCAGAAGTGTGATAAAATAATTTTCTGTTGTGTAAGCCACCAAGTCTTTAATATTTTGTTTTGGGAGCCTGAGGACAATAGACTAATACAATATTATAATGATACTTTCTCCTGTCCTTGTGTTCAAAGAAGATGGGAAGAAACCAGGCTTGGTGTACAGTATAGGAAAAGCATCTTCAATATAGTGCATCAGAAGTAGTGACAATTACCATCATAGTTGGCAAGTGTAAACAAGGTCAAGGAGAAATATGATACATGTAAAATGAGAAGTCATAGCATATAGCAGGCTGTTCCAGAACATGTAAATATTGAGCTGGCTTTAGTGATATTTCAACATTAATTGCTTTAAAAGCACTGATATCAGTCTCTTTACTAACTTTGTAAATTCCCACTAAAAGAAGAGAAAGGTGAATTGTGGTCATGGTCAAAGTCATGGCATAAAGGCAGAGAAGTACAGCTCTATAATGAGAGGAAGATGATCAGCTGACTGCAAGGCAGTTAATAGATTGGGCATTTGTTGCAGACCGAGAAATTTTCCTTTAATGAAGTCATTACTGAGGGAGCAGCACAATTTACTGTGCAATATTTTAGGACATGTTTATTTCTTGTGCTGTTAAAAATTTTCTTTTTTGTGGAAGAATTATAGAAATAATCTTCCCTATTTCATTGGAAAGGGAAAGTAATAATTATTATTTACAGAGCACATTATATCATGCTAACTAATGGCCAGATAAAATATTAAAAGTTATTGTGGGTCACTTACTGGTGTTAATTACTTAGAAAAATTTAAAATTATGAATAATCTTTTAAAACAATAATGAAACAAAAGAGAAAATAAATGGAAAATTGGGGACTGTGCATCTGTTGCCATATTAGGAATACCTTTATTGATCATTCTAACTCATTTTACCATAGTTGTGTTTGGTTTAACATGAAGGTCGAGAAAGTCACTTCCAGCAATTCAATCCAGTAGCTGTCACTAAGAAAAGAGCAACATCATCACCAGCAAATAAGTATCACTCTGAAATATGTAGGATAATAGATGGCATAGAGCTAATATGTAGGAAAAGGATTTTGCCTGATTCTATCAATACTATATGCCTTGTGTCAATAATCAAAGAGTTGGTGCTACCATAGAGTTGGTGCTCACTAAGCTGTTATTCAGTAAATAAACACATACCTTAGCTTTCTGGAAAGCAATATATATTTCAGTGTTCATAAATAAACAGGGAACAAAAAGTACAGTTCGAAAGTTAAGTAGCAACGCCCCACCCTTTATGATAGTGATTGTAGTGGAATAAAAATCATGTTCTTAAACACAAAGGATAGAAAACCAAAGAACTCAAGGGCAGATAAAAGTGCTACAGGCAATGGGGAGCTTTAGCTGGGGCCTCTGCAGAAAGCTGAGATGATCAATGGCCTATAGAATCAGCAAGCAGAACTGTTAAAATAATGAAAAAGATCAACAACAGCAACAAAAGAGATGTTCACAAAGAAGGAGAACTCAAGAAGGCTGCTACCTCTTTGAGCTTTGTGCGCATTAGGGTGGGATGGTAAGTGGATGTTGGTACCAGAGGTGTCCCACTCTGATTATTCTTTCATTTTTAAGGAATGAAATAGAAATATTAAATACTCCTTTACTGAATCAACTATTCATACCACAATCCTAATTATAATTCTTAAGGGAAATACTCAAAAGAGTAATAAAGCAACTCAGAAAAAACTTTTAATAAAATAACTATATTCATATAAATTATTTGTAAAAATAGACTGACTATCCCAAATACATCTACAACAGTATTGTGGAGCATGTGATGGATTAATGAGTAAATGCAACGGGATGTCTATTATATTTATTTAAATAACATACTTTTATGTATGTATAAACATGCAGAAGCATGACAGAAAAAATTGGGATTGTGGTTAACTCTGGAGGGAAATATATATAAAATATTCTTCAATTCTAACTCTAAGACTAAATTTCTATATCTAAATAGTAGTTTCCCATGTGGTAATGAAAATATTTGTTATATTTTGTATATGGCTGAAATATATCGTGTCCAAACATATTAATGAAAAACAGCAGATAAATTGAAGATTATATACGTAGGAAAATAAAGTTTTAAATTAAACATCTGTGGCAAAAGCCTTTCAATCCTTACTACATATTATTTCCCAAATTCTGTTAAGAAATCAGAGGTCCTTCCATTCTATTTCCTTCCTATTCTGGTTACACAACCTCCACAAAACAGCCTCCACGTTCTCCAAAATTCTCCATTTTTCATCATGCAGGGCTGCTCAGCTCTGACTGTGCCCACTTGAGAATGTTTGTACCTAAGCCTATTTCAGCCCTCAGAAAATACACAATCCCCTTCTCATTAGACAGTCTTTCTGTTTCTCTTACAAACACACACACACATGCACACACACACAAAGTTTAACAAAATACACATATGTGCAAATACTCATATAGGTATATGTGTGCATCCTGTTTCATATATATGAAAATGCATTTCTTGGAAAAGAGACAATTTTATTTATTTGCTCAGTATCTGGCACACACCTCTGCATATGGCAAGATCTGCCAGAGAAGGAATCACTTAATGTAGCTGACAAAGCAGGCTGACCAGGCCCTTGACCTGCCCTGCTACCCATGTCCATGTACATATGTACATATTTAAATCTGTTTTTAAAAAAATATGTGCAGAAATGAGTGTAAGAGGTAACAAAAACATTAGAAATCACAGTAAGAACATAAAAGACAGGTAAGCTGCACAAATAAAATTTGCCGATTTCTATAGAAAGTAAGATTCTTTAAATTTTGTTCAAAACTATTAAAATGTTTTACTATCCAAGCTTAAAATAAGGAATTTGCATAATATGCAAAAACTACAAATTAAGAAGGATGCAGTCCATATATATGAAACAGGTTGTCGTAATATTTGTGTTTTGGATGTACATTGCTTCCAAGCAATAATTATATGGAAGTTTGTGCCTTTGGCTGTTTTCCTGATTCTTAGAACCCCAACTCTATCTCTGATTGCCACACACTGACTGCAAAGAACCAAATGCTCTTATTTTCTAGCAGTCTATTGTTTTGTGTTTCTCAGGATTTGTTTTGGTATTTTGCTTCTTGGGCTTTCCTTTCTTTCTTTTTCTTTCTTTCTTTCTTTCTTTCTTTCTTTCTTTCTTTCTTTCTTTCTTTCTTTCTTTCTTTCTTTCTTCTTTCTTTCTTTTTTTGTACGTCTGTTTGTATTTGTCATAAACCTGTGCACAATTATTTTGTATAGGATTAAGCAAATTGTTGTTACTAAATAGATTAAGGTAGCATTGCCATGGATTTTCTATGCCTTCTGTTGGCTTCTTTTGCCCGAAGGCTATTTATACAGAAGCACCCTCACTAAGAGGAGACAGAAACACTTTCAGTTTCCATCATGTCAGAGCCTGATGCAGCTCTTCAAACACACTGAAGCTTGGAGCATTATTAGGCCACTTTACCCTTCATTAGAAAATTAGCTTAATCTAATTTAGAATTTAAATCACATTTCCACAATCCCCTACTTTTTGGATTTTTCTTTGCAGTTGTGTGAAGAGATTAATAATCAGATTTCATCCAGAGGAAATACATTTACCTAGATATTGCTTACAAGCATGTAAAAAATATATGAAATGCCAGCTGAATTTTAAGGTGTTTTGAAGAAAGAAACATTGCGCATTCTCATCCAACAGGAATGTGTTACTAACACTCAAAGAAAAAAAATGGTTTGGCTACAGAACCGAGGAATGTATTTTTGTACAATTTGAGAACATTAAGGAAATTGAATAGCAAGTGCAAATAGCTTTGGATGATGTACTTATATTTTAAAGTATGACTTTTCCTGTGTTTTGGAAAATACCATTTTATGAACTGAATTTGAACTTAAAAGTTCAGCTTACTACAGGTTAGATTACTATTCAAATAGTTTAAGACAATATAAAATTTCTGTACTGTGCATATCATAACTCAGAATAAAAAGGCAAACAGCAAAAATTAGGACTACAATATCCCATGTCCTTTTACTGTCTACTATATTTACTTGACCTTGTTTCTTTGTGTCTGTTACCTCACTGGAGTATGTTCACATTATATTTAAATCTCCTCAAGTACTTTTTTTAATTGCAACAATCTTATTGCGATGAGGCCCTAAAATATAGAACTAAACTCATTATAACCCATCTCTAACCACAGTTTTGAGAACAATATGAGACATACATATTTTCCATATCATCAAAGGCAAAGCCATTTTACCTCTGAGACCTCAGAATACATGATGTGGCCCAAAAGAAAAATAAAAGTCAATGCCTAATTTTACTCTGGAATTACATATTTATTGGTCTATTTCACTTAACCTAGAAGGTCATCAGTACACAACTTTGTGCTCTACAATAAAGTATATAAGGTTGTGAATTTTGCTTACTACTTTCTAATATTATCATTTGCATACATTTTATGATTTTCACTCAAATTTTGCAAAATAAAATATGAAATACCAGTAGGAGGGGTCTGCCCTGGCATATAATAGCAGTCACTCAGTGTCAAAAATAAGAAGCAATTTCTATTTCAATAAATATGAAATTAATAATTGATGTACACTAGAAGAAAATATTATAAACTATAGTAATGAATAAACTAAGCATAAAATTGTATATTTTACAATTGACTTTACTGTTCTCAATAAGGTTACCAGGTATCTTTTGACTTCTCTACATTTTACTCTTTTCTTCCCAGATTTTCTTCCAACCATCCTTGTGGCAGTTAATCTTGATTGCCAACTTGACTGGCTATAGAACATGTAGGGGATTAATAAAAGACAATTCTGGGGCAAGTAGCAATTCAAGTTTGGATGCCAGTTTATTTCTCAGTCTCAAAGCTATTTCCTTTAAGATTAAATCTTTAAATCAATAATTTGTCATTTCCATATTTAAATTTGTGTCACAGTCTAGAAGTAATAGAGATTAATTTGATTTTAAATCTTTATTGACAGCATGATATTATGAATATTGTAATTTACAAATGTCTGTTCACATGTTCTTTCACATGTTTTAACATAGCCCCAATATTTTTTCATGTATTTCATTTTAAATCTAATTCTCTATCTTTGCTTTGAACAAATGAAGCCACATGTCATTATTCCCAAGTACCTATCTTTACTCAAAGTAGATGTAAAATAGCTAAAAGTTTTATAGGCAATAATTCTGCTGTTAAAATGCTTACACCATGAGTTGAGTCATCTTTATGTAGCAATATTTAAGGAATTGAAGAAGACCTTCTAGTTTTGATTTTCATAGTTGAAGAAAGAGGTGATAATTTTTTAGAGATTTAGGGAAACTACCAACTATTTCTGAATTTCTAAACAGAACAAATGTCACATAATGGAGATCAAAATATCAGTTACATGTTTGGTAAAGGCTGTCCTAGACATTTTGCCTTCAGATTCTAGAAATAAGGGTAATGATAACAAACCATTGCTAATTGGCATCCAGATCATTCACAGAGTCACAAGGATAGTCAGAATTGCACATTCCTCTTTTCTAAGGCCATGAGTCCCATTATGATGGATAGAACCTATTCATCTGGATAGGCAGCCAGTCCAAAGAATAAGGATCCAAACAATTAAGTCATAAATAGGCACTTCCTTCTCCCCAAGTTATCAAGTACAGAATTTGTGCCTCCATGGGCTGATATGTGAGACAAAGTCTAAAGGAAAGAAGCTTAAGACCTCCTAATACTCTCTCTAAGGTGCAGTAAAAGTTTTCTCTCATCTGAAGAAGTATGACCAGTGGGTTTTCACACTTCGTTTTAGTGTTCATGTATAAAAAGACTCAAAGACAATTACCTGAGCTGGAATATGATATATAATATTTAAGTGGAAGGAAGTTTTCATGAGAAAATCTTTACATTTAGAAGTCTATAGAGTCAGGTATCACAGGTTTTTTCCTCTGCAAACATTCTCATATATTCTCACATCAACTACACAGCAGCCCCTGTTCTGGGATCTGAGGTTCACCAGGAAAATAAGTAGAATATCCCAGCACTGGAGGAACTTAGATGTCAATGAGATAAAATTGTCAGCTGCCATAGACCCAAATTAAAATAGAGATGACATTCCATTATTCAAATAAATAGTCAAGATCACAACTACTTTATATGAACAGTTGTTTTCTTTGCTTCAGATACTAGGAGACACCACACACACATGCACATAATATCTGAAGGGAAATGTAAAAATAAAATGAAACGAAGATCCTCCTAATTTGCTTTTGGTAAGTAGAAAGTTTTTGAAAAAAAAAAAATACTGAGAGCTTATAGACCTGGCCATGACTCAGGTTGAGAAAATATGTTAAACTTGACTTCAAGAAGGTGATAGAAATGAGAGGCCTTCTTCACCTAGATAAGTAAAATTCACAGAGCTGAAATGTGACCAGTGTAGAGAAAAATCAGCATGGTATGTTCTAAAACAAAGAGATGTAGCTACAGAGAAAAAGATGTCTTAAAATAGCAGCAATATACCCTGAATCCTACTAGTAAGGTAAAACTCACTGATATTTTGTTGTATTCCATATCATATATTTTTCCTGTCCACCAAATTTGTAAAGGCAATAGCTCATAGCTGTCTTCTGACTTTAGAAAATGGATTACATTATGTATTTCTTCTAACATTGCACCTTTCTTAGAAAATGGATTACATTATATATTTCCCCTAACATTGTGCCTTTCTTACTAAGTGAATTCTTGAAAATTGCACAAATTTTATCAATTTGAATGTGTTTTAATTTCTGTTTTTAGTTGGTTATTTCTAGGATAGCTAGCTAAAAAAGTTTAGGAGCTTTGTAATGAAAACTCTATCAGCTTTTCCATTTATTTTTTCTTCTAAAATATTTTATTTCCTTTTGCTTACAAACATGCTGCAAGCATTATTTATTTCTGCCTTTGAAAATGGGAAACTCCTTTTTTTAGCCTACTAATGATTTGAAAATCATTGTTTTAATAAGCTTTTAAGTCCTATGGAAAACAAAACAAAATCAAATAATATTATATTTTAACAGCTGAAAAACGATAGAAACAGTTACTTAGTGCATAATGTACTGAAGCCAATATGAGAACATTCCAAGAGAACAAGGCAGGCAGAAGAAGAAAAAATAAATTACATTAACATCAGCAGTTCCAAACTGGGAAGTTCAGCTATTCATAGCTAAGTTGTTCAAGAAAGGAGATTATCAACTGCCAGGTGAAGAAATTCAGAAGGACCCTTGTTGGGAATACGGTTCATGAAACACTGAGCTCTGGAATCTGAGTCATCACTCATAATGCACCAGTCTGCATTTGACTGAGAATTTCCCACCACTCCTAGACTCGGTTGCTGGACTGCGATCAGCGTCCAAAGAAGACTACCAGTCATTTCCACTGGATTACTGCTCATTCATATCCATTAGAAATGAAGCCCATCTATGCCATACATGGCTGAAATCTGTGTCTTTTATATAAGCCAGTCCAGATTTTATCTTTTCAATGCTCAGATTTTCCAATGTTTCAGGAAGAGGTAGAACTGTTACCTACTGGGGTGTGTCTAGCAGGAACCAAAACCTAGATTTTGGAGGTAAGATGAATGGAACACATTGAGTGGTACATTGTTACTATTCGTTAGAACTTAAGCCAAACAAATCAACTGTAGAATATTATTCCATTTTACCTATCTACTGTTAGTTATAAACATTAAACTTGAGTTTATTGGTTTCCTAAACTTGAAAGCAAAAAGTAAGATTCCAGTGAATGGCGATGGTAACATAGTCTCCAACACTGCACATTCTGATGGTTGAAGTTCAGTGAAACCTGACTGAGCTGCTTTGGGTGAATGTCACTGATCAGTCACCTTGGTGAAGGTAAGGTCCAGCGTACACGCTCTATTCCCAAATCCTGCGATGGAGTCAAGTTCATCAGAACTACAGATGCTGAGAAGGCAGGAGGGTGTAGATCTCATATCATTTCATGGAAATTATTAAAAGAAATCTGAACAAGTGATAGATAAAACACTCTCCAGAAAAAGAAAACTTAATATTGTTAAATGCCAAAAAGAAATACAAAGTTTTAATGATATATTATCTAGGATCTCTTGTATTTAATTTGATTAAACATTTCCAAAATTCATATGGTGAATAAAGTAGACAAGAAAATTTTCATAAAGTGAATAATGAGTGGAAATTTTTAATCTTGGATTCACAAATCCCCAAAATAAAAAGATCAAGTGGAGGTAATATTACAATTAAAACAAAGTTTAATTAATCAGCTAAATTAAATGGGCCAGCAGATTTTCCATCTGCAAGAAAATAAATTATATAGTTACTTTGCAAAGAATTGTGTGTCAAAATAAATTCAATTTAGAATAATAACTGAAGAAAATAGAAGTAAAAATATTATTGGTGTACATAAAAATTATTTCTTGGCATGTTGTTCTAGGCACTCTTCTAGACATAGTTGTAATCAAGTCACTCATCCTCCAATAGTTTTGATTTTATAGATAAGAGAACTAGACACCAAAAAGTTAAATAACTTATTAGTAATTTTAAATCCATAGCAGAGGACCAGTGAGATGGCTCAGCGGTGTAAGTGCCTGCCTGGCAAGCGCAAGGGCCCGAGTTCGTACTCCCGGAACCCACATACGAAAAAAGGGCTGGTGATATCACTCAGCAGCACAGGCACCTGCTGGTGCAGGAGCTCCTGAGGTCGACCCCCAGTACTCACAAAAAAATAAAAAATAAAAAAAGTAAATCCATAGCAGATACTGTATATTCAATACTTATTTTTATATATTATAAAATAAGGAAAAGCATCATAACATTTTATTATCTTTGATATAGTGGAGATAGGTATTATTCTGAGTATTAGGAATTTAAAACACTGAATTTATTTACTGTTGCAAACCAAATTTAATGTGTTTGGAAGTTACATTCACAATGACAGAAAATGTATTGTTCATGATTGGTAAGCAGAAATCTCTTTTTTCCTAAGGTCTTAAAAATGATCATCACTGTGTTATTTTTAATAACTGCATAACACATGATCACAAAGACTGTTTAATTAAACAACAAACTTTTCAACTAAGTTTCCATAGGTCAAAAGGCTAGAGATGTCTATGCTGGGTCATCTCCTCAGAAACTTACCAGGCCAAAATCAAAATGGTGGATAATCTGAGTTTTCATCTTCTAAACTCACTTAGGTTGTTGATAGACTTTACTTGATTGAGGCTGAAAAACTTAGGCCCCTATTTCTTGCTGGTTGTCAACTGGAGTAATTCTCAGCTTCTAAAGGGTATCTTCAGTCCTAACCATGGGGCGCTCTCAAAACACTGTATTTATGTCTTCAACATCAGAAGGAGAATCTCTAGCAGTCTAGTGCCATGGTATATTATGTCATTTCTACCTGTTAGATGTACTCATAAAAAAGCCTGTATAAAGCTTTTTAATTTCTGAGTACTAGGAAATTTCAAATCTTTGTACTAAAATTTAGAAGTCATTTACAGCATAAGGAACAAAAAATTTAAAGTTACATCTACCATTTTGGGAAGGCAAAGTCACAATACTTCTTTCTAGTTTCTGAAAGAAATACAATCATAAATTAATTATTTTTCAAATTTAGAACAGATATCCAAAAATAGACTAAGAAATAGAGTCAACAAACTGAATAAATTAAAATGCATTTCTAAGGTAAAAGACACCTAGAATAAAATTGAAATGTAAATGATAGAACATAAGATGAAAGTATTATTAATGGATATGACAGAGAAAAAGTTAATTAAATTAAACTAAATTAAGTTAATGCAAAAGACTCCTATAAGTTAATAAATAAAACAACTTAATTTTAAAGTGGTAAATAATATGAACAAGTAATTTACAGAACAGAAAATGCAAGAGTGTAATAAACATATTGTAAGATGTCCAGCATTATTAGATATAAGAAAAATGCAAGTTAAACCAACAGAGAAAAATCTCTTGTCACCTTTTCACTGAAAGGTATAGAGGATTAAATACCCTTGCATAATCTTGGTGAATCTGTAAATTATAATATCTTAGAAAATAATATTTACTAATAATTAAAATATATGTACTATTGGAACCAGAATTTTTCTCCTGTAATTTTTATATACAGGTGTGAAAATGTTTTTCAATAATTGAGAGTCATAAGAATGCCCAACAATTAGTATAAAACTTCAGTAACAGTGTTGACAACCTAAGTATAGAATATGGTTGATCACACATTAAATTCATTATTTACAACTACAAATACTTAAAAGATGACAAATTAAATTTTTACCTAATATATATCCATTTGGAAAGATGTTCATAGCATATTTAAGTCAATATAATTAAGTTACCATGTCTTGCATACAATCCCATAGTTTTGAAAATAAAACATATCAAAAGAAAATGAAATTATAATGTGTTTGTTTGTGAAAGACACTATTTTGGAAACATATACTATGTACCAAAATTAATAATTTTCTTTCTGTGTTCTATATTCAATCGAAATAAGTCCTTTATTTTTTTCAGGAACATATTACTATTATTTAAATGCCATGTATCTTTAGGTCAGTATGACCTTAATCTAGGAAAATGTTTTGCATAATCTTTCTCCTGATATTTAACATATTTGCTCTTGAACTATAACTGTAACAATGTTTGTCTTTTACCTTCTTTTCACAAAACATCTGTCTGAACACAATGTTGTTAGCTCTGAGTCAATTCTTACCTCTGTTCTGCATTTCCAAATCCATATTATACTTTTGTTTGTTCACTGGTTTCCACTCAGCTGATATTGACTATTCCATAGAAAAACTTTCCAGAGTTATAAACCAAATATATTTGACAAAGGGATTAGTCTTCTATGTGCTGAAAAAAATCTGTGCCACAGAACTTGACAGTTGTTTTTAGTGTATATTAATTTGAAAACTCCTTGTAGGAACTCTGCTTGTAGAGCAATGAGAAGAATCCTGACTCTTACTACACATACACACATAAGAAAGTGACTAATATACTGGGAATGAGAAGAAGAGAATTAATGATTTTTACTCAAATTGTATTTAAAGGGAAGATAGAAGCAGCATGAAGACACAAAAACCTAGGTGTTCATTTGCTTATTTGTGTTTTAAACTGTTAATTCTCCCCTTGGAAAGATTACTCTAACCTGCTTTCTTAAACAGAACTAAGATCTGACCATGATGTCATTATAATTATGAAGGCAGTGTACAAAGTAGCCACTTATAGGAAAAAAAAAAAAAAACAAAACTCTGTTTTTTCAATCTTCTGGTTTTATGTTAGTTTTAAAAATGTAGTGCATTTTTATGGAACACATTTTACTTCCATTCACAAGTCTCTTGTTATTATTCTTCAACACCACATTATCACCAATGTAAAACTAATGGAAAGTTTTTTTTTTTTTTTTTTTTTTTTTTTGGCTCTGCTTATATGGCTTTATGTGGTACAGGCTGCCACAAGGAAATTCCACAGACCAAGGGGCTTAAACAACATACATTTGTTTTATCACAATTCTGAAGGCTGGAAAGCCCAAGGTTTAGGTTCCAACAGAATTTGGGTTAGGTTACAATGTTCTTCCTGGCTCACAAACTGTTGTGTCAGTTTTTGCATGGCATTTCCTGGTTACCTGCACGTGGGGAAAGGCAGAGAGATACAGAGAGAGAGAGAGAGAGAGACAGACAGAGACACAGAGATTGAGACACAGAGATTGAGAGAGAAAGATCTCCCTTCCTCTTCCTCTTCTTCTTCTTATAAACCACCCATTCCCTTGGTTTAGGACCTACTCTTTTGACCTCATTTAACTTTATTTCTAAAAGCCATATTCCCAAATGTATCCACATGAGAGTTAAGGTGTCAGCATGTTCATTCTGGGCAGGGACACAATTAGGCCCATAGAACATAATCATGTTTATTATTTCATTTATTTTAAAGCAATATCTAAGTGTGTTGTAAACAAGGAAAGTGGAGGATACAGTGGTATACATAACTAGTTATAATGCAGACTCTATATAAATAAATATATCATTTAATTCATTAGTTCTTTTAATAAATATTTTCAGAGGCCTATTCTAGAATATAGGTACAGAAAGTCCAAAATATTATGTAAATAATTTTAATGCTTGAGATTTAGGGAAAACTTGAGATATCCTGATAGTTATAATAATTTTGATAACCTACTCTATAGTCAACATTCTAGAATATGTTTTGGGGAAAAAATGACCACATATACCACAGACCATCATTAAAATAATAACATGCTTATCAATCTCTTAATTTCACTAGAAATTGCTATTATAAATTTTAAATTCTAATTTGACTGGGTTAAGGGATACCCCAATGGTTGAAAAACTGCTATTTTTGGATGTGCCGGTAATGGGTATGTGGATGGAGAAGATATTAGCATTTAAATCAGTAGCCTGAGTAAAGAAGCTTTACCAATGTAGGCTGGTATTGAATTGAATAAAAAGGCAAATACAATGGTATCTGGAGCTTGAAAATTCATTTTCTCCTGTTTGTAGACATCAGAGCTCCACCCTCATGGGCCTTAAGACTCAAGGATTTATTCCAGCATCACCCTAGATGGTCAGGCTTTTGGAATCAGACTAAGAGTTATACTATTGGCTCTCTTCCTTTTCAGGACTTTAGAAACAGACTAAACACCACCGGCTTTCCTGCATCTCCAGTTTGCAGAAGGTATAGTGTGGAATATTTTATTTTACAAAATTGTAGGCCAATTCCCATATTAAATGTATTTATCTATCTATCTAACATCTATCTACCTATCATCTAACTATCCATCTATCTAAGCATTCATCTATATCTTACTGGCTCTGTTTCTCTGGAAAAACTAATTTCTAAGTATGTCCATACCATACTGTATAATGAACAGTCACAAGACTTTTTTCACATTCAATAACTATTTTTACTCAGCAATCAATCACACTAGCAAGTGCAAAGAAATGGAGACTTTGCACTTAAATCCTAATTAATTTAGTAGATAACAGAGAAATTTCAAATTGGATCTAGAAAGCTTCCCAGGTGGGTCATATATGTTATAATAAATAAGTCAAGAATGATATTTATTACCTTAACTCTTCTATTATCACCAGTGAATGTAGTTAGTTTCAAATTATAAAAAGCACCCCTATGTATACATTTCCATGCTTTTTAGTGTGTCCATATGTGACAGTTAAAATGCATTGTTAACTCGTTTGGCTTTCAAGTCACCAGGAGATTAGCAAAGCACATTTCTGGTTGAATCTGGGTGGGTCATTGAGGTGTGAACTTGAATATTGTATCTGGTGCCTTCCTCTCTGACACTATTCACCTGGTTGCTTTCAGGCAAACATAAACTAAGCAGCTCTGCTCTACCACAACGTTCACCATGCTGTTTCTTCCTTAAAGTTAACTTACCTTGAACTAAGTCCATGAGCCAAATAAAGCCTTTTCCTTTAAATTGTAGGTATCAGGTATTTTGTTTAGCAAGGGGGAATGTGAATGATATAACACACATCTCTTCATTGCCATTATCTTAGTAAAATATATCATTACAAAGGCAATACTTAAAATGCCATGTGGCCTTTCTGTTTTCCCTCTTCTGTCATTTGAAACCCACACTCCATTTTTTTTTTTTTTTTATGACCACCACCCTGGTCCAATATGCCTTGTGTCTTGTCTGGACTCAGTACTTGTCTCCTAACTTTTTAAGACCCTTTCAGTACACTGCAGCACAGGCAATCAATCAATAAACAAACAAAAGCAAAAAGAGATGTATGTTTGCACACACATGCACAATTCATACTCTCCTTCTCTATTTAAGTATACATCTTCTTTAATGTACTGTAGGTGTTTAACAAGCTTAATTTTCTTTCAGTTACCTAAAGGAGCCTTAGTCACACTTTCCTTAAGATACATTTTTCCTTCAGGATAGTAAACATTTCCCATTCAGATTTCAGTTAAATCTGTATTTTTAATTCTTTTAATTTGTCAGAATAGAAACTCTGCTGTATGTTTTTTTCCTATTTCCAGTGCTATTACATAATATTTATCATAATATGAAATTATATTTTTGTATGAATCTTTGAATAATGTTTTCCCATTCCCTAACAAATCCTATTGTGTGAGCTTCCTTAGAATAGATGAAAAGAATATTTTGCTTAGTACAAGATTATTTTGCCGACCTAGTGCCTAAAGCACTGTAAAGACCTGACATACTCATTGCCAGGATGCATCAATGTATGTATGCTTATGCTTCTAAATTTAGCAATAAAAATATTCTTTCCTTTAAAAAGTAGACTTTCAAAATCTGATTTGTGGTAGAGCTATTTTAAGACTTACTGAACATCCATATACTCTGTGTACCTCTCAACCCCACCCCCTGAGTCACCGAATGAAATATGATTGCCCTGGTGAATCACATAGGACTTTCATCAAGTCAGATATGAACCTAGGTGCATTAAGCCACTGAAAGTCTTGGATAAATTTGTTGCTGAATTACAGCCTGTGCTAACTTGTCCAATACATATGTTACAATGTATGAAATCATTAGCAAGCTTCTTTTACACAGTTACATTTAGACTTTCTTAAAGAACAATATGGAGGTGTATTTTAAACCTATTTCAGCATCATTCATATTTAATTTAAAGACTAATATCATAGTCTTTTTTTTTTAATGTGGGTACCGGGAGTCAAATTCAGGACCTTGCACTTGCCAGCTGGTGCTTGTGCCACTGAGTGATATCACCGGCCCTTTTTTCCTTTATGTGGGTACTAGGAGTTGAACTCAGGACTTCACACTTGCCAGGCAGGTGTTTATGCAGCTGAGCTATCTCACCGGCTCTCATAATCTTTTAAAAACTACTCTAATAAAGACTGGAAACACTCTAAATACATTTTCTCTGAATTGAGTCAACAAACATTATCATGATAAAAAAGTATTATTGTCATTCAGTCATCAAGTCAACTTTGCTGTGTTTATTATAATCAGAGCAATAAACTTATTTAAAATCCACATCATTGCTAAAGTCTACATTTTCCCCCAAAACTATTCATGTTGTTAATGTAGTTTTACCTATTAAAGAAAATCTGCTATGAATCAGTTCAAACTCTGGAGTTTGTGGAGAGTGGCTGAAGCTGAAGTTTGATCACACATTTGGGACTGGAACAAGATTGGTCCCAAGAACAAAGAGCACCCAAGGGGAGCCACATGAACAAGCTGCTACAGCTCTGAGAACTTGAGGCACCCCGAGGCTGTCATGCAACCATGTTGCTAGGCAGAGGGTGTCACATGACATCAATTTGCCAAATGTATAAATAAATATGCTACAGTGGTTGAGCAGTTCCTTTCCCCCCACCTGGAGAGAGGGATCAACTTGACCTCAGCTTTCTGAATTGTGACTCTTATCTTTTTTTCTGCATCATCTCACCATCCTTCCCCCACAGGAACTTCAAGAGCTTGGCTGGACACAGCATAATGGCAGCCACACAGGTACTTGGGGTACAAAGAAATAGCAGGTGAGAGGACAATTCTCATTGTGTGCACAAAATGGGGAGAAGTACGTTGATATCATCAATATTGATCACAGAGGTGTATTGATATTGATATTGATATCATCAGGTGTAAAACATGGGGCAAACAGGTTCTCAAGAACAGCAGATATATATAGAAATGCTTGTTGTATTACTGTTTTCTGTATTTACTTTTTCCTTGTGGACATGGATTAGGGAGTGTCTTAATGATCATATGCTTATTGAAACAACTACAGAGAATTTGGTGAGGAGCACTATATTAAAATCAAGTCCTGAGTGGAAAAAAAGATGACAGAACAACAGCCCTCAACAGAGCTTAAACCCTCTAGCTTTGTTCAATTAGATAAGGAAGGAGCAGTGGGGGACAAAAAAGACTTTTCCCCACTAGAGGAGTGTTTCACTGCAACTTCCACTTTGCAACCACCCAAACTAAAGCCGGTAAACTCAATTAAGCCACAAGCAGCAATTTCTACCTCTTCAATTCAGAGAAATTTTGCGCATCACAGGTTGAAATTTCCACCTCTCAGGGAGAAGAGGTATTTTCTCTCTATCCCTTGCAATTGGCACTAAAAGAAGCCAGATGGGCAAGGGAGTCTATGGAGGGTTTTCAACGTATCTACCCTGTTATGGAACTTGAACTCCCCAATAACCCAGGACAAATTATACATCTTCATGAAGCTGTACCGTTTGAGACCCTAAAAGAATTAAAGCAAGCTACCACTACCTATGGCCCGATGGCCCCTTTTACCTTGGGTTTAATAGAGCTCATAGGACAACAGATGCCCCAAATGATTGGAAAGGAATAGCTAAAGCATGTTTAAGTGCAAGGTATTATTTATTGTGGAAAGCAATTTTTTTTGAATTGTGCACAGATCAGGCCTTTCACAATGCCACTAACAGCATAGCCATTACAAAAGACATGTTAACCAGAGAAGCTATTTTTGCTGCCACAAATAATCAACTAACTTCTGAATTTCAAGTACATGAACAAATTAAAATAGCTGCCACAGGACTTGGAGGGAGCTTCCTTCAAATAGTGAGACATCACTTGATCTGACAACCATTCACCAGGGTCTTGATGAGAATTTTCAGGATTTTGCAGCATATCTAGTGCAGGCTAGTGGGAGGATTGTCAGCAACTCAGAGGTTAACAAGTTAATTGCTCAACAGTTGTTTGAATTGATCAATGGCCCCTCACTCAGAAGAAGCTTACAGCAGATCATACACTGGTTAATTAACAGATGACAGTGGAACACCTAGAATACTCCAATAGCCCTTATATTACTCCAATTTTCATAATAAAAAAGAAGTCAGGAATGTTGAGATTGCTGCAGGATTTGCAGGCCATTAATCACACCATGGAACTTATGGGAGCACTTCAACCAGGATTGCCCAGTCCTGTATTTTTTATAATCCCTCTTCATTCTCAAGATAAAAAATGTTTTGCCTTTAGTTTACCCTCTATCAACCATCAGGCCCTATGTGCCATTTCCAATGGTGTAGTCTGCCACAAAGAATGGCAAGTAGTCTGACCTTATGCCAAGAGTTTGTGGCTGCAGCCATTTTGTTAGTCTCATCCATCTGTTTATCTTATTCATTACATGATGATATTCTTCTAGAATCCTCATCCACCTTGCACCAAGTATTTATCCAATTAAATAATGCTCTTCATAATGCAGGGCTAGTGGTGGCCCCCGAAAAGTTGCAAACTATGGCACCTTTTTCATATTTGGGTCACCTTATCTAACAGAGACATATTGTGCCCCAAACTGTTCAGATCCAGGTTAATCATCTTGCAACCTTAACTGATTTTCAGACTTTTCTTGGTAATATTAATTGGTTCCACCCAGCTCTTAAGCTAACAACTTATGGTGTAGGCCTTCTCTTTGACATTCTCTAAGGGGACCCAGCCCCCACCTCTCCAAGGACACTTATGTCAGAGGCTAAAACCACCTTGGACAAAGTTAATCTGGCTCTTTCTAATGTTCAACTCTCTAGAGTTGACCCATCTTTACCAATGTTTTTAATTATCTTTTCAACTCAGCATATGCCCGATGGGGTCCTTTGGCAGCCTCAGGGCCCTTTATAATGGCTACATATACCACATGCTCCACATAAGGCCATTACTCCTTTTTATGATGCTGTGGCAGAACTGATCACATGTAGACAAACATGTGCTGTTCAGCTCTGTGGTCGTGGGGTACAAACTATCATTGTTCCCTTTTATTCTGTTCAATAGTGGCTGTGGCAATTTTTGTCCTCTTGGCAATCTGCATTGGCTAACTTGCCTGGTGTTATCAATTTTCATTATCCTTCTGATAAATTAATTCAATTTGCTTCCCTCACACCCTTTGTTTTCCCTTCAAAAATAAGTTGAGTCCCCATAGCAGGAGGCATCTCCGTTTTCACAGATGGGTAATCTTTGGGAAGGGGAGGTTGTGTAACAGCCTTCTCTTCCGAAATACAGGATACCAGTTTCTCTTCTGCACAAAAGACTGAATTACAGGCTGTTATATGGGTCATGCAATATTATTCATTTACTTCAATTAACCCCTTTTTAGACAGCGCTTAGTGTTTGTCTACATGTGATCCGTTCTTGTGGTATGATGTGCCACATTGAAACCGCGACTATACACACTAGCCAAGAAGATATTTTTCATTTATTTCACACTCTCCAATGTGCAGTTTGGTCACACCATGTCCCCTATTTTATCAATCATTTATGTTCTCATTCCCAATTACTGGGGCCTCTCACTGAGGGAAATGCTGCAATAGACAGATTGCTAGCTACTATCACTGTTACTCCCTCAGATGCCATTCAACAGGCTTCTGCCTCCTGTGCCACTTTCATCAAAACACTCCTGCCTTGCACAAACAGTTCCATTTAACTTGGGAACACACTGGACAAATTGTTAAACAACGTTCCTCATGCATACTACATCATCCCTCACTGTCTATGGGAGTTAATCCCTGAAGGTTATACCACAATCTTCTCTGGCAAAGGGATGTCATTCACATTCTTAAGTTTGGCTCTCTATACTGGGTCCATGTTTCTGTTGATACATCCTCAGAATTTATTTTTGCTTCTGCCCACACTGGTGAAGTGGCTGAACATGTCATTGCTCATTGCTTGGATACCTTTGGTATCCTTGGCTGCCTGTGGGCACTTAAGATTGACAATGGCCCAGCCTATATGAGTGCTGCCTTCCAAACATTTTGTAAAACTTTTCATACTTCTCTTATCACAGGAATTACTTATAACCCTCAAGGTCAAAGAATTGTTGAGCATGCTCAGCATACGCTCAAAATTCAACTACAAAAACAAAATGGGCAATCCTTCCCTATAAATTTACACCTCATAATAGGCTTCATTTGGCAGTATATACTATTAACTTTTTAAACCCTACAAGGGATGGAACTACAGCAGCAGAAAGACAATTCAATCACATAGAAGAAAAATGCTAGAAAGGGTCCTTTGGAAACATCTTCATATGGGACAATGAAAGGGACTCAGCCCAGTGCTAATTTGGGGTCAAGGGTATTCTTTTGTCTTTCCAGAGAACGTTGAATGGCCTATCTGGGTGCCAGATCATGCTGTCTGGAAGTATTATGGACCCAGACCCAGAGAAGGAGTTGATTCCACCTTTCAAGAAGCTGATGCTCAGTTTTATGACAGTGATGCCTCAGAGACCATGCCACAGCCGATAGACAAAGATGGAGCTAGATCTGGCCCAGGACCAGTTAAAGAAATTGAGCCAGGATGCCCACGAGATGGTAACCAAAAATGGGAATCGCAGGTCTGAGAAGGTGATAGAGTGCATGGAGATAACCGAGCTGAAAGTTACACAAAAGAAAGGGACCAGTATTCTTAAGACAAAAGTTACCAGTATTCTCAAGACAAAAAATTTAAAAATTATGTATTAATTATAGATAAAAGATTTTATTCCTTCCAAATTTTTCTTGTAAGAGATCTCTGCTGATTGACCTACAAATAATTCTGGCTAATCTATTTATAATTACAAACTTCTAAAATTGTAAAAGAGTTATTATAATTCAATTTGGTCAAAATTATATTTGAGTGCACTCTGATTTTGTAAGGTATTTGTCTGTTTGTTCAATCTGTTAGGCTATGTATTTGTTTCTTTGTTTGTCATATCAGTGAACAGCTGTTTTTTATTTGAGCTTAACTATTTTTTATTTTTCTCTTTTCCTTTTCTCTTTTGCATTTTTAGATCATTTGTTCATTATTTAATTTGGTTTATAAATTTAAAAAGCATGCTTACAGCTGGTTGCCAGCTGATCAAAATGATATCAAATTTGTTTTTTCTCATAGGTCATCAAAAAGTTGTTAAGGTAATTAAACAAAAATTCCTCAAGGTGGGGAGAAATTATTGGACAGGACTTCAGTTAATGAACAAGAAAGTGGCTGCATGGAGATATTTTCCAGTTCTTGTTCATTAATAGGAAGCCCCAATGATCTCTATAGCCTTATGGAAGATACCCCAATAAATGTTAAAATATAATTAAAATATATTATTGTGATATGTTTACATTGGTTATCATCAAAAATTAAGTTTTTTAGACAATAAGGTTTTTGATTTAAAGATGCTCTGGTACAAAGGTTTTCATATGGCTACGACAATTGATTGTGATTAACCTTGTGGTGTATTAAATGTATTCATGTCTCCAGATGTACAGGCCTTCCAAAATGTAAAACAGGGATTGTTTATGGTGATAGACTTTTCTTTTAGATTCAGATCTCTGGCTTTAACTAAAACTTATGTGACATATATGCTATGTATATGCCATTATACTTAGAAATGCCTAGACATTAAGCAGTCCAGACAATGTCACAAATTTCTCCAGTGACATCTCATTAAAGGTGAACAAGTTAGGCAAAAGCTTCTTATGTACTAGATAGGAATGATTGACTAAGAGGGCCATTTTATGTAAGAATGAAAATTCAGGTGTGTTACAAAAATGTCATCATGATTGTCATGTTACAATATTATGTATAGTTTTGATTTCTAATTTTCTGTGTAAAATATATAACTATTGTCTGTTACAGGGATTCAAATGTTAAAACATCCATGGTTGTGTAGGAAATAATGGTTCTCATTTGTATAATATTAAGGTCACTGCTCCAAATACAATGTAATGTCATTAACCTTCTCTTCCAGATGTTCAACAACTGAGGTTTGGAGACCAAAACCTAGAAAGATAGATGGGCTAGGAGGAGAGCCAGTATTTTGGCCCCAGCCCTCCTAGGTCAATGAGGACCCAGGACATAACAGAACATCTTCAGTGACATCCTATAACTTGGTGAGTCTCCAGTCTTCTGACTAAGGAAGTTGTGGGACCACAGAGGAAAGTGATCAGTAATGTATAGTGTGCCTAAGGATAGTCACTGAGAGAGAAAAATATCACAAGCTTTCACAGAAAGCAACTTGGTCAATCAATGGCCATGACTCATCCAGATGGCTGACACTGACAGAAGAACTAAGAGGTGCTATACAAGGTTCCAAGGTAAATCTGAGGAGACTTAAATGACCTTGATTGATAACAGATTAGTTATAATTAATACAGGTCTCACCATAACTGGGTCTTGAACACCCTACAGAAAAGTATAACTACAAGAGCTATAAAACAATGCCACAGTAATATGCTAGCTATAAAAGAAACTCAAATCACTAACACCTTCTGAAAATTTTCAGCTACACTGGTAACTGACTACTGTTATGGATTAATGGGTTGTACAGGGTTAAACTGCTGAATGCAGGGACTTAAAATCCTTGAACTGGAGATCTTTAGCCTAAATGAGTAAGTTTACTCAGAATAAAATTTATTCAAGAATGAGGTCTTCTGCAGGGTCCTCCAAACACAGTTCCTCCAACTTCAAGTGACCACCCATCACTTGCAACTACAAAACAGGAAAGGGGGAGATGTGGGGAGTGATCACATGTGTGGGGCTGGAGCAAGGCCGATCCCAAGAACAAAGAGTGCCCAAGGCGAGCCACATGAACAAGCTGCTCCAGATTCGAGAATGTGAGGAGCCCTGAGGTTGCTATGCAACCATGTTGCTAGGCAGAGGGGTGTCACATGACATCAACCTGCCAAATGTATAAATAAATGTACTGCAGTGGTTGAGCAGTTCGTTTCATCCCATCTGGAGAGAGGGCTCCACCTGACATCAGCTTTCTATATTCTGACTTTTATCTTTATTTCTCCATCTTCCCACCATCCTTTCCCCTGGGAATTTTGAGAGCTGCACTGGATGCAGCAGCATTTAACTCTTTTCAGATTGTTACATTCTCTATTAAATAGTCTAACTTTTTTGTCTGAAGACACATGTGTATTGTGTGTATTATCATATTTGTATCAAAGAATGTATTGTTTTTCTATTCGTTTTATTTTGTGGGTACCGGGGTTAGACCTCAGGACCTCACATGCCAGCAGGAGCCCATGCCACTGAGCAATATCACCAGCTCTTTTTCATATGTGGGTTCCAGGAGTCGAACTCGGGCCCTTGCGCTTGCCAGGCAGGTGCTTACAAGGCTGAGCCATCTCACCAGCCCGTTTTTCTATTCTAATACCATTTTTGTTATATGAGAAATTAATGTAGTTTTAGTCAATGTGCATAAATATTGAATGTACATGAGAAGAATCTCTTTTTAATTTTATTTTATTTTTATTTATTTATTTATTTTTTTTTTTTGTGGGTACTGGGGGTCGACCTCAGGACCTCATGCGCCAGCAGGTGCCCATGCCGCTGAGCCATATCACTGGCCCTTTTTTCATATGTGGGATCCGGAAGTCGAACTCGGGCCCTCATGCTTGCCAGGCAGGTGCTTACGCCACTGAGCCATCTCACCGCCCCTCTTTTTTTTTAATTTTAAAGAGAAGAAAAAACAAAACAAATCAAAACAGGACAAATTTTCAAAATAACAAAATATGAGAGCAACAATGGTTAATGCATTACGTATTATTATCTTTAAGTTAGTTATTCAGGATACCAGATATTAGCATTCAATTGTCCAAACATTATTGGCACAAACCTTACTCTTCAATGAACTAAGTAAAATTGGTAGTGTATCAATCTTAAACATCTTTTTTTTGTGTGTGTGTGGGTACTGGGGAGTCGACCTCAGGACCTCGCGCACCAACAGGCGCCCGTGCTGCTGAGCGATATCACTGGCCCCTTTTTCGTATGTGGGATCCGGGAGTCAAACTCGGGCCCTCGCTCTTGCAAGGCAGGCGCTTACGCCGCTGAGCCATCTCACCGGCCCAAACCATTTTATATACATGTACAATTTTTTTCCTTTCCCTTCTTTCTTTTCCCTATTCCCCTATTCCATTCTCTCTTTCCTTTGACCAGTTTCTTTTTGATTCACCATGTCTATTGTACATTTTGGATCATTTTTACTCTTTCAGTTTCTCATACTAGAGGGACAATACGATGCTTATACATGTGTGTCCGGTTTATTTCACTCATGAGTATTTTCTTGAGTTGCATCCATTTACCTATAAAAGTCTCCAGTTTATCCTTCTTTATGGCTGAATAGTACTCCATTGTATAAAAATACCACATCTTTCTTATCCATTCCTCAGTTGATGGGCATTTGGGTTGTTTCCAAGATCTGGCTATTACAAATTGTGCTGCTATAAACATGGGTGCACATATATCGCTGTGGTACAATGTTTTTAATTCTTTTGGGAAAATACCCAGAAGGGGAATAGCTGGGTCAAATGGGACCTCCAACCCTAGTTTTTTGAGGAATCTCCACACTGATTTCCATAGTGGCTGTACCAGTTGACACTCCCACCAACAGTGAAGAAGGGTTCCTTTTTCCCCACAGCCCCTCCAGCATTTGTTACTAGTTGATTTCTTAATAATAGCCATTCTTTCTGGGGTGAGATGGTATCTCAGTGTTGTTTTAATTTGCATCTCTCGAATGACTAGTGATGTTGCACATATTTTTGTATATTTATTTGCCATTTGTATTTCTTCATCTGAGAAATGTGTATTCATCTCAGATGCCCATTTTTGGAGTGGGTCTTTAAATATGGGAGGTCTGATTTTTTTGATTCTTTATATGATCTTGATAGTAATCCTTTGTTTGAGGAACAGCGGGCAAACATTTTTTCCCACGTTGTGGGTTGTCTCTTCACTCTGTTGGTGGTTTCTCTTGCTGTGCAAAAGCTTTTTAATAAGATGAGATCCCAGTTGTTGATTCTTTGTGATAGTTCCTATGCGGTTGAGGTTTTATTCATAACGTCTTTGCCTACATCAATGTCTTCAAGTGTTTTACCTATCCTACCTTCCAGCAGATTTAATGTTTCTGTTTTAATATTGAGATTTTTGGTCCATTTTGAATTTAGTTTAGTGCATGGTGAAAGATATGGGTCTAGTTTTAATCTTCGGCATGTGTAGAGCCAGTTTTTCTAGCACCATTTTTTAAAGAGGCTATCTTTCTTCCAGTGAATGTTTTTGGCACCTTTGTCAAAGATAAGGTGGCTTAGTATGTCTGGGGTTGTTTCAGCATCTTCTAATCTGTTCCACTGATCTTCAAGTCTGTTTTTTTTTTTGCCAGTACCACACTGTTTTTATCACAGTAGCTTTATAGTATAATTTCAAGTCAGGGATTGTGATGCCCCTTGCCTTGCCTTTGTTGCTCAGAATTGCCTTTGCTATTCTAGGTCTCTTCTGATTCCAAATGAATTTTAGGATTGTTTTCTCTAATTCTGTGAGATATGCTATTGGAATTTTGATTGGAATTGCATTAAATCTGTATAACAATTTTGGAAGTATGGCCATTTTCACTATATTGGTTCTTCCTATCCAGGAGCAAGGGATATCTTTCCATTTTCTGATATCGTCTTCAACCTCCTTTTTCAGAGTACTGTAGTTTTCAGTGTATAGGTCTTTTATATCCTTTGTGAGGTTGATTCCTAGGTTTTTCATTTTTTTGGAAGTTATTGTGAAAGGTATTTTTTCCCTAATTTCTCTTTCAGTAAGTTTGTTATTTGTGTACAGAAAGGCTGTTGATTTTTGAGTATTGACTTTGTATCCAGCTACACTACTGAATTTGCTTATTAAATCTAGCAGTTTTTTAGTGGAGTTTTTGGGGTCTTCTGTGTAGAGTATCATGTCATCTGCAAATAATGATAATTTAACTTCTTCCTTTCCAATCATTATTCCTTTTATTTCTTTCTCTTGTCTAATTGCTCTGGCTAAAGTTTCCAGAACTACGTTGAATAAGAGTGGGGACAGCAGACATCCTTGGAAGAATCTCTTAAATTCCCATTTTCAATTGTTATATGATGCATTTGAGTATTTGGTGCAAATACATATATATGTATATATATATATATATATATATACATATATATATATACATATAGATATGTAATTTTGTCTCATTAGCTGTTTATTATTTTTTTTCCCTTTGGGTTCTATAGATTTACAAGACACAAAAGTTTGCCTTCAGTTGTATATTTCTGAAATGCTCCAGAACTATTTACATGTATGTAACTTGCAATTTTGCCTCCCAACATGAATTTTGGGACATAGAATTTAATCACTACCTACATGGCTTATTGTTCTCAATTTAGTTGACAGTAAATGTGGCTTAAAGGAGATAAAACTGAGGTGTAGTCAGGTCCAGATAAAGTTGCATGTTGAGTTTTTGCTGTTTTAAGCTAATAATGGATGTCCTTATAAATGTTCTTGCTTTGTATATTAAAGCATGCCATTTCATCTAACTAGAAGAGAGAAGGAATTTTAAATGTGTTCTTTAAGGTTCTAATAACATGATCAAACATCAACTGACTCTTTTTCTATAGTTAAATTCTTACTACATCTTCAAATTTTATTATTTTGTGATTGATTTTAGGTGACTATCAATTAACTGTTATTTTTTTCCTAATATTCAGAGAAACAGTGATTCTAAGTGTGAAACTATTTCTATATGATAAGTCCTATTATATTCAGTATTGTTAAAATTACTTAAATAAGTGGAAGGAAAAGAATTTGAAAGTTGAAATATTAAACACCACCTTACAAGTAAAAACCTACACTGACATGTAAAGGATATCATTTTAAAGTGAGAATTTATTTGTACCACTCTTGTACAGTGATGTCAAATCTTAACATTAAAAAATATAGACATAATTGCCTCACCCTCAAAAATGTCTTTTAATAGACTTACAGAGCTAGAAATTTAGAAAAAAAGATTTATATAAGCATTTATATGTCTAAAAGAGATATATGTTATGTGTCAATTATAATAATTTTTAAGACTGAGCTCAAAGCAGAGCCAAGACTTCAGTATTTTTCTATTGCAAACTTTGGCCTCTTTGTGTGAAACTAAATCAGAAATCAAAATAAGATAAAATAAATAAAATTTAAACATGTTCTTTATGTATTTCTCCAGCAGGAAATTGTTTAGGTGCAGATCTTCACATATTCCTCTATGATAAAAAAAAAAAGCTTAAGAATTTCTAACAATAAGGAGGGTGATGGAAATAGCAATTAGGTAATGAATATACTACTAATGAACCTTTAAAGCATTTCTGGTCCAGTTCCATGTCAGTGAAGTACAGTATTGTGCTATGTCTCATGACCTTTATTCTGTCATTATGTCACCACAAGCTTGCTCTGTGTCTAGTGTGCCTTCACCCACAACATGCTTGACATAAGGAGCTGACTGAATTGGACTCAGTGGAGTTGATCCATGCAGCCATAGCCAACTGTTCAGCAGTTATTCAGCCCTACTGATCTTGATTGTGTGCTCATATAGATCCAGGGCTCTGGCTGAAAAAAATGGATTTATTTGGTTCTACTTAATGCATCTCTTTGGGAATAGCACCCAAGCTTTGGTCTCAGAATAAAGGCAAGAGCTAGAAGCATTGAATCATGAAACACATTGAAATGATGAGACTTACCACTGCCATATAATTTACTAATAGTCTATTATGTAAAACAAATCATAAAGCTAGTCTAGATTCCTGAGGTAAATAGAGAAAATGAATCATTTAATGTGAACCACTAAAGAGAAATTAGTCTTATTTACAGCCATCATCATGAATCTACTTTATGCTAACCACAGATAATAAAATCAACTTGCTATTACAGGTTGTCTCCTTGCTTCTACAGGGAATCATCTTCAATTTGACATCATTTTCAGCTCTGAAAAACAAAGGTCCCCAAAGGTTCAGATATTTTCCTATGTAACAAAGTGATATTGGGCCAGGGATATAGCTCAACAGCACAGTGCCTGCCTGGCAAGCATAAGGTCATAATTTCGATTCCCAGTACCAAAACAAAAAACAAAAACAACAACAACAACAAAAAATGAAGTGACATTTACTCAATTAAAATTCATTTCCTAATGTAGATTTCAATATACATCTATAACATAATGCCATGTATCTGGCCCCCAGTAAATGGTAATTTATAATTTACAAATAGTTCCACTTCACTAGGTTTGCTTAAGTAATAAGTCAGAAATAGTTGCAGTTGCTGTCATTTAAACTTCTAGGTCCTTGATGAGTCAGAAACCTTAGATTTTTTTCAAATAAAGGATGATGAAATTATTAATTATCATACCTCAAAGTGAGAATCCACTCAGAAAGTATATTTATTCTTTACATTAAATTTATATGCTCAAAGCATGCACTTAATAATCTAGAGATGAAATAGCTATTTTATTAAAAATCTAAGTTTGTCTTAAGCCATTGTGACAGATGAGTTAAATTTTAGTAAAATAGCTATTTTTAATTTCACTCTTCAGAAAAAGTATATTTCTTAAATGATTGGTAATTTCTAGCTTAGTTTTAATGTAGTTAGAGAATAAGTGTAACAATAATAAAACTATAAATGACCTAAATTGAAATCCTACTATGTGCTGGAAACATTGTTTTAGAAACATTATACTTAGAAACACTGTGCTAGAAACAATATTTTAAATACACCATCTCATTACATTTTATCTTAGTGTTTTGAGGACATTTATTATTATTATTGTACTAACTTTACAGATGAAATTACAGACAGTTAATAATCATTATATAGCACAAAGCCCAAATTTTGTTTTGTGTGAGACAAAATGCATGCTTTATTCTTTCTTTCTTTCTTTCTTTTTTGGTACCGGGAATTGAACTCAGGACCTTACACTTGCCAGGCAGCTGCTTGCGCCACTGAACTATATCCCCAGCCTGCATGCTTTATTTTGATATTTAAAGTTTTTCTCATTCATAAACTTTGAATTATTTGATTTTCCATGTTTGTTAGTTGATTATAGAAAAGTTTTATGTTGTGCTAGGTATTGTTTTTATAAAATTATTTTATTTTAAAATAGATTTTAATATTTAAAATAAACTCACAGTTAAGCAATGATATGTTTTTGTCAAGCTACAATTTTTCCTGTTTATTTAATTACCATTTTCACAAACCTGTTATTATAACCTTATTAGATCTGTACATGGAAGTGAATTTTGCTATTGTAGACAGATAAATTTTATTATGATTCTTAGAGTTGGAATATAAGAGATTTTTTAAAGCCACCTTATTAAATTAGCTGTTTTCTATATATTTATAAATGATTCCAATGAAATTGCTTTTATTACAGTACATTCAATGTAAGAATGAGAATGTTAATTGTTGGCCATGATTTATACTTATGTAACAAATGTTTTTAATAACTTCATTTTCAGAAATATTTAATTATAAAGTATATTGCTTCTTTGTTTCCTTAAATGTGGTTCTAACAATGTCAAATTCTTGAAATGAGTTTTTGCTATAAATAATCAGACTTAAGAGTGCTCAGAAATTACCTCTCAGTGTGTAAGTAATTGCCTCTTGACCTCCTTGGTTTTGAATTGGAAATTTTTCTTTTCTGCTTCATAGATAATTTTCCATGATAAGATCTTCAATATATATGCAATTAAGTTTTAATATGTTGACCAAATATCTCTAAAACTATTTTTCAAATAATGACAATATCACTCAGTGAATATTACTTGTAGTCAGAAGTCTGAGTGACATGTTTGAAGTCTAATATTTTTTTCAATCACATATTATAACTCTTAAAAATCATATCAAACTATTATTTAGGCTTCTAACATTAAAAAGATGATAAATTCTGTATTTTCTTTGAGGATTAATTTAATATATTACAGAATTTTCTGGTCTGTTATAGAAAAACTTCCAGAGGTAATTGGATCACAAGGCCAACAACATCAGTGAATTAACCCATGGATGAGTTCATAGCTGAATCGGCTGTTAGGATGTGGGGACTGGTTGAAGGAAGAATGTCACAGGAGGCATGATTTTGAAGACTTTCTAGTCCCGAGACTCTTTCTCTTTCTCTGGCTCTTCTTTTGTTGTTTGTTTCTGAGCTGCCACAAGATGAGGAAGTTTGCTCAACCGTGTTTGTCTGCCATGATGTTCTGCCTCACGCCAGGATGAAAACAATGGAACCAGCCATCCACAGACTAAAACCTGTGGAAACATAGGCCAAAATAAACTTTTCCTCCTTTAAGAATTTTTCCCCAGGTATTATGTCATTGCAATGGAAAACTGACTAATAAAAATTATAAATGAGGAAAAAAAGGAGAATGATGTAGAGACAGTTAAAAAGACCCAGAGAGAATATGTAGTACTATAAAAAGCTTACATGGTGAATTAGAAACAGGCAATATTTTCTAGCTTTCCCACAAGATAGAACTGAGATAGCGAGAGAACAACTACTCAATGAGATGGATGAGGGAGAAATGCATTAAAGTTCAGCGCTGGAAAGATAGGGATTTGGAAAGAACCAGAGGTACAAGTTATCAAAAAAGAAGGCTAGAGGGAATGTCTGGGCTACACAGGAGTGATGACATGGACCACAGCAGAGAGGACAAGAGAAATTCAAAGAGAAAGAGGGAGAGATGTACTGGACAAAATTGATATGAAAATAGATACAGATGGAAAAATCAGTCTGAATTTAGCTGATTCATGAAGATATATTTGATGATGTTAGAGAAGTGTGAGGCATTTCTCAGGGTATAACATGGTTCTCTGATGGGGAGCTATCATGTCAAAGTTATGTCTGAACTTGCCACTTAGGAGACATAGTCCTTTGCATTTTCTTTTCTCTTGAAGTCAAAACTATCACCACACTTTTCTGGTTAGTATCTGCCTTGTGACCAAGTGTAGACTTCATAGAATGTCGCTGAAGTAAACCCATTGAAAAATGTATACTGTGATATTTGGGATTCAGTTGTGAGAGGGAGTGGAGCTCCTAGCTCTTTGGGACTGGCTTTTCTGGTGGTTGGCTGAACAGTCTGGAATACGAGCTGACTTATGTGATTACAAATGGGGCCAGGCTGTGGAGAAAATTAGTTGCACATAGTTGACTACTCAAGTCCTACTTTGCTCCCTCCACCCAGGGATGTCTTGCCCCCCAAATGAGCTACCCAGTGGATGCCAGAGGCTTAAAAGCATCTGGTAGGAGCATTTCCCTGGGAGTTTACTAAACTAATACATCCAGAGTAAACTAGCCAGTGACACTTGTGCTTTTTGTAGCAGAAAGTAACCATGATTGGTTCCAGTACCAAATGCATCCAGATAGCAGCTGTGTGAGCAACACCAAAGAGGAAGACACAACTAAATTACAGCCTTATTCTACCCAAGGGGTTCAGAGCCCAGCAGACACAAAAGAGCTGCAGATAGTCATACGTAGTGAGTATCCATCTGAGACACATGGTCGACCAGCTCAAGAATTATCAGAAAAGATAACTCTTTCATTGTTCATTAAGAATTTTTATTCGCTGATTATTTCATATATACACACATACATAAATATATACTTTTTTCTCTTTTCATTATTTTCTCTTTTACTCTGTGTTAATATTCTTTCTTCTTTACTACTCTTTCTCTTCCTTCTTATCCTTCAAATAGTCAAATTCTTTTACACGCCATTTTTATTTTTAATTTAATTCCTTTATTCCCTTATTTATTTAATTATTCTTTTTTTTCTCTTTCTTTTTTGAGGGAGTGGATGGGAGTGTGTTTTAGGGGATTGATACCAAAGATGTTCAACCACTGAACTAAATTCCAAGCTCTGTTTATATTATTGTTTTGAGACAGCATCTCTTTGGGTCACCAGGCTGGCCTCAGACTCACAGAACTTCTGTGTCACCTTCTGTGTCCCTGGGACTGCAGGCTTCTGCCACCACTCTCAGCACTTTTTTTGGCCTTTATTTTCTTTCCCCTGTTTTTTCATTTTTCTTTTTTTAAACATTTTAACTTTGTTTACTTTCTCCTATTTTCTTCTCTCCTAATTAATTGTGTTTGTATCATATTTTAAAACACTTTATCAAAAAGGAAATATCAGAGTTAAACTGCATTACATATACAGTGGATTTAAAAGATATCTACAACAGAATACACATTCATTTCATCTGCTTATAAGACCTTCTCCAAAATACATCATGTTTTAGGTCATAATGCAAGTTTTAGTAAATATTAAAAAAATTGCAACAATCTCATGCTTCTTGTCAGATCAAAATGGACTAAAACTACAGCAAGAGAAACCACAGAAATTATACAAACATAGGGAGGCTGAATAATATAATTTGAATTATCAATGGCTCATTTAAATAATCAGGGAAAAATCTAAAAAAAATCACAGAATCAAATGATCATGGAAACACAATATATCAGAATCTGTGGGACAACATGAATGAAGTTCTCAGAGTAAGTTTGTAGTCACAAGCTTACATTTAAAAAAAATCTAAGAGAGCTCAAATAAATAAGATAATGACGCATATCAAGGTCTTAGAAAAATGAGAGCAAAAAAAAAAAAATCTCAAGCCAAACATGAAAAATAAATAATAAAGTTAAAAGCTGAGATTAATGAAATGAGGAACACAAATGACTAATGCTACAAAAGTAGTATAAACAATTTTGCTAAGCACTTGGCCAAACTAACCAAAAGAGAGAAGAACCAAATGAATAAAATTAAAGGGAAAAAGTGTGGTTAGTATTAAACATACCACTGAAATCCAGACTATTAGAAACTATTTTGATAATTTTTATCTTAATAACCTTATAATCTAAAAGAAATTCACAAATTTCTAGACCAATATGAACTAACAAAATTAAATTGAGTTGATACATAAAACCTAAACAGACCAATAACAAGCAATGAAACTGAAAAAGTGATTTAAAAAAAAAATGCCCATAACCAGAAGAATTTACTGCTAAAGTTTATCAGACTTTCAAAGACCTGACACTAGTGTTTCTCAAATTATTCCATGATTTAGAGAGGTAGGAAACTTCCAAACTGATAGTATGAACCCAATATCTCTCTGATACACAAGCCATATAAATACTCAAAAAAAAACCTAACCAAAAGAAAAAAAAAAGAAAATTACAGATCAATGTTTGATGAACATAGATGCAAAAATCCTTATAAAACATACTTGCAAACAGAATGCAAGAACACACTGAAAATACCAAACACCATATTTGTTTCACCTTGGGGATTTGAGCATGATTTAACATATATAAATCAATAAATGTAATCTATTACATAAATAGAATCAATGCTAAAGTGACAGAATCATTCCAATGGAGGTAGAAAAACCTTCAACAAAATTCAACATCTGTTCTTGAAAAAATTATTTATAGAAGGATCTAATCTCAATGGTTTAAGCCAAAGTATGACAAAGTTATAGCCAACATCATCTTTATTTTTTTATTTTTTATTTTGTGGGTACCAAGGGTCGACCTCAGGACCTCATGTGCCAGCAGGCGCCCATGCTGCTGAGCGATATCACCAGCCCTTTTATTCATATGTGTGTTCCGGAAGTCAAACTTGGGCCCTCACGCTTGCCAAGCAGGCACTTACACAGCTGAGCCATCTCACCAGCCCAACATCATCTTTAATGGTGAAAAACTAAAAGAATTTTCTCTAAAATCAAGAATGAGACAAGAGTGTCCACTTTCAGTATTTCTATTCAATATAATAATTAAAACTTTAGCCAGAGCAATTAGGCCAAAGAAATAAAGAAAATTAATAAAAATAGTATAGGAAAATATCAACATATCCCCATTTGCAGAGGCTATGATCCTTTATATATAAAATCTTAAGAGCTACAGAGGACTTTTAGATCTTACAAACAAACCCAGCAAAAAGCAGGATACATAACTTACATACAAAAATAAATAACTTTTCAATATACAAATAATAAACATAATAAGAGAGAAATAAGGAAAAATTCCATTCATAATAGATTAAAAAAATGAGTACTCAATTTAACAAAGCAAGTGAAAACTGCAAAACATTCAAGAAAGAAATTGTATAAGGCACTTATAGATGGAAATATCTCCAACGTTCATGGGTTTGCCAAATTTTAAAAAGGCCATATTACCAAAAGTAATCTACAGATTCAATGTAATCCCCATTTAAACACCAATGATGTTCTTTGTCAAAGTAGAAAAAAAATCCTAATATTCAGATGGAAGTACAAAAGACCAAATTAGCCAAAACAATCTGGAGCAAAACTAGCAATGCTGGAGATATTCGTCTTTCCATTTCCCATTTCTGAATAAACACAAAGCCATAGTTGTAAAGTTATCATGGTGTTGGCACAAAAATAGATACACAGACCAATGTAATAGAAAACAGGATCTAAAATGGGCTTCGTTGTGCACACCTGTAATCCCGGCTTTCAGTAGCCTGAAACAGAAAAATCACAACTTCGTGAGTTCTAGGCCAGCCTGGCTACATAGTGAGTTTAAGGTCAGCCTTAAAGGCATGGTGAGGCCCTGTCTCAAAAAGCAAAAAGAAAAAAAGAATATACATCATACAAACAAACCCTTGCACCTATAGCTATATGCTTTTTGACAGTTGGGCCAAAATATGTCATAGACAAAAGACAGCTTCTTATATAAATGGTACAGGGGGCCAGTGAGATGGCTCAGTGGCATAAGCGCCTGCCTGGCAAGCACGAGGTCCTGAGTTCGACTCCTGGAACCCACATACAAAAAAAGGGCTGGTGATATTGCTCAGCGGCATGGGCGCCTGCTGGCACATGAGGTCCTGAGGTCAACCCCCGGTACCCACACAAAAAAAAAAAATAAAAGAAATAAAAAATAAAAAGGTACAGGGAAAATTAATTATCCATATCAAAAGATTGAAACTAGATTCTTATCTCCCATCCTGTACTAAAATTAAGTCAAATTGTTCAAAACCATGAATATAAAGCCAGAAACTTTTCAACTGCTGGAAAATAACATACAGGAAACATTTGAATGTTCAGGCACAGGCAACAACTTCCTAAATAATACTCCAAAAGCACAGAAAAAAAAAAAAGCAGGAATCAATGTATGGGGCTACATCAAAGTAAACACCTTCTGCACATTGAAGTAAACAATTGACAAAATGAAGACCCAGACTACAGGAGAAAACTATTTTGCAGCCACTCTTTTGACAAACAACTAATATCCAAAACAAATAAAGAATGTAAAAAAGTTAACACTATAAATCTAAGAGCACCACCAATAGATGGACTTATGAATTAAAGTGACACTGCTCAAAATAAAAAGTACAAATGGCAAGTATACATATGGAAAAATATTTACCATTTTAGCCCACGGGGAAATCCAAGTCAAAACTATAATTAGATTCCATTTCACCCCAGTTAGAATGGGTACATCAAGACTACAAAAAACAATAAATGCTGGAGAGGATGCTGAGGAAACAGAACTCTCTGAACCATTGATTTCAACATATATTAGTATAACCAATATGAAAATCAGAATGGTGTTTCCTCAAAAACTAAACATGGCAGTACCATTTGATCCATCAACTCCCCTCCTTGTTGTATTTCCCAAAGAATTCAAGTCACCATATTGTAGATATACCTGCAAAACTATGATTATTAGAGCACAATTCACAGTGGTTAAACTATGGATTTGGCATAGGTACCCATCAACAGAAGAATAGATAGAAAAATATATATATACACACACACACACACACACACACACAAATATATGTGTATGTACACATAATAGATATTATCCATAATCCATTAAACTATAAAGATTGAAATCATGTCATTTTTAGGAAAGTGTATAAAACTGGAAACCATCATTTTAGGTGAAAGAAGCCAGACTCAGAAAATCAAATATAACATGATTTCTCTCATATATGTAACCTAAGAAAATAAAAAATAATTTTTAAAACCACTGATGACATGACATTAGAGTGCAGACTATTAGAAAAGAGAGAGGGAATTAGGAGCAGGGGCAGGAAATGGGAAATGGGTTATGGGGGAAATTATCAAAGTGTGTTGTATTGTTTGGGAGAATATGCCAAAACAAAACCCACCATTTTTATAACACACACTAATAAAAATGTTCAAATTAAAAATGTTAGAGCTAAAAAATTCTATATCTGAAATTTCAAATGTATGGAGAAAAGTGTCCTCCATGTATTGACCAATAGACTAGTTACTGAAGACTGATAATCAATTAATTTGAAAATAAAATGAAAAGAAGGAAGCTTATTAAAATCTCACTTACTTATGAGGTGATAAATAAGATGGGCAATTAGAGGTCCAGAACTAAATAAAAAGTGAGACAAAAATACATTTGGGGGCCGGTGAGATGGCTCAGCGGCATAAGCGCCTGCCTTGCAAGCGTGAGGGCCCGAGTTCGACTCCCGGAACCCACATACAACAAAGGGGCCGGTGATATCGCTCAGCGGCACGGGTGCCTGTAGGTGCGTGAGGTCCTGAGGTCGACCCCCCGGTACCCACAAAAAAAATAAATAAAAACAAAAATACATTTGGAATTGATATTAGTAATAAACAATAAACCTAAAATAAGAACTTCAAGGGCTCAGTACTTTATAAATAAGATGAAAATCTTCCATGTAATGAAAACAGTAGATACACAAATGAGGTCACACATAAATAAACTGCTGAACAAAACACATTGAAAATAGAGATCAGTGACCTAGTAATAATGAAAAGAAACAATAGAAATGACAGGTGCCTTGCACAATGGGGACAAAAGAAATAATAGAAGGACATCTTTAAGTTTCTATAAGCTAAAAAAAGTCAGCACAGAATTCAATTTCCATCAAAAATATTCTTCAAAACTAAGGTCAAATGATAATATATTTTCAGTTTAATATAACAAAGCACATATATTCTACAGTGTGAAATTGAATGATATTAAAATATGATTCTACATCAATGATTTAAGATTTTGAAAATGAAATTATGTATATTATTATGAAAACTATAATGTTTTCTTATTTAAAAATAGGACTGTATTTTAAAATGTTACTTTTTTTATATTAGTGTAGTGGAAATAACATGTATGGAAAGAATACTGTAACAAATGGAGTGTGTGAACTCAAAAATTATGTTTAGGTTCTGAAACTTCATGTGAAGTACCATATTCCATAATTTCATTATTAATATAAGATAACTGTTGAAATTCAAGGCTCAACATTGATCATCAAAAGTACAAATGACATAAGAATATCTAAAATGTATGGAAAACTTAAGTGTTGAGAATATTAAAAACCTTTTTATAAGACAGTAATAAAAGACTAGGGAAAAACCTAAAAAGAAAACAAGGCAAAACAAAAACTTGGGACAAACTTAAAAATAACAGAATGGTAGGCTTGCATCCAAATAAATCAGCCATTTTTCCTTCTCGTCTCTTAAAAAAAAACAAAAGAGAACAAAAGGGAAAAATAGAAACAGAGCTTTTGTAAATGAGGAGGAGATGAGGGGCTGAAGGGAGGGGAGGGGAACAGGGAAAAAAGAAGAATCAAGATATACCATGTACAGGTACAAATTTCCTATGATGAATGTGATCATTATGTATATCTAAAAGGTATTAATAAAATTAATTCAAAAAATAACTATAGTACATATTTTCATTAGAAAAAAATAATCAATCACACATTAAATGTAAGTGGGAAAATACACTCGAATTAAATGCTGAAGCTTATCAATCTATATTATGAGTAAAAAAAAGAAAAGAAAACATCAAACAATCAAAAAATTTAATTCACCTATGATATATATTAAAATATGAAAATATACAGTAAATTGTAAAAGAAAGAAACAGGAAAGGTGGAAAGGAAGGAGGAAGTCAGGTAGGAAGGGAAGGAGGGAGGGAGAAAATAAGGGAAGAAAACAATGGTACTCCATACAAACAATAAATGTGCAAAAGATGAAGTGTCATAAACTTAAAGAAAGTGTGCATTAATGGCAAAAGTGATATTTCAAAATTATAAAAAGTATTTTGTTTTACAAAGAAGACAAATTATTATAAATATATCTACCAATTGATAGAGCTTTAAATTACATAAAAGTTGACAGAATCTAAACAAAATGATAATAATAACAAGTAGACAATAGTTTTTAAATATTTCAACACCTTTCTCTAAGGAATGAAATAAAATAATGCCAAAAAACATCAGTAAGAATATAGAAATCTAAATAACATTTTATCAATCCTCATTTAACTATTGGATACAAATCTCCCACCACTGTACACTCATTATACCAAGTCTTTAAATACATTATCTCAGTTGTTCTTCAAAGCCACATTGTAAATACATGTTATGATTTGAATCTGAAATGTCCCCCCAAAGCCCTATGCTAAAACACTGGTCACCAGCCTGTGGCACTTTTGGGAGGGGGTAGAACATCAAAGAGAGGAGTTTGGTGAAGGAAGTGAGGTCACTGGAAACATGTGCTTCACGAGACCCTGGGTGCTCTCCTTCCTGTCTTTGCTTCCTGGATTCCAAGAGGTGAGCAACCATCTTCTCTTTGAGCTCCTTACTATGATTTGCTACCTCAGCTCACATCCAAAGACAACAGGGCCAATCAATCAAGGACTGAAAACTCTGAAATCATGAGCCAAATAAACCTTTCCTCCTTATTATAGTTGCTTTTCTCAGGTATTTTGTCACAACCACAAAAATCTTCCACACACAATTCACAATACTTACGAAAAGAGGTAATGGGCTAGGATGATCCCGATAAGGCCAATGTTATAATTATTTGTTCTATTAAGTATGAATTTTAAAAGTAATCTTCCAAAGTATGGAGTCATAAGCATTTCACCTGGGGAAAAATAGAGGATTGATTCAGAAAGCAAAAATTACTTTTGATGTCTACACTGACTTGGAGTATAATCTCATGGCAGACCCAGTATTTAGAGACACTAATTGAGGGCTGGTGGTTCTGATCCACCTACTAGTTCTTAAAAAATAAAATCCTCCAATAGTTAAAAGAGTTTATTCTTATGCTGAAAAGGTCAATAAAAATGCTTTCTGTTAAACAATTTTATAAATTGATATTTGAGAAAGTCTCAAAATTGTGTTTTAGAACCATGCATCAAGGATACGTAAAAATTTTGAAGATTTTGTAGCTATCTACAAAAGAGTATTATTCAAGCAAATTATTTGGCAAACTACAACAAATGGCACCATTTAGGCCCACTTTCTGCTTGCTTTCATGTCCTAAAAGTTTACTACGGCACAGCCACACTCATTCTTTGAATGTTGTCAATAGGTATTTCTTCTTAGAAATGGGGTAGTTGCAAGCTGGGGTAGTTGCAGCAAAGATCATATGGACTGCTGAGCTCTCCTTTTTTTTTTTTTCCTGTGTATAATTTGCTGATTCCCTGTATCCAAAGAACACACCAATGTTTATGAACTCTACAATGTGAAAGAGAAAGCTTCTCATTTTAAAATTTTATATACAACTATATTCACCCTAAGAGACTTTTTCACCTACACATTAGTAATTTTCCCCACACTGGAAGAATGAGCTATTTGGATGGTAGAGGATATTTGTTGGCATTTGTTTCTTCAATGAATAGAGCTAATTTACTAAGAATTTTCAGAATTTCTCTCTGGGTTTTCAAAGTTTCTTTTTTTGAAATTTTCTTTTTCCATTTTCTCCTTTGATTGTGCAGTTGTTTGTTTCTTATTTTTCTCCATTATTGGGAGTGACTAGTTCTGGATAAGTGTGACTTCTCTGTAGATCCTCACTTTTCTGAAGGGCTGTCCCATGAACATGACCGGGGGAGCAGGGATTATTCATCAGTCGATGAGTCTCACTTTTCCAAGACAAGTTCACCAATACTAAAGGTGATATCCCATCTACTGCCTCCACATTTACTGTTTGCAGAACTGTGATTGGAAAGAGAAATATAACTTACTTGGCATTTATGATTCTAAGCGCTCCAATGTATCAAGTGATACATATATGTTAGAACTTAAATCGTCTGAATGAGACAAATTACCACGTGGTTGCACAGTTTGTTATCTTTAAATTTCAATACTAAAATCAAATGATGGAATAAAAAAGAGCAAAAGAAAACAATTTAGAAATAATTTAGAAAAAGAGAATGTAATTAAATGACTAAGAAAATTCTTCAGAGATAGTAAAGATTGTGTATATTGAGAAGAAAGAATAAAAAAAGATCTGTCTGTTTTAGAATACAGCCAAAGTAAAATGAGAGGGAGCTATAGGTATGCAACTGTAAAAGAATGCTTTCCATCTGAGTATAGAATACAGTAGAAAAAATAAATAGACTGGAGCATTCAACATGAGCAAGAACATCAAAATGCTGAAAAAAATAGAAAACATCAATTGTTTTGATACAGAGAATTATTTGCTTTATAATCAGGCTTCAATTTTCCTCTTGAAGGCAGTTTCTCTAGCTCTTCTATCTTTAAAGTTAAGTGCAATTTGGATGGACTTCTATTACTGTCTCAGGGATTTAACGAGTCCATTTGACACCACAATCCTGAGCACACCAGTTGGTTAAAAGTATGGTAAATTGACTAAATTAGAGGCATGAGGGTAAAATTAAGTTTTTTATTAGACCTTAAGATGGACGACATATCCCAAGGGGCATCATACTGAAAATTATCATTTTTGGAGTCAGGTACAGATGTCTTGAAATGACTAGGAAAGAGCCTGTGTGATCACTGAAGTAAAGCAGAGGAGGCCAAGTTGGGAAATAAAGCAACTCTTTAACATAAACTAATATCTATCTGAAGATGTGCCTTAAATCAAGCCTAAATCTTTACTTTTGTGGAACAGTATATTCTATTTTTATGTAAACCACTCTGTATTCATTTATGTGGGATGGTATTTGGACAGAAATAGTTGGGATTTTTAACATTGCTAGTGCAAAATTCTGGTCGTGTGATCTAACATAAAATATTATAAATATTAATCAGTTTTGACTGAGTTGCCAGAGAACTCTAATATTTGAGTTGAAAGTGTAAGTCAGAAAACGTTGTTTCTGAAAAACTGTAGACAGGCAAAAACTTTGCTAAGCCACAGAATTTACTCTCTTGGCTATGTTATTTAATGACCATAATAGGCAGAATAAAGTTCCTCAAAGCGTTTCCAGTCCTCATCCTTGGAGCCTGCTTCCGTACTACACTACAGAGAAAAGGGTTTCATAAGTATGATTACACCATGGAAACTGACAGGAGGACATTGTTTTGTGTTGTCACAGTGGAACCAATTTAATCATGAATCCCTAAATGTTAAAAAGTTTTCTTGCTTAGTTACAGAGAAAGATGATTTTAGATGAATAGTCATTGTGATGACTCATTAAAGACCTTGAAGTCAAAAGAAAAAAGCCCAGAAATGTTCGGGAATTTGGAAAAGACAATCGGATTCTTCCCTTGAACGTCAAAAGAGGAGCTTATCCTGCTAACACCTTGGTTTTAGCCAAACAAGGTCAGTATCAGAATTCTGACCTAAAGAACTTAATTTTAGGGCCAGTGAGACAGCTCAGTGGCATAAGTGCCTGCCTGGCAAGCGCAAGGTCCTGAGTTTGACTCCCGGTACCCACATAAAGGAAAGAAAAGAAAAAGACTGGTGATACCGCTCAGTGGCACAAGTGCCTGCTGACAAGCAAGAGGTCCTGAGTTCGACTCCTGGTACCCACATAAAGGAAAGAAAAAAAAAGGGCCGGTGATATCACTCAGTGGCACAAGTGCCTGCTGGCAAGCACGAGGTCCTGAGTTCGACTCCCTGTACCCACATAAAAAAAAAACTTAGTTTTAAAAATGGCATTGTTTTAAGCCACAAAATTTGTGGTAATTTGCTACAGTTTCAGTATGAAACTAATAGAATGACTTTCTTTTTTTTTTTCATTTTCCCAATATTTGCTTTAAATCATCAACTACTAAACTTGGGGAAGAAGTTCATAGGTTAATCTCATGTTTTAGATGAAATATTCTAACCAACTATTCAGACTAACCTAATCTAAATGCGGAGATTTAAAGTTAAATAATCATCAGGCATTGGCTTGGGATAGCGGAGGAAGCAAGTAAGAATCTGATCAGATTTGAGAATCCTGATTACCCCACTATGGGTTTCAAAAATGGACTCTATGAACAAATGAGCTATTTCTCTTTACCAGTTCTGTCCTCGAATCAGCCATCAGTCTCCTTTGCCACTTGCCTGCATTCTGCACCCTTAAAAATAATAAGCCAGGTCATTAATGGGTATTTGGACAAATAGGGGTCATTATATTTAGCTGTAGTTAGCTTTTTAACTTTTCTTTTTCTTTATTTCTTTTATTTTTTTTTTCTTTATGTGGTGTACAAATCATTCAGACTTAGGATGCTGGCTGGAGATTTCCAGATATTGTCAAATGGTACAGATGTTCTCCAAGCTGATATGTGGGATATACCAACTGGAGAATAACTCATGCACAAACTCAACTCACAAAATTTAGACTCAGAAATGTCCTCCATCCAGAGCGGGCCTGACCTTGCTTGCTTCGGCAGCATATATAATAAAACCAGAGTGGGCCTGCCCAATCTGAAAATAACCAGAAACAAGTATAAATGGTCCTTGACTTACAACAATGGTTCGTCTTACTTTTTTTTATGGTGATATGCATTCAGTAAAAATCATGGTATGAATTTTGAATTTTGATCATTTCCCAGGCTAGCAATAATGAGACTTGCTGGTTAGTGGTAGCAACAGGAAGTCTAACTCCTTGTCAGCCAAGTAATCACAGGGATCGTCACATTCTACAGTGTACTGTGTTGCTAAGCTATTATGTTTGGTAGGTTAAGTGTATTAAATGCATTGTCCATGTACAATATTTTCAATTTACAATGGGCTCTTCTGGACGTAACCCCACTGTACGTCAAGAAGCATCCATGCACAAATGATAAAATTGAAAAGCAGCAGAGCAAAAATTATCCAGTTGAAAAGAACACACTTTCCCAGCAACCCAAGGAGACAAACATCACTATGCACAAGGCCCCAGACTTCTTTCCATCACGTAGGAGATAGCATTTTAGTGAGAGAAGTACAAGGAGTGAGAGACCATGTAAATCAAGAGTCCTCTGACTTTTCAAAAAGGGCTGTAAACATTTCATGCATGTGGTACATGAGGTCTGTGTTACAAATGCACACATGTACAAGTGTGCCATTCAACTATTGTATCCAAAAGCAAATACATGTATGAATTCCTGGTGGCTGTAGTTTTAAAGTCAATTCCAGGGGAGTTGAATTCATGAAAAAGTTCTGATTACAGCTAAAAGATAAAACTCAGTATTTTAACCTCCGTCAAGCAGGTATAAAACAGGTAAATAACCAAAATTTAGGTGGAAAAAAATACCCAAGTGAACAATAGAAAAATATTTCCATGAAAATAATAGTAAAATATTTTGTTTTAATTTTTCTCCTTACCAAATACTATCCAACATGCTGTAATCTTCATATTTTTGCTGTGACAGTGCTGAAAAAAAATTCAGTTGCTTAGAAAACTAAGTGTATGTTTTATTTTATCTTGTTCAGTTCATCAGCCAGAGTGGCTCTGCTTTGGCATAAAGAGCACAGGTCAGATCTTCTCCATGAATCTTTCATTCCAGGATCAATTGACACCACAGATATTCTCTTATGGTGAATCACAGAGGAGCAAATGTGGTGAGCAGAAACTTAAGACTTTATTTTAAAATTTCATCCTGACATCAATCTACATTCTTTTGACCAGATAGTCCCTGAGTATTAGGCTGATGGCACAGAGATGTACACTATGCTCAGAGTGGGGGCACTGTACTCCAATCTTTAATGACAAAGATTATAAATATGTAATTTTATTTTGGGGAGGGAGTATTTGTTTAATAATCTAAAACTGATGGATGCAATTAATAAAATAAGTCAAAGTTATATTTTACATCAATAAGGAAAAATTTCACTTCCAATATGTGATCACCATTAGTTGCCAGAGTCATTTCAAGATACAGAAATAAAAATGTTATACATACAAGGCAAATTGGTAAATGTGTATTTGTCTTGAAATAATTTACAGATACCTTTGCTATCACCATGCATCATTTAATAAATAAAAGTAGCAAATTTAACTGAACAGGTATGCTATTTACTATTGCCTCTTCATGTTACAGAAGCTATACCATCAATTTAATGACTCTCACAAGATGTATAAAGGAAACACCACTTTAATAAACTCTATGCATTGTTAGCAAAAAGCCTAGTAACAAAAAGAATTTATGTAATTTCTTTTCCATCAATATGACATGGTTTCTCTTACAAGAGAAGCCCAATTTATAAATAAAGAGCAAAATAAAAAGAAATAATTGGAAGTAGGGAGCTAAATCTTTCTAAAATGGGAAGAGGATGCAGAAATGGAGGGAGGATGATGGGAGGGGAGAGTGAGGGGATGAAAAAAGGAATGAAGATGAGTTATGCACAGATGCCACCTCCATGCAAGGAATGTGAAATTTATGTCCTGCAAGCATGGATTACAAAAATAACCTTGTATTTTTATATGTTATTGTAATTTAGGAGCAAGTGTATTATAACCTCATATAGGCACATTAAATGTATACAAGCAAAAGGAAGTTTGAAAATGTCAGAATATAAACATAAAATACTTATTTATAAGAGGGAAAAGACCAGATATAATTTAATTGGAATTTTAAATCTCATTTTTAAATATTCTAGTAGGTATTTATTTTGGTGTGTCTCTCAATTAGAAAAGGAAAATGCTATTTCAAGTTTACACAACAGATTAACCTTGCATTTAAAGAATTAACCTTACAAAACTTAACTTATAAAAGTTTAAAATCGAGGTTACAATTTTTAAGTATCATCAGCCAATGGGCCAAATTTACTCTCTCTGCATTGTAATTCATTCAATTATAAGTACAGAATAACACGCGCTCAGACTTAGGCATTCGGGGTTCAGCACCTATAATAGAATGGTCAGGAGCTTCCCATGACTATGGGAACATCTAACAGACTCCAAAAAGCCAATCCACATGATCCATTGATATTTTCTATGCCTTTTATTAACTGCAGAAGCACAATACTTATCTAAGTTAAATTCAATTAAAGTAGGGGAAAAGTGTAGTCATCCAGACCTGACAAAGTTCAAACTTAATACTAACTTTATCTTTAAAATTTTAAATACTTCAAATAAATTAATTTATTACTTATATTTGACTTAGCCTGTCTTAGATAGTTTGCTTTTGCTAATCAAATAAATGATGGAATGAAGAAAATTGGTTGGATTAACCTTAAAAATAAATCGAATCTATGTTTGTAACACACAATTGTAAAATTTCTCTGCATAATTTCCTGTTTTTATGTGTATATGTGTGTGTATATATATATATATTTGGCTGGCATGAAGTACAACACTTTGAACATGTTATCTCACTTCTTTCTGGCCACCATGATTTTCAATAAGAAGTCAGCTATTAATTCCACTGAAGAATTCAGTTATGTGATGATTCATTCTTCTCCATGGTTTCAGGACTTTTTTCTTTAATGTTGCCTTTAAGTTTTGACTACACATGTCTGGGTGTGGTTATCTTTGTTTTTTTTATGTTTGGGGGTTTATTGAAGGTCCTAGCTATGTAAAATAATGTTTTTCATGAATATTGCTTCATGTTTTCCATGACTTTTTTTCTCTTTTTCTCCATTCTCTTCTAACACCTCCATCTCAGATGTGTTGATTTACTTAATGGTTTTCCACATTCATCTGAGACTGTTCTTTTTTGCCTAATCTCTCCATGCCCATCCCTAAATTCACTGATTCTTTCCTTAGCTCAAATTCACTATCAAGTTTCACAAATACCAGTTTTTATATTGAACTTCACCATTTGATTTATTTCATAGTTCTGTCATTTTATCAATAGTCTCTACTTGAGGTAGCATTGCTATTGCACCTTATTTTAGCGTTTTAAATATAGTTTGATTTAGTTACTTGGATATTTATAATAGCTCATACTTAAATTCTTTGCCTAGTAAGCTAAACATCTTGCCCCCAGAAAATCAGTTGCTAGTGCTTTCTTTTTTCCTGTGTATGGGTCACACTTTCACCTTTATTTCCATGTCTCATGTTTGGTTGTAAATTGGATATTTTAGCTAATATATTGTAGCAACTCTAGATACAGACCTTCACGGTATTTAACACTGCTCTTTGCTTGTTTATTTATGCATGGGCATATCTGTGAGAAAAGCCTGACTCTCCCCTTTTCTATAAGGTCCAGATGGAGCTATGGTTTGACCAATGACTGTCACACCCCTCCTCATCACTTCCCCTTGCCCCCTATCCCCACCATGGACTAGGACAACTTGCATCTCTGTCTCCCTGGTTATTTGAGGCCATATTTCTCCAGGGTGCTACAATAGAGTGCAGCTCAGTTGTCAACCTCAGTGTCCCTCCCCTGCTCCTGCCACTTCAGTGGCTATTGCCACCTCTTTGAAAACAGGTTGCAGCTATCACTCTGACATGGATAAGATTGAGGGTGGCGGGATCCAGGTCCAACATCCTCGACATTGTCCAACCCTGATTAGCTGTGATGAACAGAGCTACCCTTCTTGAAGATTCCTTGGTTTTAGCTCTGCCATTTGTCCCAGAAAAGGGATGGCTGTCAAACACTGGCATTTTTCTTTGCCCTCAATGGCTGCCATGACACCTGAAACAGTCCTAGAGCCCTGCACCCACTTGAATCAACCACAGGCTCATATTTGGACCAATCACAGGACTAGAGCTGCTGTATAAGCATCCCTCTGTCACACTTCTCAGGTTAATCTGCAGGGTTTCTTTGAGTGTATTGATACCGCTGTGTCACTGCATGGATCCCATTAAAGACTCACTCTGGTATTCCTATACATTTGTTCATCTGGCCTTGCGAGGTCCTGAAATCTACCTAGCATTTTTATCCTAAGTAGTGTGAACAAAGCAGTTATTTCAAAAGAAAGAACAATGAATAGTAGGAGCTGTCAGCCCTGAAGAGATCCAGAGACCAGCAGCCAAGGATGATCAGCCCCAGAGATGTGGACCTGGAAGAGTCAACCTAGAGTCAGCACAAGCCAGCATCAGAAGGCCATGGCAGGCAGATGCAGAAACCAGAATCTGGCTGTCTCCCAACAGTGGCCAGGGCAGCAGTGGCCCAGAGTGGCAGAAACCAGCACAAGGTTGTGTCAACCCAAGGCATCCTGCATTATCTGGCATCACCAAAGACATAAGGGCCACTAGCAAAGCTTCACTTTACTGATTCATGACTTCCATGTGAATCAAGCAAAAGAATCCTTAACTGATTGCCCATATCTGTAAAATTTCAGTGAAATCTACTTCCATATCTCTGTGAAGGCTCTAATATCTTGCTCAAATTTCACTCTTTTTTGTTCTTAAACCCAGTTCCCTATGTGTAATATGTAGTTGGAAGACTGCTTTTACTCTTTAAGACTTTACAAATTTGTCTAATGTTCAGTCAATTATCAGTAATACTCCATTTTTTTCCCACAGGTGATATAATCTTGGGTATGCACAAATTTTTATGTAGCAGCAACAACATTTTAGTTGATATACCATTGACTATCTCTCTCACAATTCCTCTAATTAAGCTTCTGGCTCATCTGCCTTTATTGGTATTACATGCAGCTGTTAGATTCCATTACTTGTGAACTGTTCTTTCATAGTTCTAAATGCTCTGAAGTATGTGAATTTCTCCTCAGACTAATTCAAATCAGTAGGACCGATTTGTTGGGCAGGGAATTGCCAAATTTGAAGATCACTCTGGATTTTCGCTGATCAGAATCTGTGTGATACAGAGCAGGAGCGGGAAGACGCCTCATTCATATGGAGCAGGAACTGCACCTTTGGGGCTTGGAGAAAAATGAAAATGCCTCTTTGTTACCACTGTTACCTACCTATTGTAGATCATACACATGTAGATAATGATCTATTGATGTGTGCAACTTAAAATTTACCTGTAATAAATCTTACACTTCTGCAAACTTGAGATGAAGAATTCATTCTACAACACAGCTGTGTGGGAATGAGGTACTGCACACTTTGCTAGCTGTCCAACCTGGATCTTCTATGTGGCAGGCAGTGAGGGAACCAAAATACTATTTGCGGGCCGGTGAGATGGCTCAGTGGCGTAAGCGCCTGCCTTGCAAGCGCGAGGGCCCGAGTTCGACTCCTGGATCCCACATACAAAAAAGGGGCCGGTGATATCACTCAGCGGCACGGGTGCCTGTTGGCATGCGAGGTCCTGAGGTCAATCCCCCGGTACCCACAAAAAAAAAATAAATACTATTTGCTTTGCTCTACCCACTGAGTATGGCTATTGCACAATAGAGGGCTGTGGAGAACAGCATTTGCTGGTAATCACAGCTGAGGATGTCATAGAACAGGTCCTGCACTGTAGGGAGTAGAGGAGTAAGAACTGCCCCTGAGCTGGCAGCCTGTCAGAACAATACAATCAGAATCAGTACAGAACTCTGGAAGATGGTGCACATCACAGCCCACATGCCACAGCCTCCCACTGTTACACACTAGCACACTTTTTATTATGTGGCAAATGATTTCCAATTTTATTTTAGCATTCTGGCCTACATATAAAATTTTTGAATGTTTGTTTTGCAAACTTTGACTAGTCTAATAGATATCTCTTTCAGAGGATTTTCTCCAGCTCTTCTTATCATCATTAAAAAGTTTCTCATTCTTCTCTGAAAAGTTAAAAATTCACTTTTCTTTTTTTTTTTTTTTTGTGGGTACCGGGGGTCGACCTCAGGACCTCGCGCGCCAGCAGGCGCCCGTGCTGCTGAACGATATCACCGGCCCCTTTTTCGTATGTGGGTTCCAGGAGTCGAACTCGGGCCCTCGCGCTTGCCAGGCAGGCGCTTATGCCACTGAGCCATCTCACCAGCCCAAAATTCACTTTTCTAGTACTTGAATTACTTGATTTTTTTTTTCAAAATCATCAAAGTCAGATTTATCACCATCAGTTGAACCTTTCGATATGTTGACTTGAAAATTCCACTGGCACTAAAATATCCTTTTCTTCCTGAAATCTGAAGGGGGCCATACTTGGCTAAAGGGTCATTGTTTCTTCACGCCTACTCATGGTAATGGCTATTAGAAAGCTAAAATGGATGCTTTTAGCCAGGATAACTATGATCACAGAGGAAATATATAAAGGATGACAATGATAATTTGAAAGTAAAAAAATCCCCAGATGTCAAAAGAGCTAGATCAATTTAGGAATATGAATGTTCAGAATTTTTGCTTTTGCTTTTGGAATCTAGATCTACTCTACAGCCATACCACCCTGAATGAACCCTGTCTCATCTGGAATCTACATCTAACTTTATTCCAACTCAAACCCCTGTTTTCAGACCACGTGAAAGAAGACTTACAATAGGTGCCTTCGTATATTTCTGTATCAAATTTCATTTTTACCTTGTGCAGTTGGAAAATATTTGCATTTTGAAAACCTGCATATACCCATCAGTTAGAAAGTAAGAGAGCATAAATCTATTCCACAAAGTTAGGTTTATGATGAACTATAGCAAAAGAAATCCTAAACCATAGGAAAACTTGAGACATCTGAAAGGAGATTTAGGGAAGGAGTATTGATAAGGGTTGGGGAACAGAAATTGATCAAGAAATGATGCTGTTGGGGAATGTAAGAATTTATGATCTAGAGAGTCTTTAGAACAAACAGTGAAATCATTTTTAGAGCACATGAAGCCATTCAGAGTTAATACACTATTATCTGGAAAATACTTACCTGGTAAATCGGAAAGAATATAAAATTAGTCTGTGATGGACATCATAGTTTGGTCTGATACAGTTAGTTCTGTTTTTCAAGTTATATCTTACTACCTTTTGGAAGGTTATGCTTTCTGTTACATCTTTTAAGGACCGTATTCATTGCATCAAAATCAAACTGGACAACAAGAGATTAAATAATTGAAGTAAAACGCAACTTGTAATGCCTAGAAACAAATCTGTCATGTATTCTGGAGCTATTCTATCCAGTATTGATATATTTTAATCTGTAAAAGTCCTTATAATTGTATATTGCTGTGATTTAAGATAGAATTAATGCTTGCTGAGAGTAGGATTTATAACAGTAAAAGTATATTTTGCTAAGTCAATTGCTGGTTTCACAAGTCATACATAATTACTTTTTTTAAAGAATCACAGAAATTCTTCAAGTATTTTTCTTGTAAGGTTAAATTGTTTTCAAATATGACTGATAGTGAAGATCAATCCTTTATTTAACTTTCAACTGAAGTATTATGTAGTTTTCTAAAGTATTTTACTACAGAATTCACATTAGAAATTTTATTTGTGTGTTTAGCATGCTAGAGCTATTACATTTTATGTTCAGGATTCCAAGCTCAAGGAGGGGATATATTGTGCTCATTTTTGAAATAGTGACTGACTCCTACTTAAGGTTCACTAAGTGTTAAATATATGATTGTCTGATGAGTTAATGTAAGTGACCATGTGGAGATAATTTGAAATGCACACTGAAATGGCCACACAAAAGGACCAGAAGGTAGAAATCATACATAAACTTAATGTTTATTTTCTGATATTCTTACAAACTCTGATATTTGTTTTAGTCTGCTAAGTGAACTTTGAAATTGTTGGATTCACAGACCAGAAAACAAAAAAAGAAAGAAAAGAAGAGGAAGAGGAAGAAAAACAAGAAGAAAGCATGCTCTGTTTTCATAAACTAAGTTTGTTTTAGACTAAACAGTAATTGTAACTAATCCTTACAAATATTTAAAAATATGTGAGTAAATATCTGTAGAATTAATATTGTTTTCTTGCTGATTTCGTTATATTGTAGGAAAACCATTTAGAAAAAATATTTCATCTTATAGTAGAAATCAACGTTAAGAAGGCAAATTTTCTTTATGTGAATATATATGTTTTTCAATGTTTTTCAATTTTCTGAATTCCAGAGACAATGTAAGGTATCATTTTTCCCTGTTTGATGATTTTATTAGCCTTTGTAAATTGATTCTGTGAGAAAGAATAAGCTATAATCGAGTCATATAACTTTTTCTCAAACTTAGAATAATTACTTTATATATTACATTTTAATGAATATCATGATGCAAATACTTTCCTTAAAATTTATTAAAACACAATAATCAAGCTCCATGCTTACTCATGAATATTTCCAATTTGTATCTATTTTAAATCACAAAAAATCTGATAATTTTCCATTTGCTTTAGAAATCATTGTAATTTTCTCTTGTCAATAATGTCAGCATGACTGTAACACATCAAGAAACTTAACTTTGTTCCATCTGGAGCGTAACTTATTTTTCACCCACGCATTACGAAACTCATTAAGCAAAACTCTCTAATGTTAGAATGCTCCAACCTCTTGATTATTTTCTTGAGTTCACAATCACATCTATCTATATATAATAAAAACTTATTTTCTCAGCTCAAATGAATTTAAAAAGATAGTTGTATTCGATTATTTTCTATTTTTTTAAATCCTTTCTCCATTTGACCACTCAGAGCAAGCCTGCAGTTTAAACCACTGTTATTAGTCAACTACTAGGATTTCTAAGTATTTTAGTCTTTGAAACAGAATATTTTCCCTTCTTTAAAATTCTCCCCCAAACATGTTGATTTAGCTCTAGTTCTACCTTTCTCTCACTCTCATCAAAACTTGTTTTAGGAGGGTTTTTTTTTTTGGTTTTTTGTTTTGTTTTGTTTTTGTTTTTATGTTGTTTTTTGTTTTTTTTTTTACCTGAGTACTTTACATCACTGACACTCTTCATTAGGGGAATAAGGCATTTCCTTTACCACACTTTGTAGTTATGACAACTGCAGCAACTCATACCTTCTTCTAAAAATTTAAGCCTCAGAATTTTTGTCTATAACTTCTCATATATGACAATTAGTGAGTGAAAGACTTTGGCATAATATTTGACAATCATCATAGAATGCACTCCATGAAATTATAATTGCATCTTCTGTAATAAGTCCCTGTAAACATCATCATGGACTGAGTACTATTATACCCAATAAAAAGAATTACAATTAGTTTGACACTTATGTTTTGGATGAGTTATTTTTTGTTCTCATAAAAGTTTATGTGTAAGATATTAGTATAAGCATGATTTATATTGAAGAAAATTGAGTCTCGGAGTGGTTAAGTAATATGTCAAAAGTTAAATTGCTGATAGATGAGAGCCAGGATTTGAATGCTGATATTCTAGCATTAGAATGGATGAGTTTCAGTGCTGTCAATTACACACAGTGCTGACTGTAGAAAGAGCAAGCAGAGCTTGCTTCTCCAGATTTTCTGCTGACTGAGCCAGGAACAACTAGGTGACACATCAGACTGGAGGACGGCAGCCCTGAATAACACTCACCAATAAATATGGTCAAAGTTTGCCTCTCATTAATGTCCTCTATATTTTTCAGGTTTTTCCTCTCACAGGTCAGCATATAATATCCTTTGGGTTCCTACTTAGCAAGTTGCTCCCCACAGTTAGAATCTATTTACTGAAAAAAAAAAAAAAAAACTTTCTGTATTCTCAACACAGTGTTTGGTGTTTGATATTTATTAAGTTAACTCTACCAACTCTTCACAAATGCACAAATTCATCACAGGTGAAATAATTTAAGGCTGTGGTCATGAAATTGATTTCTATGTGCCCTGACTGACTTGGTATTTTGGCACATTTCTGTGGAAATAATCAAGACATCAGACTTTCTACCCATTTATTAAAATTTGTAACAACAACATTCAAATTTCCTCTATTTAGAAATAATACTTATATTTCAAAAAGACAGTCTTAAAGTGATATTCAGAAAATACTGGGAAAAATTGTTTTGTTCCTCCTTGGACAAAGTCTTATTCTACTAAACTTTTCAAGATTTATAACACTCGGGCTGGTGAGATGGCTCAGCGGAGTACGCACCTGCCTGGCAAGTGCGAGGGGCCTGAGTTCGACTCCCAGAACCCACATAGGAAAAGGGGCCGGTGATATCGCTCAATGGCATGGGCGCCTGCTGGCGCGCGAGGTCCTGAGGTGGACCCCCGGTACCCACACACACAAAAATATTATAACACTCAAATTATTGATGATATAATAATTGACTCGAATTAAAGGAAATCTAAATATTTGATCAGCAATTCTTTTTGTAGAATTATTCCTAATATTTAAATAGCTATTTTGTTTCACTTCATCTCTCAACACTACTTCTGAAAAATATAGAAAAAAGTGTCAAGTAAAAGCATATATATGTGTTTATTTTGAGATATATATTTGTGAACATGTCTTGTCTTTATGTTTTAAAAGGCAATCTGTTTGTTTTAGTTTCATTAGAAGTATAAACACCTGATTATACATTTTAATAAATATTCAAAATCTATAAGGATAAAATAATGAATTTTTCTTTTGAGAAAGTTTTTATCTTTATTTATGTATCACAGTTATATTAATTAGTGCATATTGTTACAAATCATTTTCTAATTATGTATATTACAAATCTTCATGTACTTAATCTTCATGTAGTTAATTTAAAATTGTAGAACCAATTTATGACACTTTAAATAAACATTAGCGACTGATCATCAGTTCAGAGAATAACTGCAAATTATTCATAATACACTATAGAACTGCCCCTCTTCTAAACTTACATATTTTACCTCAGGCATGCAGATAGAATTAAATGGCAGTGTTTATCACTGGAAAAATACTATTTTGTAATATGAATATCAGTTTTTTCACATAAGGCCTTGTTTTTTATTGCATTTTTGCTACCACTTACTTTGAAGGTTAAACATGTCTATTTCTGCAGGATAACCATAGTTATCAAGACCAAATAATACTTTTTCCTGATTTTCTTTAAAACTTGTGTGCATCATATGTACAGTAATGCTTTTCAGTGTTTCTTTCAAGCAGTCATAGAAGTAGAGGCAATTGTTTTGTTTCAAGGAATAAAATTCAGATATCAAGGATAGAAACATCCTATTACAATTGAAATGCTTGGATTCCCATGACATAGATGAAATTCAGCAGTAACTCTTTACTTCATTAAAGTGTGGAAGACACAGTCAGGCTTAGATGAATAATTGAAAGTGTTACACTTTGGAAAAGATTTTAAACAGTCACAGTTTAATGAAAGTTGGATTTATTCCAAGGTACTGAAATATTTATACTTTGTTTCTTTCTGCTGTCAACTAGCTTGCTACAAGTAAAAATTATTTAGACATATAATCATTGACATTAGTCTAGGAAGTTATTTTGCAAGTATAGAAAGTTGAAACACTTTTACTTTATTGGGTTAAAGTTAATACACTTTGACTGTCAGACAATATCCTTACTGTGTTCAAAGAAGTATATTCTTTAAAACTGAGCCTCCAGGGATTTATATAGATGCTATGCATTAAAAGAACAAGAATGCTTCAGATATCATTTTGAGAGGACGTTTTTGTTGCTGACACAATCAAAAGCATCTATTGATAACACTCTATTACAAGGTTGCCAACAAGAAACCAAAAGGAAAGAGTCATTGCAGGAAGAATGGTAAAAGAAAGGCAAGAAATATATAAGAAGAAATTTTTAAATGTAAATTTTGCTATCCTAATTTAAGCCATAATGCAACGCAAAATTATAGAAATTGCTTGAACTGGAAGCACGATTATCACAACTGTAATTATGATTATTATGATTATTTACTAGAGAGAAAAAGATAAGATCTTTTAAATGATAGGCAAAACTATGAAAGTATCCATGTTGCCATTTATTCTGCTCAGACAAAAATAGACAAATATTTCAAAAAGCTAAATCTCTGCAGTTTAATACATTTCAAATAAATATTTAATAATATACTCATTAAATAAAGTCAACATATTTAATGTCAGTTTTTTAAATAAAATAATCATATCATTTTTTTTAAGAAATTAAGGACATTTTTTCATTTATTTTTAAATAGGTCCATAGAACAAATTTGTAATTATGCGAGGGACCTCAATATATTAAAAAGAAAATCTCCCCTTCCATTAAGCAAAAGTACTCTGTAAATAAAAGGAAATTCTGTAAATGTATGAAAATATGTTTATAATTTTAACTTAGGTGTCAAGTCAAACTGTCACTATGGAAAGCTATGAAGAAAAAAATAAACTATTACTCAACACAAAAGCAATATTCGGCCTCTGTTTGACAATATCATTTATATTTAAATGTTTTAAGCAATATTTTCATCTTGTAAAAATCTACTTTATGTTATATTGCTAGTATATGTAAATGTTTTCTTTTCTAACATTTTCTGTGCTTCCTTCATTTACATTAAATGGATGTGAAGATGTATTTATTTTGTTTTCTATATTATATTAAGGTTTTTTCTTCATTATAAAGCTTTATGTTCAGTCTAGCACCATAAAAGTGTTATGTTAATTACCCAATACAATCTTGATCATGTTAACACATGAACTGAATTTCATACATTTTAGCTTTAAAATGGTCTAGCACAATGGTCTCTGCAGTTATTTATAGAATCAATAACTTGAAAAAAATTTAATGATACTGGGGATTGAACCCAGGGCCTCACATACACTAGGGCCAAACTTAGCATCTCTAGTAGCTGAGATTATAGGCCTGTGCCTCCTTGCCCTCATCAGCATGAAAACATTTGTAGAGCCTTTCTCAATTTTTCCAACTTTCATGTATAATTATTTGTACTAAGAAAATATAGTAACAATTGTTGTGATCTTTATAAAACTATCTTTCATGTGATTACAAATATGGTACGATATTATTATAGTTTTGTATTTTCTGAAGTTTCTGTTTTCCTGCCTTAACCTCTTCATTTCCTAAAGCACAAACCTGTATATTTGTGCATGTTTGTGTTGAGCTTGTATAAACCATGCCTTCACAGAAGGAAAGGATGTTAGAGTAACAAGACTGAATTTTATAGGGTGCATAAATAGAAATCTGATTAAATTCTGACTCTTGGGCCGGTGAGATGGCTCAGCGGTGTAAGCGCCTGCCCGGTAAGCACAAGGGCCCGAGTTCGACTTCCGGATCCCACATACGAAAAATGGGCCGGTGATATCGCTCAGTGGCACAGGTGCCTGCTGGCGCATGAGGTCCTGAGGTTGACCCCCGGTACCCACAAAAAAAAAAAAAAAATTCCAACTCTTCCTTTTAACAGCTGCATAACCGTGAACAAGAAACTGGACTTCTCCGGTATTTAATTTCTGCCTGTATAAATGGAAATAGTAACACCAACCCCAAAGGGTTGTTTCCAAGGTAAATGAAGTGGCATAATTAAAGCATCAAACAGAGAATACACTGGTAGTGAGCATTTACAAATATGAATTCATTACCTCCTCCCTCCTACTTCCGTATAGCAAGTCCTCCTAAGATAAAATTGGAGATTTGCTGGTGCCAAAAAATAAATGTAGTGAAACTTAGTGAGCATATCAGTTATTTTATAGTCCTTTTATGCAGAAGACAAATACTTTTTGAAATATATTAAAAAGTAAAGCAATATCATTAAAGATTTACAATCTAGAAACAGCATATATTTTCTGCTTTAAGAAATTTTTATATTCTTTAACTCAGTACATTGAAATATAACTAAAAACTTTACCACAATATTTTTTTGTATTTGACTCTTCAAGATACTAAATTCTTTTTTTTTTTTTTTTTAATGCTGGTACGGAGAGTCGAACTCAGGACCTTGCACTTGCCAGGCAGGAGCTTATGCCGCTGAGCTATATCACCGGCCCTAAGATACTAAATTCTGAAGCCTATTATTCTAGAGAATATTAGAGATGGAGCAACTTTATATATCTATTTCAAATTTATCAAAGTAACAGTGTACTTAGACATGAATTAGTAAGCCAAATGCCCAAGTACACACACAGTATTTCACCTACTGAGTAGTGCGTACTGTACTGTGTGGTTTGGAAAAACCTTAAAATAAGCCAATGTTGTAGACACTTTTAACCTTTGTCAAACTAAAACAAATCTAGACTTAGTGATAAACTTTAATTAGAAAAACAGAACATTGTAATAGGGAGATTGGAAACGTTCAGAGCATTCTGAGGAGAAAAGTACCCTGCTGTAGTCGGCTGATTCTCAGAAGAAGCAGGGAGGGATCATTCTATATTTATTTTTTTCTCTTGTAGTGCAAGTTACCATGGATGAAATCGAGGGGCATAATATCACTGAATTATTTCCCCAATCATTTTCCTTTTTTTTTTTTTTTTTTTTGACATGGTTTCACTACATTACTCAGCCTGGCCTCCCCAGTTTTCAGTCCTACTGCCTCAGCCTTCCAATAACTGGAATTACAGATGTGCACCACTACACCTCGCAGCGTGCCACTATTTTTGTGCTTGATTTAGCAGAGTCCAGGAGTATGTAGGAAAGACAGAACTACAACAAAAGAGTGATCAAAACAAGGCAGAAAATAAGCACAGGCCACTGTGAACACCTGGGTAATTTTGTTTAAGTTTTCTTAGGACTGAAATTTGTCCCCTTCCAACTTCATATGGCTTTTGTTTAAACCAAAACCCCAAGGCAATTATATTTGGAGACAGAAGATTTAAGGAGGTAGGTAAGTTTAAATAAAGGTACAAGTGTAGGACCCTGATTGAATAGATGTGGGGACCTTACAGAAGGACAGAGGCCAGGGTTGTTTCTCTGAGCATCACAGAGGAAGGCCATGTAGATGTATCAAGAAGGTAGTTATCTGCAAATCAGAGAGTACTCACCAGGAACACAAATACCCAGGGCCTTGATCATGGAGTCCAGATATGTGAGAAAATAATCTTCAAGTTTTAAAGCCATTCAATTTTTATTATTTTGTATTAATGGAAGTATGACAAGACTAAAGCTTTGAAAATTGAAATATTTAAACTACAGGAATTTAAATATTTTGTCCCACTTCACAATCTAGTACGCAGGATTAGATATTATGCCAAGATCTGGACTGGTAGGAATGTCCACAGCATACTACTTTGTCACACTGCTTTTGCAGTTACTGAATTATTGAATTATCAAAACTTCGTGTTTTGATTCTTAGTCCAAATCTCTAATTATTACACTACAAGCAGCCTTGATATATTAACAGGAGACTTCCCTCCACCACAGTGCTCTGTTCAGAACCCTAAAATGGCAATCCATGCATAGGATTACATTGCTACTCTGCAATTACCTCCATTCAGTGGAGACTTTGTATTTTTTACAGCAGGAAGGGTCGGGGAGTCATCATTATGGTTGGCAATGCAGATCAAGTGTCCCCAACCCTGGATGGGAACCAGGCCATACAGCAGAAGGTGAGTGGCAGACAAGTGATCACAGCTACTTCTATTTGCTCACAGTACCACCTGAGCCCCACCTCCTGTCTGCTCAGAAGCAGCATTAGATTCATATAGGATGCTGAGGCCTGCTTTGAACTGTTCACACAAGGGATCTAGGTGTGTGTTCCTTATTATAATCTAGTACCCAATGGCACACTTAGGGTGTAACTGTCTCCCATCACCTCAAGATGGGGCTATCTAGCTATAGGCAAAAAAAGCTCAGGACTCCCACTGTTGCCAAATTATGGTGAGCTGTATTATCCTTTCATTATATATTACAATCTAATAATATTAGAGATAAAGTGTACTATAAATATAGTGCACTTAAATCATTTTTACACCATCCCCACCAACTCCCAATTCATGGAAAAATTGTCCTCCTTAAAACCAGTGCCTTGTGCAGTAAGATTGGAAACCAGTGCTTTAGGTTAAAACATTCTGTGAGAATGAGAATACATAAGACATGAGAATATAATAGCATGGGTTTTGTTTTGAAAATATCAGCATTTTCTTAAGACCACTGTTTTGGTGATATGCAATGTGTCTCTATTTTTCCTTTTTTTTTTCTTTTTTTTTTTTGGTGGGGAATATCTTGGGCTATCCAGAGTAAGTTCAAACAAGGACCAATAAGTATTTGTAGCCTGGGCATGGCTTAATTTCAGTAAAATTCATTTGAAGATCTTCAAAGGGAGAGAGTCCCATGTGTTGGATTCTGGGTGGCAGTCGAGGGCCTGTCTTTGCACAGGTTTGACATCTTTGGCTGATGGCTGCACAAATTGAAGTCAATTTTGGAATATGATAATACCTTCCTAGAAGCTGGGTTATTGCAGTCTTTTCTCCATGGGTGATGTCATGGTGGCATTTCACCCAGGTGTAAGATAACTCCTTTGGAATGATCATTCAATTATCTGGCAAGGCTCAGACACCATTTGGGTCTGCTATCTCACCGGGCCCAAGATTTCTATTTTTAATTTGTTTTCCTTCAGTTGTCAGAAGGCCATGTTTCTTGTATAGCATGCTGTGCACATGAACTGTGGCAAAAGCATACCTGGAATATTCATAAATATTTACCTTTTTGTCCTTTGCCGAATTGAGGGCCTGTATGAGTCCTCAGAGCTTGGCTCATTGAGCTGTCCAAATTGACTATATATAATTTTAAAATATTTAAAATAGAAATAAATATATAATTTCACTTTAATCTATATCATTTTCCTAAATATACTGTGGCTTTTAATTTACATACAACAAAGGAAATGGAGCTAATAGCACTGAAGAAAAATGAGAAGCATTATTAGATATCTACACGTGGAGAAAAAGTGAGAGCATTTCAGTGACAATAGCAGAATAAGGAAATATTGTCCAGAATCTACCATATGCCAGTTTCTTCCAAAAAAGGGAATCATGCCTACTGGAATTAGAAAATACAAAACCTAATTAGAAAACATGAAAAATAACAATCCCAGCTATAATTTTAAATTCATGTTTTATAGAATGACGTGAAAGAGCCCAGTTTAATTAAATGACTGTGTCTCCAGGCTAAAATAAATTGCATTCCAAAGTACTGAAAATATACATCTTGTATAATATGTGTGTCTGTGTGTGTGTGTGTGTGTGTGTGTGTGTGTTTGGATATGTAGAAAGATAGTCCACAAAAAAATGTATACACACTTTACGAAAATAATAGTATGATTTTTCAACAGACGATGTTACTGCATATGCTGGCCCCTACAGGATGTCTTATATTGCAGAAAACCCACTACACTACCGGCCCATAGAAGAGAAATTTAAAATGCATGTGCAGCAATCTCAATGACCAAGGTTACCCAAGTGGTAGTTTGCCATAGTAATAAGCTAATATCTGTGAGCTACTGGTCACCACTTTGAGAACTTCATGTAATTGTAGAGGCCAAAAGTAACTTGTATTAATCTCATGATGTCTCAATAAATTTAGTATTAAAATATTTATACAAATTTTTATTTTCCTGAAATATGTATACATTTTTGGTGGAATATATCTATATCATCTATCTATATCTATATCTTATATATATAACCATATATATATTATATATAATCATATATATCTTAAATATAAATATAGATGCTTAAATATATATATTTCTTAAATTTTAAAAATTATATTAAGAACACATTAGTCCCCCACATAATACTAACCCCTCACTTCAAGCACACTTAGCCACCATTTTGCCACTTTCTGAAATAGTACTGAAAGACTTCTTTTGTGTGTGTCTTTAGTTGGATAGTCCTGGCTGCCTAGCTGTCTGAATTGATTCAAAACCTTTTATTTCATGGGCATTTTGACTTTAGAGAAGAACCAGAAGCCACATGGTACCAGATCTGGTTAATAAGGACACACTATAACAAGGTTAATCAGGATACACCTATTATTTTTATGAACCTGACATCTTTTCATTTTGTTTTAGGATGCAAATTGGCAACAGATCTCACCATGTGTTTTTTTATCTCACCTCATAAATAACTCATAAATGATGACTGGTATTACTGCTTCAGAAAAAGGCAAGAAAAGTGGAATAAGTATGTTCAAAGCTTGGGAAGCATTCTGAAGAGTATTAATTGCAATGTGCCTTTTACTATAACAGAGTTTTTAAATGTAAATACCTAATGTATATATTATATATTTATTATAATATATTATATATTTATATACCTTATATATTTATATATAGAGAGGCTATATATGTAGGAGAGAGAGAGAGAGAAAGAAATTTATGAAGTGATAATCTGCATACAAGTTTGCAATCACATTTGCAGAAGCATAAGATTTTTAGACAGACTAACAAAATTCTAAACAGTGTTATTATATAGAATGATTATCAATATTTAGAAACAATTACTGTGAATGAGCAAAATTTCATTTAGAATAACAGAGCAAATAAACAACTTTTTGTAGTTATTAAACTGAAATCTTGGTATCACGCCTATAAACATACATACATACACATACACACATATGCACACATACACAGTTATAACTAGCATTTAATTTTCCTCCTGTATTTTAATACATTTCAGTCTCTATGTAAGCTAGAAAAGCCATAAGGTTTACCTCTTTTTCACCAGACCAAATCATAGAAAATTGAACTATGTCAATGATAAAAATAATACACATACATTCTAGCAAGATAGCAGGTAGATTCTATACTTAAAGAATATTGAGACAGTGTCAGCATATTTTATTCTGAGAAAATATGCCACTACATTTTATATTTATTTAATTTTCTGTGTAACAACTTTATCAAAATTTTATTGTCAATTATATTTTAAACCAATGAAAATAGGTAAAATTTAAAAATAATATGTCAAGCAATATGCTGATGATCAAAAACTAGCAAATATTAATATGATGTGGTAGATGTACATTTTAAATGTACATAAATTTAGTCTAAAACTGGTGATTTATAGGAAATAGGACACGGTTTACATCTACATATTTGAAATGAAGTTCAGGTGCTAAAAATTCCAGTATGTTTTAAGTTACTGCTGGATGAAGACTAAAACTTCAAAGTACCTTAGTTTTCTTTTTGACCCTTTACATTCCCTTTGAAATATATGGCAACATTTTGTACCAAACAGGCATTCATTAAATATTAGTTGAACTGAATTAAAAACAAATGTTATAGTAGCAGATTTATAACATCTAGATCAAGGAAACTAAGTATCTTCAAGTATCCATGGTGCCACATTTAATTTTGATGACAAACTGAAATAAGTGCAAAAAACACCACTCAATATGATGACATTTCTGAAAACCACACATTTTTGAAAAATCCTACAAGTAGGTATTTTAGAATGAAAACATTTTGTGGATGGAGTAGTATAAGTAATTTGAAATTAATATTTAAAAAATAGGTCATTCAATAGAAGAAGACTAGATTTATTAAGTTTACCTTTATTAGAACTATGACTAATTTGTAGCTATTAGAATTACCCAAAACAAAATTTTGTCCTTTTAGTAGAGGAAGTGTCACATTACTGTTCAAATTTCAAAGCATAGACAAAATTATTTTGTGAGACACTAGAGAGGCTCTTTCATTAATTTGGAAATTTTCCGAGATGATCTGATACATGATTTTCAAGTCAAGCATTTTGTAATTATATTTTTTAAAATTATTGTTCAACTGGAATACTAATACTCTTGAAGTTGTTTTTTTTTAATTTTTTTCACTTTAGTTAAGTTTATTGTTACAATTTAGATATGCATAATGATCACATTCATCATGGGGAATTTGTACCTGTTCAAGATATATCTTAGTTCCTTCCTTTTTCCCCATTCCCCTTCACTCACTTCAACCCCTCTTCCTCTCCTTATTTACAAAGCTTTCTTCGATTTTATCCTTTTCTTCTCATTTTTTTCTTTTCCCTTCCACCCCCACATTCCCTTTTCCCTTTGAACAATTACTTCCTATTGCACAATATCTATTATGCATTTTGGTTCTTATTTACACTTTCAGTTTCTCACACCAGAGATACAATGTGATATTTGCACATGTGTGTCCAATTTATTTCACTTAAGAGTATGCTCTCAGGGTGCATCCATTTACTGAGGAATGTCTCTAGTTTATCCTTTTTTATAGCCGAGTACTACACCATTATATTTTTAAAAATCACATCTTTTTATCCATTCATCAGTTGATGGGCATTTGGGTTGTTTCCAAGATTTAGCTATTACAAACTGTGCTGCTGTAAACATGGGTGCACATATATATCACTGGGGTATGATGCTTTTATGTCTTTTGGGAAGATACCAAGAAGGGGAATAGCTGGATCAAATGGAATCTGTAGTCCTAGTTTTTTGAGGAATCTCCACACTGATTTCCACAGAGGTTGCACCAGTCTACACTCCCACCAACAGTGCAGAAGGGTTCCTTTTTCCAATAACAGCCCTGTCAGCATTTGTTATTGGTTGATTTGTTGAAAATAGCCATTCAGGGCTGTCCAGTCATAATTGAAGTTGTTTTGAACATGGTAATTTCTACATTCATTGATTTTTCATCTTGGTATTCTCACCTGCCACATAATTATACCTTTTGTTATAATGTTATCGCTTATCTTTTATTACCTGTATGTCCTAGGGAAGGGAATGGGAGCTCTCCAACCATATTCCCAGGACCAGATCATAGAAACTTGAACTATGTCAATGACATAATAATACACATTTTATCAATAATATATGCACAAATATTGTAATTTTAATGTGCTTAACATTTAAATAAATACATGTAGCAGTGGTAATACTATATTGTCAAATACTAAGTTCATAGTATTCATTTTTACCTCTGTTTTGCATAATGAACTATAATATGTGCTCTCAGAGGGCCTGCAATCCTCCCACACTTTCTTTGATTAGAATAGATGAGAAAAACTGCTAATTTGCTCTGTAGTGAATTTCTGTTTCACTCCTAGATTTGAAAGCTTACTGCTAAGATTTTGAATATTTTCCAGTTTAAATTATGAGTATTTAACAAGGCAACAATAAAAAGTTTAAAATTAAAATATTTTGAAAAGAAAAAGATCAGTTATGTAATTTTAGTGAAAGAGCAGAATCAGTTTTACAATGGCAATTTTTAAAAAATTTGTTAAAATCATTGGATTTTTTTGCAAATAAAAATAGTGATCCATCTCCTATTCCAGAAAATATATTTATAAAATAACTAGGATTCTAAAGTAGTTATTTTTGGTCTAGTTTTGCATTTGTTCATCCATTTACTCAATTGTATGTACTATTACTATGCCAGGCACTACTCTGGCATTACACGTTAAATTATGAACCATATGCAGGAAATAATTGAAAATTTTAAAATCCAGTTGCAAAGAAATCCTAGAATATTTTGAAATCAAAAAGACCAATTTGGAGTGAACATGAAATATGCTTTGAAGGAGTATCAAGAATGAGACTGATGAGGGAAGCAGAAACAAGATTCAGAGAAACATATCAGGTTGTGGACTTCAGATATGAAAGGGTTTAAAATGAAAGTATCATGTGACATTTTACATTAGAAAATCGCCATGTAAAATGAACCCATTGGATACTTATACGGAATAATGAATGTTCCATATGATGAAGAATTGAATTATCTCAAGTTTACAAAGAGGCAGTGTAGAGAGACAGGAAAGTATACACTGACGTGGAGGAGTCAACATTGGAGGCACAGAAAATTTAGGAAGCCAGAGTAAATATACAGGATAAAATATGGTGTTCTCCATCAGGAAATTATAAGTGATTTTGGAGCCTATCATGATGGCAAATGCCTATAATTCCAGCATTCTTACAGGCTGATGTTGAAGGTTACAAGATATAGTCCAGACCAGGCAACTTAACGGCTTAGTGAGAACCTACCCCTAAACAAAAAATAAAAAAGGGCTGCAACTGTAACTCAGTGCAAAGGTTTTGGGTTCAATCTCCAGTAATGGGAAAAAATAAAAAAATATAGTAGTGAAGGTAAATGAATAATTTAGGATAACACTGTTCAAAGAAACATGTAAGCTGTTTAGGTGATTTTACATTTTCTGGTAGTTTCCTTAAAAGTGGAAAAATGAACAATTGAATTCAATTTTAATAATATTGATTATGTTTTCTCTAACCTAAAATACAATTATTTTGCATGTAATTAGCATAAAACCATGCACGAGCAGATTTATATATTATTTTTCTTTCAAAATTCATATCTCAATGCAGGCATGAAATTGCCCCAGAAATGCTTCCTTGATATTTACATTTCACAAATTGCAGTTTTAAAAGTTTATTTTGGCCGGGTATATTGCTCAGTGGCACAGCGCCTGCCAGGCAATTGCAAGGTCCTGAGTTTAATTCCCGGTACCACCCAAAAAAAGTTTATTTATATATACCCTAGTTCTTCCAAATACATGCAAATGCCCCAATTACTAAAATAAGTATTGGTTTAAGCATTTAAATTTCAATCAAGAAAAATTTATTGCCTTAGTGGCATTGACCACATTTCAGGTGCTCAGTAACCAAACACAGCTATTGGCTTTTAGTAAGGTAGAGATTTGGAAGGCATTTAAAAAGAAAACTGAGCCCACGTGTCATAGCTCTGGATGTGGTGGATAAGGGTTATGAAAAGGGTAAATGTGAAGCCAGATTTTATGACGTAGGTAATTCATTGGATGGTGGAATCTTTCCAAGAATTGGGGAAGACAGTAGGAAGAAAATTTGGATGAGATTAAGGCAGACCAGTATGCTAAAAATTGTGTGTGTATGGTTAGCACTTCTTAACATTTTCCTTCACAAGGATATGTTCTCACCAACTGTCATACATTTCCTTATTTTTTAAATCCAGTATATATGTACAGTAGCTTCAGAATTGTTAGCCTACATCCCCATGAGGTAAAAGTTTAACCATTTCCTAAATTACATAGAAGTCAGAAACTTGTCGTCCATCCTTTTCATACACCCTTTCCATATTCTTGCAACGCAATATGAGTTCTTTGAAATACACAGTTTGGTTTCATTCTCCGTTCAATCCTTGGGTCTCACAAACAACCAAATGCATTTTCGAACTTTGCTTGTATCAAAGTTTATTCTATGCGCCTAATATTCTACAGACTTTGACAAAGGCGCAGTGTCATCAGTCACTATCACAGTATAATACAGAAGAGCGTCAGTGCTCTAACAAATGTCCCGTGCTTCCGCTATTCAGCCTCGCCCTGCAGAACCTGTCAACCGCTGATCTCTTTCCTGCCTATAGGTTTTGCTTCTTACAGAAAGTCCCATAAATGGAACCTTATTTTACATATCTTTTTCAGATTAGTGTCTTTTGCTTAGCAATACAGATTTAAAATTTATTTGATGTCTTCGTGAGGGTGTGGTAGTTGAGCTTAATTATCAATGTGATTGACTTAGGAGCCACCTAAGGATTACTAACAGTAAAGATACGTCTGGACCTATCTGGGTGGGTCATGGAGGCTTGACCTTGAATACTGTATCTAAAACCTCGCCCTTTATTTTTTGGTGCTGGTGCTGCACTCTGATTCCCAGCAGCCGTGAAATAAGCAGTTTTGCTCTGGTTTGCCCACCCACCATGATGTTTCTGCTTGGAGCCAGCTGACCATTATTGAAATCTCTAAAAACACAAGCCAAATAAATGTCTCCTCCAATCAGTTGTGTATGTCAGGTATTTGGTCCTAGAAACAGAAAGCTGAATAATGCAGAATACATGAAAAATAACTTCACATATTTGGTGTTGTGCTTTATATCACTGGGTAATAGTCTATAATATTCCACTCTATGAATATACTGCACTTTTTTTATTCATCCACATATTGAAGGAATTTTGGTTGCTTATATATTGGGATAGCATGGAGGAAAAAACCAGGCAAAATTCCCAAGTATATTTTGGTGTGTGTGTGGATGTAACTTTTCAAATGAATTAGGTGAATGGGACCATGAGTTCTAAACTGAATGAAAGACAATGTTTAACATTGTAATAAATGGTCAAACCATTTTCCAATGTAGCTATAGCATTTACACTCCCACCAGCAATGAAAGAGGATTCTTACAGCACCACAAGTTCACTAACATTTGGTAATGCCAAGCTTTGGATGTTAGTCATTTTAATAGGTATGTAGTGGTACCTTACTGATGTTTTAACTTACAATTCCCTAATGATATCTGATGTTGAAATAATTTCATGTGCTTATTGACATCTGTATATCTTTTTAGATAAGGTGCTTGATCAGAACACTTGACAGGTGTTTTGTTTTGTTTTGTTTTGTTTTTGGTAATGGGAATCGAACTCGGGACCTTGTGCTTGCCAGGCAGGAGCTGTGCCATTGAGCTATATCCCCGGCCCTTAACAGGTTTTTGCGGGGTTGTTTATTTACACTTTGTTCAGTTTTGCATGTTCTTTTTATACTTTAGACATGAGTCATTATCACACAAGTGATTTTTCAAATATTTTCTCTTAGCAGATCAATTTAATAATGCTTTTCATGGAGTAGAAGTTTTAATTTTAATAAAATCTTGCTTTTTGTATTGTCTCTAAAAATACATTGGCAAGTCCTAAGTAACAGATTTTTCTTCTATAATTATGTTTAGAAATTTTATAATTTTGAATTTACATCTACATAAATGATAATGTGTGGGGTTTTTTCTAGATGTTTCATAGTTTTTTGAATATACGTCCATGAAAGATAGATGGGTCAATAGATTTTCTTTCTTGTAATGTCATCATTTTTCTGTTGAGTTGGCTCTTTGCTTTGCCAAAAATATATTTATTACATATGGGTCTATTTATGGAATATCAATTTTGTTCCATTTCTATATTTTTATTATTTTTACAATGCATTAAAATTTTGGTAATGTGAGTCCTCCAAATTTGTTTTTATTCAGCATTGTTGGCTATTCTAGGTCTTTTTCCTTCCCATATAAATTGTGGAATCTGTTTGTTAGTATCTATAGAATACCCTGCTAGAGTTTCCCTGGAATTATTTTGAATCTATAGATCAAGTTGGAAAGAACTTGTATCCCTACAATATTTATCTGGAATTCATGAATTTATTTAGAACTTTAATTTCTTTCATTAATATTTTATGCATTCCTGCAAATTGATCGTGCACATTTTTTTAGTTTTATAACTGATTATTTCATTTTTCTGTCTCTATGTGTGTGCTATTGTAGATGGTCTTTGATTTAGGATTTCAGTTATTCATAGATAATATAAAAGAAAACATTTGACTTTATTTAATTGGCCTTGAATGCTGTACTCTATCAGTTTCAAATATTATCTTGTAATTTCTTTTGTAGAAAAACATTCATGTTAACTCCTAAAATCATATTTTATTTCTTCCTTTCCAGTTTGTAATATTAAATAGTTATTATGATAGGGAATATATTTGACTTTGTCTGATCTCAGGAAGATACTGTCTAGTATTTCACCATCAATACAATGTTAGCTGTAATTTTTTTACAGATATTATTTATCAAGCTGAGAAAGATCCCATGATTTTCGGTCTGCTGATAGTTTTTACCATGAATTGGTGTTGGGTTTTTTTGTTTTTGTTTTAGTTTTAGTTTTGTTTGTTTGGTTGGTTTTTTTGTTTGGGTACCGGAAATCAAACTCATGGCCTCGTGCTTGCCAGACAGGTGCTGTGCTGCTGAGCTATATACCCGGATCGCTGGTGTTGGATTTTTTTTGATACTTTTGCTGTATGACTTTACACAGTCCCATAATTGCTTTTTCAATATGTTAGTGTCATGGATTATACTCATAGATTTTTGAATGTTAAGCAAGCCTAACATGCCTAATGTGTATCTAAATTAGTTGTGTGGATAATTCATTTCATGCATTGTTATATATAATATAATATAATATTTTATGGAGGTTTTTTGTATCTATGTCCATGAAAGATAACCAGGTTTGTAGATTTTCATTCTTCCAATGTCATTGTCTGATTTGTACTTAGGTCAAGTGTGGCCTCGTAGAAAGAGTTCCGAAAATTTTCCTGCTGCTTATATTTTATAGAAAGATTATAGCGAACTGGTACTTAAATGTTTGTGAAAAACTAGGGGAGAGCTCTGGCCAGTGCTTTGTTACTTGGTAGTATTTAAGTTATTTATTAAAGTTATTTAACAGTCTTATGGACTTTCATTCATTTCTAGTGGTTGGTCATTCAAACAGTCTATCTGATTCCTTTAAAATTAAATTTATGATAATAAAGTTATTAAAAACATTCATTTTTTAGTATATTGATAGCCATGGCATCAGCCATGCAATCAGTGACATCTCTCATTTCTGATATTGCCAACTTTTGTTTTGTTGTGTTTTTTTAATCTCTTTGCCCTGGTTGGATATAATAAAGCTTTATAATTTCCTATAACTTTCTAAGGAACTGTTTGTTTTCATTGGTTTTCTTTATTGTTTTCAGGTTTACTGGTTTAATATTATTTATCATCTTTTTATTTTGTTTGCTTTGGTCTTAAAAGCTTTTTAGTTTTCTAAAGTGGAAGTTTATATTACTGGTTTTGGATCATTTTTCCTCTGTGAAGTATGTATTTAATACTATAAATATTTCTCTAAACACTGCTTTCAATACATCGCACTGATTTGGTTAAGGGATACTTTCTCAAAATTTCTTTCTTGTTTTTCCTTTATTGCAGTTTGACGGTAATATTAGTAATAATTTATGCTTTTAATTTCTTGGATTCTATTATTTTCAAATTTAAGAATCTATCCTGGTTAATGTACCCTGCACTTCCTAGGTCTACGATCTTCACTGATCATTAATTTTGGAATATTCTCAAACATTATTGTTTAAGTTATTGCTTCTTTTTTCTTTTATGTTTCTTCTTAAATATTATGTATGCATACGTTACGTGTTTTGAATCTGAATCAGATTTTTTCGATGCTCTTTTCTTCTTTACTTTCAAACTTTATTCTTTTTGCCTTTCAGATTTGAATAATTCTCAATTTATTTTTAGGCTCACTGGTCTTGTTTCCTTGGGCACAGTCTTCTCTGCTTCTCCAGTGGTCTTGCTGTGTCCCACAAACTCTTATATCTTTCTTCTCTTACAGCATTCCTAGTTTACTTCTTTATAGCTGTTACTCCAGTTGAGTTTTGTTTCTTTCTTCATTTTTGTTTTGATATGAGCCAGCCTGAGTAGAGAGGTTAGAGCAGGAGAAATGTACCTCCCTCAGCTGGCATATGGTTCTTACACAACATCTTTGAAGGAAGAGAGCAGTTTGAAATAGAGAACATTCTGGGTCTATTTCACAATGATTACTCTTCTCTTTTTTCTGCCAGAACTGTGAGCAAAATCTTTTTAGTTTTTTTTTTTCTCCATGCACCTTGAGACCATGATGTTACATGAAATAAATCAGACACAAAAACTTAAATATCACATAGTTTTTCTAATGTGAGAAACCCAAAGCACATATAAAGAGCAAAATAAAAAATAATAGGAAGTAAGAAGGGAAAACTTTCTCAAAGGGGAAGAGGATAAAGAGACAGAGGATAGGTGTGAGGTGAGGAAAAGTAAATGAAAAATGGAATTAAATTTGTTACATATATGTACAAATTCCACACAAGGAGTGTAATCATTATATGTGGCAAATATATAAAGAAAGGAAGGGAATCAAGATGGCTGGAGGGGGGAAGAAGGGAAGGGAAAGGAGATGAAAGAAAGGAATTAAGATATATCATGTACATGTAACAATTCTTCACAAGGAATGTAAACATTATGTACTAGAGACATGTAATAATTAAAAAGAAAGAAAGAAAGGAAGGAAGGAAGGAAGGAAGGAAGAAAGAAAGAAAGAAAGAAAGAAAGAAAGAAAGAAAGAAAGAAAGAAAGAAAGAAAGAAAGAAAGAAACCCAATGCACTTCCCAAAGGAATCCATAAAAGCTTGGGAGTTCCACTAAAACTTTAACACCCAAGGAATGCCTTAGTTTTATGGTAGTTTAAACTCACCAATTTCCCCATTCCTGTATTCTTACCATTTCATGCCATCAGTGGCTTCCTCTGTAGTTAAGCCTCTCTTGGATGTGTCTCTGGATGCACCTACATTTTCAGTTCTCTGAAAAGCCCTTTTCCATATGACCTCAGATGTCTAAAGGGTCTAAATAACAGCTTGGCTTTTCTACTTGCCCAGCTCTGTTTTTTTTTTTTTTTTTTCCAAGTATGAGACGAATGTATTCTAAGGTCTTGCATATCTTCTCTGAAGCTTAGTATCCAGTTTCCTATCATCCCAAATAAGATACAGTGGAAAATAATTGCTTATATCCTAAATTCCTATTTCTGTGAAATTTCCTCCTCCTTCTGTTTCATATCTCGCAGCTTCGAAATCTAATCCTACCAGTAACACAAACATTTGCCTACATTTTCAATTCACTTATGAAATCTAAACCTAATTGATTAAATATAGTCGTGTGTATGATTATACATGTATACATATATAATGACATTAATGGTTTTTATACAATTTAGTAAGTACTTAAATTTCACTCCTTTATTGCATAAATTCTAGTCTCTATAATCTAGAAAATATAAGAGAGTGTGAAATGAGAGGATATATAGTTTGGCTAAAAGAGAGTATAGGTAAAATCTTAATTGTTTTTTAAATCTCATGAGGGTTAAAATCACTATTTCATTGGGTTTGATCCTTAGCATCACAGGTAAAAGCAAGAAATTCATTATTATTTGAGATAATTTTCCACATGTAATTTAGAAAATATCATAACCATTCAAAATCTAAAAAGCACTGTTTATTACCTATTTGATTTTGTTAGTTATTTATTTCCAACCTTTCCTTGGTATAGGTGAGTTCTATGTCAGTGGAGGATGCTTCTTTACTCCCTTGTCTCACCTAATGTAATTATACCTTATAAGGAATTAAGGACAATTTCCATTTATAGTTCATGCAAAGCAACCCATGTGGAAAACTGAGTTAAATGACACACATTTCAGCTTGGAATTCCCTAGTTGGACATCACAAGCAGAAGATCAATTGACGTGCTTTGGTTTCAGTCTATGCCCAATAAATCTATGTGGAATTCTAGTTCACCAAACTAGTCCAATTTAAAGTTCTTTATGAGAAATTTGGAACATTATTTCTCTGAAACATTGAGAATAATTGGCATTTCATGTCATACACTTTCAATGCTTCAGATATATATATTTGTTATGGCCCACTGCTAATATGTTTGCCACTGTAAATGTATAAGCTCTGGGATATACAGAAAGAAACATTAATTCTCTGACTGAATTTTTTTTTTAAATTTCTTTTCTTCAGTATTATAATCAATATTTGCATCTTAGAGTTTAAAATAAATTTAAGTTGCTATTTTAAATGTATTGATTTACTTTGACAGAAGTTGTTATTTGCAAGAAGTTGTTATTTGCAAATGAATGACTCAGGGAAAGCAGATATCAACTGATTTTCTTACATAGTCCATATTCTAATAATTTTAAACTTACTTTGATAAAATTAGAAATGTAAGCACTACCCTCACTTTCACTATAGGCACTTACTATCCTTTTTAATACATAGACATCGTTAAAAATAAGCAACAGATGGGCACCCTATGGAAACATTTTGAGCTCTGGAACCCAGTAAGTCACCCTAGTGCTGGCTTATTGACAACTCAATCATGTCAAAAAAAGTTAAATCCAACTTGCAATGAAACACCAAATGGTTGTTTATTTATAGTTCTACTACCACTAACAGGAAGTATAGAACTTCTGCTCTTCCCATTGGTAGTCAGGCAAAATCAATTTGCACCTTAATTTTGAAGAGTTTATAATTGCTTCATTTAGGATTTAAGTACACGTGATAAATCATTGTTGCAAAAAAAGAAAAATGTCTATGGATTGCTGATAAATTATTGAAAGAAGAAGCTTTAATTGAAATAAGATTAAGTGTGCACATACTTTTGTTTTTATAGAAAAGGAAACAGGAATAAAGAGGTAATAATCATTGTTCCAATTTTAGTCACATATGAACAGATTTATTACACATGTGTGTGGTATATATATATATATTTCACTATATCTCATTATCTCCTTATATTAAAATAGATTTTAAATCAATTTGAACTTATAGTCAGAGTAAATTAAAAATCATCAACTGTTTAGTATTTATATTAAATGTTCCCAATTATAAATATAGAAGACTGTTGTGAAAAGAAAACTTTTCAGGTTTCTGAAAAGTAGCAAAAGGACATTACTTCCATTTCATTTTTTCTATATTTTTAAGTGCTTGTCTAATTAAAGAAGATTCATAGTGAAAATTTCATATTCATAGTTATGCACAGTAACTTGATGTTGACTGAAATTTCACAGTTTGCAAGATGGCAAAAAAAAAAAAAAAAGTCGTCTCCCCCCACTCTCGGAATCTCAGACAACCAGACTATGGAGAGCTTAGCAACAATTCAAGTGGTACCACAGACACATTAATGCAAAGCTGCAAAAGGTCAAGCTCTTTTAACAAGAAATGGAGAAAGAATCCGAATCAGGGTACTGCTGTGGTATCATATCATTATCATATTATATTTTAAATGAGTTATTCTGTTACTTTGTTTTCACAGAATAAATGGTTGACCTTACTGATAATATGAATCTATCAAAAACTTTGGGGGAGGTGCAAGGGAACATAAAAAGTTTTCTTATCACTTTATACTTCCAGTTCCAGACACGGATTGACACGTTGTGCTCTGTGAATAGTGGACGATGGCCTTCAATCGAGTCTTGAGACTCATTTGTGGTACTTACTTTGACATTCACCATCTGTATGATTTAGCATGCACCATTTAAATTATTTTAATTTCAACTTTATTATCTATAAATGGATCTCTCAAACATATTTAAAGCCCATGCTCTACTATTCCATCAGCTTTCATTTCAATTTGTAGTCATGGAGAAATTATCCCATTCATCATCAAAACTACTTGACACTTGCCATTTGACATTTCCAAAATTTGTGGTCAAGATTTTCTCTTTGATTAATGAAACTGTGAAATATTAGCATTATTTACAGGGATGAAATGGCATTAACTACAGACCAAGTCTTGTAGAAGTTATGAGGAACCAAATAAAATAGAGTATTTTTTTGTTTTTTTTTTTTTTACTCTGAGAAGTAAAGATTTATTACAATTTAGCTGAACTTTTGACAACTATAAATATTCTTTCTCCAAATCCAGGAAATCGAATCATAGATATAGAAGAAGAAATGTGTACCTTTTCAGACTTTAATCATATATATTCAGTCATGATGCATTTATTAATTTGGTTATGATTTAGTGTTTCAAAATAATTGAAGTTTCTCATATAAGAGAAACCAAAATATAAATAAAGAGCAAAATAAAAGATAGCAGGAAGTAGGGAAATAGATCTTTTGCAAAAGGGGAGGGTACCAAGAGATGGAGGGTGGGGGAAAGAGGGGAGGCGAAAGGGATGGAAGAAGGGTTAAGATGTGTTATGTAGTTACCAACTCCCTGTGAGGAATGTCAACATTATATACTCCAAACATGTACTAATAAAAAATAAAAACTGAAAAAGAGATTTAAAAATAACTGAAATATATGGACTATACTTTCTTCATAAAATGAAATAATTTTGCTAAGCTGTAGGAGAAAAAATTTTATAAAATATTTTTCTTGCTGTTTTCAGTGCTTGTTTTATTTTTTAAAAAGTTCTCTTTTATTATTTTGGTTTTATTTCAGGGGTACACTGGTTTTTGATACTTCTACCATATTGTTTTGGCTATAGACATTACACATAGTAGTTGTCATGCTGGTTTGATACCATTTTTTGAGGCTCCGTCAAAAGTTAGTCAGAACCTGCTACATATTAATGCCAAACATGGAGTCACTATCTCTTTTTTTTCATCCAGCTATGAATTAGAGTGTAGATTTTAAACTTCCTAGACTGGTCTGTGATACGTAGTTAAAGAACTGTCCCTGTCTGCTATCTCAATTTATTTATCTGTAAAAGAGTACTAATAACAGTAATGATAGCACTTTGGTGAGTTTTAAAGGAGTTACTATATAGAAATTGTCAATAAAAATCTCAAAAGAATATAATCAAACAGTACTATAGTAAGATTAAATTTGGAATTTATCTTTTGATGAATGTTTGAAGACTTTAAAATCTAAATTTTAAATAAAAACTAACAAGATTCAGTAGACTAGAAAATGATAGTCTAAACTACAATTCATTCTCATTTTGTAATATTTTTAAGTTTTTATTTTGGCTTAACACTATCTTCTATTGTGTACAGAATCCCAAAGAATAGTAATGGCCTCCACAGTAAGCAGTAGTAAAGACTATTAGAACACTGCTTTATTTTGGTAATTAGCTTTCCTAGTGGATGCTGAGGAGTGGCCCTGCTCCCACAGGAAATAATAGGTATAAGGGTAAATGATGCACAGGTACCAAAGAATAAGAAATAAAGTTTATGACCTATGTAATGAATAGCAAAATGATCCCACCAGAAGTGCTCAGGTTTGGTCTACAGTAAAGTGAAGGGGTTGGGGGTAGTACTGTGAGCCCTGCATGGTAGCTCCATGGGTAAGAGTTGGTTTGTGCCAAGGAAAGAAGTGCTCACCCTCCCTTGCCAGGCAACCCAGAGGTGGGGCAAAGGAGAAAATGGCAGGGGTAGAGCCTGCAGTCTGTCAGCAGTTGAACATCAAGAATGGAATTTGATCCTCTACTACAAATTTACACCAAGAGTATTTTGTAAACTAGAAAAAATAATAATAATAATAAGGAAGTAAACCGGTCCTAGCCACCAAGAAATAGAGCCAAATATTAACATTCTACTTTCTATTAGTCAGCTTCCCCTGACTAAACAATATCTGACAGCCACAATTTAAAGGTAGATGCTTAATTTGACTCATATTTTAAGGGGATTCAATATATTGCCAGCTGGCACTTAGGCCAAAATGTGACAGCAGGGGGAGGTGGAGATAAACTGCTTAGATCATGGCTGCTGGGAGGAAGAGCAGGGGTAAAGTGCTAAAGAGAGAGAGGCCAGGGAGGAGACGTGGACCCAGAAGCCATGTCTCCCTGACTCACCCAAGCACACTTTGAAGTGTGATCCACCAATCCCCCAGGTGCTTTGCAAAACCACACCTGTTGGTGCTCCACCCTAACCAACACACACAGAGGGTAGGATGGTTCAGGTAGGATGGTTTTTAGAAAACATTTCTGCAAACAAACAAAGGTGTGGCCATAGTTATGATTAGTAAATAAATGCAAATTGGAAAATAATTTTAATCTAATGATTTGGCAAAGAAAATTATCCCAATGAATAAAACTCTATTGATAGCGGTGAGGTAAAGAACAATAATTTGATGAATGGATTAAAATACTGATTTCAGGGGGCTGGTGAGATGGCTCAGCGGCTTAAGCACCTGCCCAGCAAGCGCAAGGGCCCGAGTTCGACTCCCGGAACCCACATACGAAAAAGGGGTCGGTGATATCGCTCAGCGACACCGGCGCCTGCTGGCGCGCGAGGTCCTGAGGTCGACCCCCCGGTACCCACAAAAAAATAAATAAATTAAAATTAAAATTAAAATTAAATACTGATTTCAGTCAATAGCATTAAAAAGAAAAACTTAAAATCTAGTAAACAACAGCAGCAGGACGGAAAATATAAAAATTTATTAAAAGGTACACATTCTATTGAAATTAAGAATAAAATCTTATTAACATGCAGGGGTGGGGAACTAAACAGATTTCCATATAGTGAAATTTCCCTGATTCTACATGATATATTGAAATAATAGATATATGATTTAGCATGATAAAAATGTTATCTCAAAATTAATATAAATACAAGACCATATTTCAGTAAAAATCTGGTAAAGCAAATATGACATCTAAATGTTTAGCAAAAACTCTTCAAATTAAAGTACAAGTAAACCACAATAATCCTTCATTTAGTACCTTATCTTTTTTTTTTTTTTTTGTGGGTACCAGGGGGTCGACCTCAGGACCTCGTGCGCCAGCAGGCACCCGTGCCGCTGAGCGATATCACCGGCCCCTTTTTCGTATGTGGGTTCCGGGAGTCGAACTCGGGCCCTTGCGCTTGCCAGGCAGGCGCTTACGCCGCTGAGCCATCTCACCAGCCCCTTAGTATCTTATCTTAAAGAAATAAAGTTAACAGGTACACAATCAAGGTTATAGAGCAATTATTACATTTTAAGAAAAATACATAGTAAATGTATGGGTCTGCCATACATCTAAAAATATATCAGTAAAGAATGGGATATCACACTTTGGCATGTGTGGTTGTCTAAATGGGTGAATTTTCTTCTGTAAGTTTATAGAAACTTTTATTTAAGTTCTCATATATCACTTCACATTCCTTGTCAGAATGTTGTCTTATTTGAGTGTTTATACACAAGGTACATTTAAAATAAGAAATATTAATTTTCAAAGTATGGTTTGTTTTTTGATCTTATATACTATAATAGAAAAATACTTATGTAATTGTAACTTTTATAAACATGGAAAAATATGTGAAATTATATATACTAGGTTAACAATGTTTTCCAAATGGAATAAAATGATAGAAGATAGGTAAAATAATTCTATATACATTTGGGGTTAATTACTTCAAAATTTGTAAAGAAGAAAACACGTACTCGTAGTGGAAAGTTTTAGAATATTAAACAGCAAACCTACATTGTCTGAATGCCTCTTGAGGAAAGGCATGATAGTGGGAGTAGGGGAAAAGAGGAATAAATTAGAAAAACATACACTTTTTATGTAACATGCTTCTGTGTTTAATTTAATTTTTATGATTATGTATTTACATGCTTTAAAAATATCCCAGAATTCACAGGATATTCACATTAAATTGTCATACATGAAATTGAAAGGGCAAGAAAAATACTCTGACATTTTGTGAAGCAGTTGTTGAAAACTTTAATGAGTAGATTTTCTCAAATCTTCAGTTTCAACAGTCTGTTAAAGGTCTGTCACGCCCCAGGATCTAATGCGACAATTGCCCAGTGGTTGAACAAGCAGAAACCCTGTTATGTCTGAAGGAGCTCATAAAATTCCTGCAGGAAATAAAATTCTGACAAGGAATACAAAATGATATATTACAACTTAAATAAAGTTTCTGAAATCTTGTACAAGAAAAAATCTTTAAAGTAATGGCAAATAAAAAAGAGACATCTTAGTATCTAAGGAAATGAGAACTGATATAGGTGAAAACAGTATGAAGTACAAATGTGATATGAATAATTATGCTTGTTCTAGGCATTCAAATTTTTGAAACACTAATTTATGTAATTAGTTAAATGTTGCCATGTGGTTTATGATTTCTAGAATCCACTATGGTGTAATCTTTTTAATTAAAATTTTCTTTGATTGGTGCCTACATCTTAAACACTAATCTGTGGATTCACATTTCTCCTACCACTCATTTTGCAAAATGCCTTATAATTTAGGTGATGTATTAAGTGAATAAAAACAACTTTGATTGATTTTAGCCTGAGCAGAATATTCACAAATATCTCACTATAAAATTATGTAAGTTATTATCCTTTGTCATGGTTACCTGTAGCTATTGGCTTCTCAATTTGTTGTAACCACTTAAATAAAATTATCAAAATGGATTGAGGTTTGAAGTGGAACAATTTATACCAAACGAATGCAGATGCTGTTCCCCAGAGTAGCTACCGTCAATCTTAAAAAATACTCAGCTTATTACAAACATACTTTCTTCATGATTATAAAAATACAAATTTTCATCATTGAGGGCCTTAAATCATTGTAATGTTATTGTTGAGATAAGACATGGCAAAAATTCTCCCTTTTATTACAGAAGAACAATGGGATTAATATAATTGAAATGACTTCATTAATTTGAAGTCCAAGCTGCAGGGTGTAATTCATGCTCTACTTTATATTTATGGCACTTATACCCTTTTACTGAGTCTACCTACCATTTTTGTTTCACTGCTCCAATAGCCATACACAAGTGTGAAATAAAGGATGAATTGGAACTTTTTTATAACAATAAATTATAGCAATTTACAAAGCAGATTCAGAGTCACATCAACAATGTTCTATTTTGTTATTTCCTAAATTTTCTCATGAAAAATGTCAAATGTTATAGCATAATTGTGCTTTTTTGGACTATATGTTTATATCATCTTGTCAAATAAGAAAAAGTTGAATTTGGATTGAGTAAAGACATTTTTCAGTTTCTGGTCGCTGTAACTCTTCATGAAATGTTGCTACTTTTAATTTCCAATGACGCTTTACAGGTAATTTGTTAAGCTTGCACATTTGAAACAGCATCTCATTAGGTAAACTGCCAGTATTAATATTCTCTATTTATTTGCTATAAATTTTTGCATAAGTAGCAAATTGCAATTCTTATTGCTTTTAGTGTTTAAAGATGTGGAAGATGAAATAAAAAGAATAGGTAGGGTATCAGATGTAAAATTCAGCATTTAACATAAATTCAGAAAGATCTTGAATATTATACTGGTGATTTTGAAAGTTTCACTATTCTGTAGGGCAATTATAGTATTGCTCTTCAGAATTTCTTTCTTCTATGATATAACTTTGATGTGATTTTAAATTAAAGATATTCTCTTTTTGAAATACAAGTTGACCTGGAAGAAATCAAACATTTCCCATGTACCCCTGTCTCTTATCACATTTGATCTATTTCTGTATCATTTTAAACTGAAGTTATGCAGAAAATGACACCTTATTTGAAAAGCTCATAACTTTAAGTTGGTAACATTGTTATGAAAAACTTTTTTTTTGCAGTCATAGTAACCATATGTGATTCAAAGTTTGTCATTTGCTTACAAATAAAATAATTGAAAATGGAGATAATGAAAATTTCTTAAGCATTCCCTTTACATTTGTTTAATGTATCTCTGATTCTGGTCCTCAAAGGCTTTTAAAATACTTTTATTTAAGAATTCACAAAGGTGATATGGCTCAGCAGCATAAATGCCTGCTTGGCAAGCGCAAGGTCCTGAATTCGACTCCCAGTACCCACATAAAAGAAAAAAGGGCCGGTGATATAGGTCAGTGACACAAGCGCCTGCTGGCAAACACGAGGTCCTGAGTTCAATCCTGGTGCCCACATAAAAAAATCCACAAAGGAAGGAGATATTTTTCAATTTATTCTTAAAAATCACACTTTACTTCTGCAAAAATTGAACAAAACATTCAGTATTGCTTAAAGCAGTGGTCCCCGACGTTTTTGACACCAGGGACTGGTTTCGTAGAAGACAATTTTTCCACTGATGGGGGGCGGGTGGGGGTTGGGGTTATGGTTTCTGGGTGATTCAAAAGAGCAGCACAACCTAGTTAGACCTCTTGTATGCACAATTCACAGTAGGGCGTCCTCATGCACCACTTGCCTCTTGCTGTGCATTTAGGTTCCTAAGTGACAGATGCTAGTCAGTGGCCTGAAGGTGGTGGACTCCTGCCTTAAAGTGATTTTAAGAGTTGTTTTAAAATAATCAAATAGGTAAGTGCATCTTGGCATAAAAAAAGACTGAACATGTTATTAGAATTAAATCCAATCAGGAAATTATTTTTGATTTTATATTCTACTAAGTAATATCTATTTAGATACAGTACCTGTGTGTGTTTTATAGGGGAATTCTCTGAGTGGCTGTGGACGGACCCAGTTCTCTCCCATCTCTCCTTGGCAGTTCCTCAAGGGTAACTGTAGAATGTGTTGGGAACGCAGCATCCTGAGATGGGGAGGTGCTGGGTGTTCCGGGTTTTTTCCAGTCCATCCTAGAAACAGAGCGGATTCAGTGCTTTTGCTCTGGATCATGTTGCCCAGGGGTATAAAAGCCAGGACAGGCTGCTTTTGGGGGTCTCTCAGATGTAGTGCATGTGGTGCACATGCTGACAAGAGTCTATCTGTCCTGGACTGCTCTTCTGAACCCAGGTGTGTGTGCCAGGAGAAGGGGAATAGGCGTATAGTTTGGTCTGAATCCCAGAATTCTCCTGTCTTTTGCTTTCTATTTGCAAGCAATGAACCCATTTAATTTAATTGCTTATGTGCATGTTTTGTATCCTCGGACTTGGGCAAGTAGTAAAAGTGCAGCCAAAGATACTGTGCTCTGAAGTGGTAACCAACTCAAAGCAAACTACTCCTTATGTCTAGACAGCAGGGTCAGTATTTGGTTTCATATAATGGCAATTAATATATTTTCACTGCTATGCTAAACTGTTCTTATACAATAATATTTGTGTGCTCTGCTAAGTTTCTGTAATCAGTTCTTGACTATTTACTTGTTTTGCTTGGCTTTCTTTTCATCATTTTTGGGGAGTATATATTCAAATTTTTCTCCACATTATCCAATAAGGGATTGAATGTTTGCTATATAAAATGGAGAATGTCAACTAAAATTAGTTTTCAAAATGATTTTACAAAATTGTACAGCAAAGAGTACTTTTCTATATGTTTCCATTGTGTCTCCATTCACAAACACTTGATATTTTCACACTTTTATGTTTGCCAAACTTTCATGTAATAGTTTCTCACTATGAATTTATTTTGCATTTCCTTAGTTAGTAATGTAAATTATTATAATTTAATAGAACCATAAACAATTTAGGTTTCCTTTTTTCTGAAGCATTCCCTTAGATCTTTTGGCCATTTTCAATCAACTCTTTTGGTTTTATTTCAGTTTACATTTTTTAATTAGAAAATTTCTTTATACAGTTTACACAATTATTTTATTCTAGATATATGTGTTACAAATACTGATTGTAGCTTATCTTTTGTATAGATTTAATAAAATCTATGAAAAAATGTTATAGCTATTGAGGTCAGCTATAGCTACATGTAATATTTCTAAGAAGGAAAGTTTTTTACCAAGATGTAAAAATGATTGTAAAACAGGTGCCCATAATTTCTAGTTTAAAAAAAATTTTCTACAGTATTTTAATTCTAACTCCTTTTCCCATGTGTGAAATCTACTTGTTTGTGACTTCTCTCCAGGAATCTTATCCTAGCCTCTGATCCTAGACTTTGTTGTTTTTACAGGCTCTCACTTACAGTACTTTACTTTCTTGCTTGTGTGACACATTGTGTGTCATGTGCCATACAGTATATGTGTTTGATGTATGGTATCCTTGTATGCGATGTATGCAGTACAGAATGTGTGTATGGTATATGGTGTGTATGGTATATGTAATGTGTGTATTTATGGGCTGACTCTACGTTCAGACATTTTAAAGCTAAATATATTTAAAAGATATGAAGACACTTTGTGTCAGATTTTTCCAGGAAAGATTTTCACTTAATTTTGTTGGATATTTGGGGCATCACGAACCAACTTGTGTGATTTCAGGACATCAAAATAGTAGTAAATATTCAGGCTATATAATCAATGTAATTATCTGTCTACATCCAGAGTTCTGGAATTATACAATATAAAACTTTGTAAACTATGTCATACAATCATTTGTAGGTAAATAATAGGCATATGCCCCAAAAGATAAGGTGCCAATAAATATTGGCCATCGAAGTGCTCATACAGAACTTCTCCTTAAATATTAACCGTTTCTGTCAATTTAAAAGCCAAGGAGGGCCGGTGAGATGGCTCAGCGGCGTAAGCGCCTGCCTTGCAAGCGCGAAGGCCCGAGTTCGACTCCCGGATCCCACATACCAAAAAGGGGCCGGTGATATCGCTCAGCGGCACGGGTGCCTGTTGGCGCGCGAGGTCCTGAGGTCGTCCCCCCGGTACCCACAAAAAAAAAAAAAAATAAATAAAAAAAAAAAAAAGCCAAGGGGCCGGTGAGATGGCTCAGTGGCGTAAGCGCCTGCCTTGCAAGCGCAAGGGCCCGAGTTCGACTCCCGGATCCCACATACGAAAAAGAGGCCGGTGATATCGCTCAGTGGCACGGGTGCCTGTTGGCGCACGAGGTCCTGAGGTCGACCCCCCGGTACCCACAAAAAAAAAAAAAAAAGCCAAGTAACCCTTGGGTCTATGTAGTCAAAGTGAAATTTAAAAACTATAATCAAAGTACAATTCTCAAAATTCTTTTTACCAAAAACCCTTATTTATCAGAAGACAGCTATCTCTGAATGTCTCCCTATTGTCTATTGGCAACATTGGGAGCAGGGGCTGCAGGAGTTCCGTAGTTTTATGGGACTCCAGTTGGGAAAGAAAGTTTGGTCAGCCTCAGAGTGAAAGATATTTCTCTTGTCATAGAATGAGAAAAATCTGAAATCTTTTCAAGATGAGTATGGTATATGGAAAAACATAAGTATTAAAATTACATACAGAATTAGACATATATTAGTCTTTGAAATACATATTATAATGATTTCTATTTTATCTTATAAAATGTTTTCTCTCCTTTACTCTCTTACCTAAAGCTTCCTTAGCTTTCTATACTTATCGTGCTTTGGACACGATATACAAAGATAATTTCAATGTAAAACACTATTCAAAAGAATTCTTAGAAGAACATTAGCAGTCATTATGTAAGTGACTAATATGAGATTTTGAAGGCAATTTTTAAACTTTTCATCTTCTAAATTGCAGCTTGTCTTATTAAAAAACACTTTCTTCCTTTTCTCTTTTTTCCATTAAAGCTCTAGTTGTTATTTAAAAAAAGGAAATGTACCATATCAAGCAATTCAGAAATTCTCACTCTGGGAACACGACAGGGAAAAGTGATGTTCATTTCTTATACAGAATGAAAGATGAAATTTATCCACCTTGTTGAAATTGTAAAAGAAGAAAAGGTTCAGAATGCCATAAAAATGGAAAAAATAAGTATTTTTATGAATTCATTGACCTTTCCATTAATATCATAACACAGCATAATCACTAAGGCTTTTAAATTAGCAAGGTAGCTCAATACAAAAGGATGGTTTGAGAAATCTCAGGGGCTAGTATTGCCAGAACAAGACCTGACACTAAAAGTAAAAGGGTAAATGAGAATCATGTTTAGTGATGACCTTTAGGTCCCATGGCTGCTTATCATGTATCTTGTCTTTTTGCCTTACTGTTGCACTTTGCCTTATTAAAATTAATTGTGTTCTATTTTAGATGTTAGGATTTTTAGTTCATAGTCTTTGCTTTTGAGTGAAGGGCAAAATTTTTCTTCTGTTACTGTGGATGTAGGATGGTAACAATTTCAGTTACATAATTAAATAAATATTATAAAAGAGATCTTGTTATTATTTGTTAGAAATTTATAAATAAAAAATAACTGTAAAAAAATTGAAAGTCACAAGTTTCATTAAGGAAAAGTATTTGAAACAATAAAATAATAATACAAACCAAGCTTGCACAACAAACATAGTTCCTACAATATACATTTAAAGCCCAATATTTAAGAAGGAAATTTTTTACATTGAACTCACATTATCTAATCATTATACTATATAATCAAAGAAATTACTTTGACCATATAGTTGAAAATACCACTGGAAATATTTTAGTGGTTTATTTCACAAATAAGTAGGTAGTTCTTGGGAAATGTAATATTGAATCTCTGGTGTAAAATTCAATATATTTTATCCCTTTATAAAAATAATAGCTTTCTCCTAATTTATCTACCTTTTCAAAGAAAGCTTTGATATTTAACATGTATATGCAACTATTAATTGAGCAACTAAGAATTTTATAATAAAATTTGACAGTAAGAGATGACAAGCATTGTGTATTTGTCATATACATACACATAGAGTCTATGCTTTTTGTATATATGTCATATGGAAGTATTTAATGATGTAATACTTCCACATATTGGTATTAGGCATTTTTCCTTCATAGGTAAAGGAACCTTGCAGGGAAGTTTTATTCCATGGAAAACTGCTAACTTGAGAGTTGAGAGTCATAATTTTCTTTTAAACCCAGGATACATTTGAATGTAGCTGGTTTAGCAAGCATAACCAGAGATTCTAAGGGAACCAAATGCATGTTCACTTTACAATATATTTGTAAAGTGTAAAATTTGGCAGAACTGGAACTGAATTTCAAACATTCAGACAGCATAGGCTGATTCTTTAAACCTTCCACGGTCTCCAAACCGTTATCTTCCACTCCTGAGCCACTCTGTGTTGCTGCTTTATTTTCACCTAAAGCCCACATTTATGAAGGGCGTGTTATTTCCTAGGAATAGTGTTTTAGCTTAGGGTTCATCTTTGAACATGTGCGAAGAATCTCAGTATAACTGAATTTTCAGATTTACATTCTGTTAGAGAGGAGAAACAATGGACAAGAAAAAAAAAGAAAATGAACCAAGCAGCAAGCAGAGAGCACCATATGGTGATACAGAGCAATGTGGGGGATTAACATGAAGACAAATAGTCAAAATAAACATCCAAAATTAGACGTTTAAACTGAAAATAGAGAATATGTCAAGGAAAAAATGATTGGGGGGAAAACAGCAAGTGTAAAGTCCTTGAGATGAGAAATACTTTGGAATGTGTACAGAACTGAGTATTAGTGTGAATGTAACCAAATAAGTTCAAAGGACAGAGAATAAGTTGAGGTTGGAGACACCGACAGATGTTTTAAAGACACAAGAAGACATTTGATTTTATTATTCTTTAGAAAGCCTTTGAAGGGCCGGTGAGATGGCTCAGCGGCTTAAGCGCCTGCCTAGCAAGCGCGAGGGCCCGAGTTCGACTCCCGGAACCCACATACGAAAAAGGGGCCGGTGATATCGCTCAGCGGCATGGGCGCCTGCTGGCGCGCGAGGTCCTGAGGTCAACCCCCAGTACCCACAAAAAAAAAAAAAAAAAAAAGAAAGAAAGCCTTTGAAAAGTTTTAATTATTTCATTAAAACACATTTGTTTACTATTTACTATGAGTCAGACACTGTGATTAAGTTACATAAAAGATAATTAATGCTACTGAGGAGTAAGAGTGATTTATTTTAAAAGTGTTCAGTACAGGCTCCCTTAGGAAAATGAGATTTGAGTAAAAAGTTGAAACTGGCGTGGCAATGAGCCATATGGCTATTCGGTGAATACAGACAGGAAAGTCCATCTCAAAAGCTGTCAAAAGGGAGGATATATAATATGTTCTGGGCTAATCAAGGATGCCTGTGTTTCTGGAGGGATAGAAAGGGCCAGTAAGAAGAGGGGTTCAGAGGGGTCATGAAGTTTTATAAGCATAAAAATAACAAGAGTTTTATAAGGACTTATTGAAGCTTAGACCTTTGCTTTGATTAATATGGGAACTCATTAGGTATGTTAGGAAAAAAAGAGGTAAAATTATCTGATATTTATGTATTTATTTATTTATTTATTTGGTACTGGAGATTGAACCCAAGGTCTGTGTATTGAACTAAAACCTCAGGGGTTTTTGCTGTTGTTTGTTTTTTGCTTTGGTGTCTTTGTGTTATGGTTTGTATCTAGAAGTCCCCCTAGAGCCTCATGCCCCCATAAGTGAGGACTCTGGAAGGTGATTGGATCATAAAGTCCCTATAGCTAATTTGCTTGAGGAGGTGGAGCCTCACTAGGAAAGACAGGTCCCTGGAGTTGTGACCTACATGGATGTGTCACTCTCCCAGCTCCATGCTTAACCTCCCTGCTTCCTTGCTGCCACGATATGAGCAGCTTTCTTCTGCCAGACACTGGCACCACGTCTTCCTGCTGTGGAGCCAGCCAAATGGGGACTAAAATAAACCTCTCTTCCTTTAGTTTGTTGGTGTTGGGTGTTGAATCCCAGCTGTGAGAAAGTGACTAAAATAGTTGGTTAGTTTGAGATAGGGTCTCTCTAAATTGCTAATTTGTCCAAGCTGGGCTCAGACTTGAGAACCTCTTGCCTCAGCCTCTCAGGGTGTTTGCATTACAGATATGCATCACCACCCTGGCTGATTTATATTTTTAAATGTTCACACAGATTTCTGGGAAAGGTATATAGCAAAGCAGGGAGAGTGGTTAGGCAGCTATTGTATCAACCCACTTGAAGATTTGGTGTCACGGAAGAATGGTAAGGAGTCCAATTTTAATGGGACTTGAAAATTGACACAAAATTATTTGTTATAATTAGGTGTAGAGTATGAGGGAAGGGAAATTATTCAGTTGAAAACTGAAAAGAATAGTTTTCATTAAGTTGGTTGCAGATGACTGTGTCTGAAGCAGGTTTAGCAGTCCATGCAAGACCAGGAGTTGAGAATTAGGCAGATTAGTTTTGAAATACTTATTAGATACCTGGGAAAATGTTAAGTATGAGATATATACTAATATGTCAGTAAAGTGTTAAGTAAGTAGGTGGAGGTAGGAGCTCATGTGAACGCACATGAGAATACGCATAAAACTGAGAGTTGATAGTATACAGATAGTATCCCTTGAGATATCTCTAAGGGATTGATTTTCTGTGAAGGCAAGAAGACCCTGGGCACTGCAGCCTGAAGGAAGAGAAAGTAACAGACATTGGCAACAGTGACCAGTAAGGTAAAAGAAAAACCACGAGACGTGGATCATAGAAGAAAACGTATTATGAAGGATGTCATAAAAAATCAATAAACTGAGGATTGAGAGTTGATCTTCAAAATTGGTAGAAGAGAGACCCTTGTTTGCCATGACAGGCAACATTTTCATGAAGTGATAAGAGTGAAAGTCTGATTGGAGTTTACTATATTTTAAACAAGGATAGGAGAGAAATTCGATACAGCACAGTGAGGAAGCACAATATTTTCCAGGACTTTTGCTTCAAATAGAAGCAAAAAATAAATAAGCAAAGAGTACATGGGAAATGCTGGATAAAAATACTTGTGAATTTTAAATTTTTTTTTTTCTGGGTACCGGGGGTCGACCTCAGGACCTCGCGCGCCAACAGGCACCCGTGCCGCTGAGCGATATCACCGGCCCCTTTTTCGTATGTGGGTTCCGGGAGTCAAACTCGGGCCCTCGCGCTTGCAAGGCAGGCGCTTACGCCGCTGAGCCATCTCACCAGCCCTTAAATTGATTTTTGTAAAGATGGTTACACAAGTCTATTTTACAATAGGAAAGATCTAACAGATAAAATAACTTGATGATAGGAAAGAGGGGTGAATTTCTGGAGCAATTTAATCCAGTGAGAGAGGATGAGATTTTTGCAAGTGTTTTGAGCCTGATTGGCTCTGGAGAGAATGAGAGACAGGTTATATGGGCACAGCCACGGTAGTAGATAGATATGATGATGGTGTTTAAGGGGACTTTTACTCAGCTACTTTCAGTTTTCACAAAAAAATAATATCATTAAAATAATATCATTAAAAAGAATGAATTTATGGAAAAAGTATCTGAGGCTTAAGCAGGAAAGAGATGTGAAATTGACACTTAGGAGGTTAGGAAGCAAAGTGGGCAAGGAGTTAAAGCATAACTGGGAACAGTACAAGAATTTGCTTGATGTTCATTATGACTGTAAAATGAGACCTGTTAGCATGGTTATCTATTTTTCTCAAAATCATGTTGATCTGAGTTGGTAGTAGCATGGGATAAATGGATAGATGGTTTTAGTTGGTGAGTAGCTTTGTAAAGAAGGCACAAAAAATCAAGAGACAAGAACATTGTGATTCTATTGACTGATTAGTAAATTTATCTAGGTTATCAGGAAAAACATGATGGAATGAGGAAAACATTTTAATAAAGTTGAAAAGACTTTTGAAATATTTAGATGCACTGAGCTAGAAATATAGAATGTAATGTTCAGAGAGCAGAATATATCAAATAAAGTTCATGAAGGGTCTGACACTGTAGGTAATGAAAATTTCCAGAATATGCTTGTGGAAATCACTGAAATAAACTCTAAGATAAAATAGGCAAGGAAGAAATTCAAGAAACTGCATAGCCAGGTGTAATAAAGAGAAACTGCTGTGAAATCACTGAAGAAAGTCATCAGAGTAGCACGAAAGAACCCAATTCAGACATCTAAAATGTTGTTTCCAGGAGTAATAGGAAAGTAACAAAGGAATAAAGAAAAGATGAGAAAGCAGGTGTAGTGGGATGACCCAGAAGCCAGCAATTTCAGTTCTGAACTGATTTAAAACTAAGTTCTAAAGGACTCCAGGCAGATAAAAAGGGCACAGGTATGAATCAGAGTATATGGCATGTCACAAACTCTCACCCAACTCCTATCAATGGAAAGTAGGAATGTCGAAGATACATGGTCTAGTTTCAATGGCCAGGCATTCTCTGGGTACCTAGAGGATGAAGAGTGGTCTCACCAAGTGCATGTGAATCCCTTGACCCTGTCGGTGGGGATGAGGAATGCACAATCAGGTCAGGTGTAGACCAAGCGAGACATTGCAGTGACCTTGTAAATGGAATTATAAAGTGGCGGGGCATAGTTCTATTCCTGCTTTTGTAAGGTATAGCAAGAACTGATTTATTTTTGTCAAATCTCATTCTACCTGCACAACAGAGGATTGATTGGAACCAAAAAAAAAGGAGAGTGAGTGAGATCATTGCATGTGTGTAAATGATGGCTTAGATTATGATGTTAAAATGAAAATAGAAAAGAATAGATTAAATATATATATATATATGTATTATATATGTGTATTCCAATATAACAGTATTCCTATGATATAGTCATATATAATCATATATATTTTATATATCCTTATATATTACTATATATTTTTATGTATTCCTTGTTTTGATACAGTAGTGAAGGATTCAATAGATAGCCATGAAAACTAAAACTGTATATAGTAATCTTTAATTGATATGAAAAATTATTATTGTTGTGTCAAACTTTAAAAATATTTGTCAGGGCTGGTGAGATAGCTCAGTGGCATAAGTGCCTGCCTGGCAAGCACGAGGTCCTGAGGTCGACTCCCGGTACCCACACACACAAAAAAAATTTATCAAAACAAGTTCTCTCATACTGTCATTTATAAATGTGTAAAAAAGGACCAAATAAGTACAAAGTACTAAAACTAATATATATAGTAATTTAAAGTATTAAAAAATTTGAAAACGTATTATAAAAAATTAGTAATTTGAATGGTGCTTGTCTTCTCATATCATGAATTAAAACACTGAGAGAATCTCTTCAGTAATAGTAAACCCTGTTAAATTATCAGATTTATTCTAAATTTGGACCAGCATACATCTTATCCTTGCACTTTCGCTGCTATGAATCATCTCCAAGTGTTTCTCTAATGTGAAGGATTTTTGCTAGTGTCACTTTCTCAGTGCCTTCCTCATCTTTTTCATTACAACCACTTTTCTCATTTGTGTCAATGAATTTGCCTGCATTGAAATCCTGTGACTGCACCTCTGATAACTCTCAAAAGGCCCACCATCAGCTGTATCTTCCACAAATCATTGTATCTGAATTTCATGTTCAGTGCTACCACTTTTTATTTATTTGCTTTATTTTACTTTTTATGGCAATTCCCTCTTTCTACTATCACTGAAAAAAAAAAAAATGGAGCATAGGTTTACCAGTAGGAGCCAAGCAGGCAACACCACTGTATACTTTGCTGTCTGAGTGTGAACTGAATAACCAGTGGGCAATGACTGCTTAAGACAGGCTTTGTAAAACTTTACTTGATTATTCACTGAATGTGAAGCACGTCTTTTATTTATGTAGCGATTTTTAGACTAAAGAGCTAGCAGCAAAAATTGTACTGTATGCAATTACTCAAAGTTAATACACCATGATAACTAACTTCATGCAGATCAAAAGCATGCAATTGGGAGAATGTCTGAGTTTCTATGTATGTGAGTGTGTGTGTGTGTGTGTGTGTGTGTGTGTGTGTGTGTGTGCACGCGCATTTTGTTGCTGTGCTGTAGTTAAAATCAGGAATATAACTTAAGTAGGAAAGCCTGAATAAAATTTGAATTAAAATATGAAAAAAATCCTTTTTAGACATAAGCCTAAAAGTAGTGATAAGGAGATCATAATAAAATTCTGGATATCTATGAAGATATTGAGTTGAAATAGTTAAAATTAATGAAGATTTAAATGAAGTTTCTGGAGAAGAGAGTAAAAATTTTAAAAATCATTGGAAATGAATACAAGAAACTTACAATTTTTTTAAGGAGCAGAAACAAGCAAAGTATCCCAGAGTTATTAGTCAGGGAGGCAGAAGATTAAACATAAGAAAGAATATTTTAAGTCTTCACAAAAATCTGTGAAGCAGAGTTCCTTCCCACGATGTGCTCTGGAGAGGATGACATTCAACTGAGTCCACACAATTTCCTGTAATTTCGTTAACAGGCTTATATTCTAGCTATCAGCTCATAATAAACTAACATAACTGAATTTCTGTAACTTCCACTCAGTTATCTCAAAGATTACCAGGTATTGACCTTTGATATCTCTAGCAAGACTATTATCCCTAAAATCTAACTGCAAAAATACATGAAGAAAATAGCATATTAAAACATAATAAAGAATAGTCTGTGAAAATATACACTATAATATATATTATTTTAAAGTCAGAAAAGATCACTGAAAACCTGAAAGATGTGTGTGTATGTGTGTGTGTGCGTGTGCGTGTGTATGTAATATTAAGTTGCATAGTGAATTGAAGTCAGATTAGCCCGCTAAACCATCATTTTATGCATGCTCTCATCGACTTCTAACCTTTCCGTAGATAACATAAAGGTACTGGCCTACATACTGGGACACCCGGAGATACAGTACCATGAGTTTCAAAACAAATGTAACTCTACCACTCCAATGTTTTTGGAATATCCTTTGTGTGATGGTTGTAACAGTTCTATGCCTTGTTTTTACACATGAGAAACCCAGAGGAAAAAAAAACAGTCTTAAAACTCTCCCTTGTACTTTACTGGGTTAATTTGGGTCATGTGTGTCTTTATCATCAAAGCAAAGCGGTGCAGTCATTGACTTCGGTCAGGGATTCAAGTCAGTCGTTCACTATTAAGAGGATAAGATTTGTGTTTAAGAGGATACATATTTGGACAAAAGTCATGACCTCATATGCATAGTTGCTTCACCACGGGAGAGAGGTGGAAGGCATGTTAAGTTAATCATCCCACTACATTTTCTATAACCAAACCCTGATTCCATGTGAAGCTGTATCATTTATTAACACGATTAAATGATATAACAAATTGCTTCTTCAGGGCTTAATGCCGCTTTTATAAAATGAGTGTGTCTCTCTGAAGCAATTCTCTGTTTTCTTGATTCAAACTCTTTTTAGCCCAGTTTATTAGACTCCCATAATTCCTTCAACTTAAGTTCCGGCCTTCATGGATTGAGCTCATACCATTGTGACCTTTAATTGTGTTATGTCAATTTTGATTGGATTAGGAAATGTCCAGCAGATTAGTAAAGCTTACTTCTGGGTGTCTTGTGGAGTGGTTCCAATCATGATTGGCATGTAGGCCACCTAACTGATGGAGGAAGACCCTATCTGATTGTGGCTGGCAGCTTCCAATAGCCTTATGGCCTAGATGGAATAAAAGGGAAAGAAGGAGGCGCTTGGTGTACATGTGAAAGGCTCCATTCTGCTTGAGCAGGGGTATCTTTCACTGCTGCCATCACTTGTGAATTTCAGATTCCAGTTTCTTCAGCCATTCAACACAGACTCATACTACGTCTCTCCCAGAAGCTCTAAACCTTCAGTTTCAAACTGGTGCTTTGTCCTTGATCCCTCTTGTTCTGTGACATTCGGCCTCTTGGACTGAACAATTATTGGATCCTCTGACAGCCATTGTTGACTCTTCTGCCTCTGATCCTGCAAGCCTACCTAATTAAAAAAAAATATATATATATATTTCTATTGACTCTGTTCCTGTAGTGAATCATAACCAATATATCCATCTACATGTAGAAAACAAATGTTCTGTTCTCTAAATTTTTCAAATAGAGTATCACCTCCTCAAAAGAATTTCTCAGCCACCATTGCCAGGCTAAGTTCTTCTCCCATAGTAATTTACAAATCTCCTCCAGAGCAATAATTAGAAGCTATTAACTAATTAGTCACTCAAATAGTTGTTTCAGGAGGGCTTATCTCACCTGATATATTTTAAACGTCATAAAGGCAGTGTCTTTTCTCTATGTTCATGGCTGTGTGCCCATTTCTAGAAGAGAATGGTGCACTCATACTTTACTTACATTTATGGAAGGGAGGGATGATAATGAAGGAAGTAGCAAATGAATGAGGGAAAGAAGGAAGGAGGGAGGGAGGAAAAGGCAGATGGGAAGTAGGAGGAAGGGAGACTGTGACAGAAGAAGGGGAAAATATTGATTCTCCATTGTACTACTTTGTGGTGGTGATAAGAAGATCACATTTAAAATGGTAGTGCATTAAAAACATCAGATTAGACTGTTTTCCATGTGTTCTCATTATCACTCCATTCTACTGCTTTCATAAAAAGCAACACATTTGAAAACAGTTATTTAGTGTTGATCTCCATTTGATTTTATATTCCGATGGAAGGAACCAGTTTAATGTCATTTTCCAATTTATTTCCAGGACCTACTACTCTGTCTGACCCCCCCCTTGAAATGAATTGATAATAAATAAATGATTTATAATCTTTTGTAATCTAGGTGATTAAACTGCCTACTCTGAAATTAAATTCTTGGTTAAATATTAATATTTGGTCTCTTAATCAAATGGGCTCTCATGGGTTATATGGTCGATTGAGTGAATGATGTGGCATTCTAGGATCCTTCATTGCTGATGCCCAGATTATCGAACAGCCATTTCACACGTTGTGCCTTGGCCTCTAACCCTAGGAAAGATGTGTGTGCAGAACAATTTAATCAAGTTTCAGCAGGAGAAAATAGGGACTGAATTTGGCAACTTTGTTCATATAAACAAATTGATTCTTTTAATCTACTATTCCTTCATCTGACATATGAACTTTGATAAATGGAGCAGTAATGTTCAGAGATTAAGACATTCATTATCCTTTTTGCTTATCTTTGGTGGCAGGTTTTCTTTTTTGCTTTTTTCAAGAGAAAAATTTCTTTGTGGCAAACCTGCTTATTTCTCACAGAGTTCTTTTAAAGCAAATGTCATATGGGGATATCACCAGGTGACTTTAAAACAAGGCTTTCTCACCACAACTTTACTTTATGGAGTGCTTTTTGTGGCAAAGCCATCTCAAAGCACTGTCAAAATTGGAAACAAAACAAAAGTCACACAGTCAGAAAAATCAATGATCTTTCAAATAATCCAAGATTAAATAAAATCAAACTAGCTTTCAACTTAAACTCTAAAGCCAGCCAAGATTTGGCTTACCTGAGAAACCCCTAGATACTAAATTCTAGACACTTGCATTGCAATGAGAGGTATCCTCAGGGTAATAATTAGTGATTTATCCAGAGCTTGCATATACACTTACAATAACGCCGTGTAAACACTAAAATTTAGACTGAACTAACAAATAGTATTATAAAAATATAGAATCTAAATATTTTGATAATATACTAAAACAAAAAACTTCCTCTTGATTTTAAGACTATACATAATAGAATTTAGAAAGAATTGGCTCGGTTTCAAAGGGCCAATCAAGAGCTACTGCTTAAAAAAAACAAAACAAAACAAAACAAAAAAATGCCATGCATGGTGGTGCATGGCTATAATCCCAGCACTCAGGAGGTGGAGGCAGGAGGATCACTGTGAGTTCAAGGCCAGCCTGGGCTATAGCCTGCACTACATAGTGAGACCCTGTCTCAAAAAAATAGAAAGAAACAGAGCTTTTGTTTTCTTCAATGAAAGACAGAATTGTGCAAAAAAGACAAAGGAAAACATTACTTCAAGTTACAGATTTGTTCATATGCTATTGACAACACCGGAATATACTAATAAGCTAAACATACTAATAAACTAGAGTTTCAAAAATATTTTTTCTTTCAAACTAAATAAATTTTCCGTAGAATTAAGTGGAATTTTATAACTATGCATTGGCAAAAGGCCCAGAATTTTTTATGTTTTTATATCTAGTTATTTGATCTGCATTCAGCAATATAGGTCATTGGTAATTTAATTCTACATGAGTAGATTATAAAGAAAAACTCACAACAGATATATTTTCTTTAGAATAATATTTTGTGCAACATAGTATAACAACTGAAACATATTTTATATATTAACATAGTATCAGAATATATTTATGAATATATGTATGATAATATTTTCATAACCAGCTAATGCCAGCATCAATAACTTGATTCTTTTTCATTTCATATACCTGCCTTTATTAATATTTCTCTTCAGTTACTATATTACCTTCAGTAAAGAACTGAATTTGTGGACTAAAATTGGTTTAGAACTAAATGACATCTTCCTATAGTAATTTTTGTAAGATAGAGACTGTGTTAGTCACTTTCCTATTGTTGGGACAAAATACTCAACATGTACAATTTGGGATGACTTATTTTGGTTTAGAGTTTTCAGAAGATTAAGTTTGTGTTTGGCTGGATCTAAGGCAAAAACATCATGGCAGAAGGGCCTGATGTAAGAAAGCTGCTCACGCACTGGTGGCAGTAAGCGGAAGGAGAAGGAAGGAGCAGAGGACAAGAATACACACTTGCAGGTCACACCCATGTAACCTGCCTTCTATCAGGTGCCACTCGCAACAACAAATTTAGTCATGAACTCACCGATGAATGAATCCACTAGTATATCAGACACACGAGCTTAAATATTTCATGGTTTCTCTTATATGGGAAACCAAAGGATAAATAATTTAAAGAATAAAATAAAAGATAACTAATAAGAAATGGAACTAGATCTTTTCCAAATGGCAAGGGACCCAAGAAGTGGAGGGAGTGAGGAAAGACAGGAGGGGAAGGGAAAGTAAAAGGAATTAAGATGTGTTATATACATGTACCAACTCAGCTAATAAAAATTTTAAAAATAAAATGAGTATAGGTCCCCATGATACAATTGCCTTTTAAAAGTCCCATCTCGGAACATGAGACTTTTGGGGGGACATCCTAGATCTAAACTATAACAGAGAGTTACTGTAAAAAAACAGCAATATTTGTGTATCTGTATGTGACAGGCAGAATCATAATAAAGATGTCCAAGTTTTACTGGCTGGTATTGATGTAAATGTTAATTTACTGAGTGCAGGTAATGATGAATCTTGAATAAAGACATTGCTCTGGACTTTTCCAGTGGGTCTAATTTAATTATAGATGCCTTCTCAAGAGGAGAAAAGGATTACCAGTCAGGGACAGAATTTAAAGACACCTCACTGTTGACTTTGAGGGCGGAGGAAAGATCCAAGTGCCAAGGAAAGCAGATTCTAGGCCTCTAGAATCTGAGAAAGACAAGAAAATAGATCCTCCCCTGAAGGCCCCGGTAATAATGTGGTCCTAGTACAGTTTGATTCTAGTTCAATGAAACCCATTTAAGCCTTCTGTTTCCTGAAGATAATGAAGCCACTAAGCTTGTAATTTTTTATAGTGTCAGTAGTAAACTATTTACAGTAGCCTAACAAAACAGAATAAAGTACTAAGAATAGTATAGCACTAATAGCATGCTTCTTATATGCTCGAAATTATATTAAGCACTTTGCATGAAATATTTCATTTACACAATAATGCTAAGATTCTTACTATTTATTATTATACCCATTTTACAGATGAGGAAGATGCATCTTACTGAGGGAGATATACTTAAAGAATGCAAAATTAAAAACTTGGATATATCTTGAAGGAATTGGATTTATGCCCATATGAACTCACTCTTCTATGTCAAATAGTGTAGTTTGAGAATAAGAGAAAATTCTACTGATGTTTTCCAGTCTTAAGTACATTGGGCTGTTTTTCTTCCATATATTTTTTTAAAATATTTCAGGTATAAATACAAAAAATGTTCTGACCAGGAGGAATAGATGAGTCACTGAAAGAAAACTGAGCATGAATTCCTTTGTATTCATGTGGTGTATCCACAATGAGAAATCCAGGTCACTGCTGGGGGTTTCTGAGGACAATCACACGTTTTTGGTCAGTGTTTGTCCTCCAGGTGGATACTACGCTGGAGCCACATGTTCCTGCACTCCTCCAGGCAGCTAACTGGCCCAGAGCTACACACCTGAATCAAAAAATTCAGGCAGCTGATCATTCCAGGGATTCAGAATTGTACAGCAGAAGATGTACTTCATCTTTGCTGGGTTGAATGCTCCTAAACATGGGTACTCAAAGAGGACTTAGTGGTTTTACCACATGGATCAAAGAAATAGAGAAGGCTTTTTTGGGAATAGTGAGAAAAGAAGTGTGTATGTGTAGATAAATAATTTTGACAGATGGAAAAAACACTGAAATTTTACTAGGCCCTGATTTAAGTAGATTACAAAAATGCAAAATAGTATTAATTATTACCTCAATATTACACTAATTTATGACTTTCCTCTTTGATTCTTTCAGATGCCTTAATGGCTTGTAGTAAATTTTTATATAAGATATCTTTCAGTGGGCATTTTTCAAGGATATTAAGTTTATATCAAATGTTATGCCCTATCCTAGACACAATAATGAACCATCCCATCCTTCAAACAACTTAATTTCTAATACAGTTGATTAAGACATAATTTTTAAATCAATATTTTAAGTGACATGAAAAAAGTAGCATTTACCAATATATTTCAGATGTCAGACCACCAGTATTACACTCTATAATTTCAAAAAATGAGCATTCACTGCTTTCCAATTTTCATTATTGCATTTTACCTTCCTTAAGGCAGATATTCAGGATACAGTTCTGGGACTACATGTGTATAAAATCTCCTATTATGTGCCTCAATTTATTCCAAATATAATACAGTGTAGTTAACCATTGTTATGGCATGTATATAGATGTCCCCCTAAAGCCTCATGCACTCATAGATGGGGAGTTTCGAAGGTGGCTGGGTTAGGGTGTGTGAATGTGAATTAAGGGTGTGATACTGGGATTAAGGGTGTGGATAATAGAAGCCCCACCCTGGGTATAGGCGGCACCAATCAATAGGCTTGTAGCCTGGATAGAATATAAAGACAGAAAGAAGACAGGCTTGCTGCTGCTGCCTTTTGCATGCTATGCCATGGACTGTTTCTCCTCTGTGATGCCCCTCTGCCTTGCCACCCTGCCTTGAAACCAGCTGGTTATGGACTGAAACCTTTACAAACTGTGAGCTGAAATAAACCTTTCCTCTTTAGCTTTGGGTGTCAAGTATTTTGTCTCAACAATGAGAAAAGTAACTAAGACAGATTTAAACCACCTATTATGTGCCTTAAATTATTCCCAATATATGTATTCACTCATCAGTTTTCCAAGTATATTTCTTCTATTTGATTAATTTCCTCATTAGTGTAATAACTGCTGATCATAAAAAATCACTTTCTTCCCTCATTACCACAACATATAACTCCTGCTGCTTCCTGATCATCATCTCTTGTTTAGCCTCTAATCACCTTACCTTGAAAATAAGTGTTCTAGAAATACTGACTCCATATACTTAAAAAAGACCACGAATAATATAAAAGTTTATTTCATTTTATATGATTGTTCTGTAGCCAACATGACCCTCTTCTCTGGCTTTCGAATTTCATTGTGATGTACCTTTGAAGAAGGAGGTTGAAACTTTGAGACTGAATTCCAGTTTTGCTCTTAGAAATATTTTAAAATATCACAACATGCTGTTTATTCTAAATGTAAGATTTATTCTTTTGTTATGATAAAAATCCTCTTCCTTTAGATTTTCAGTCTCAGTTGCTTTTAATATGGATCCCACCAGCACTTTAAACATTTTCCCCAAAATTGGCTGTAAACATGCACACAAATTGGTAATTGTGAGGCCCCCCCGGCTTTCCCTGTCTTCTGACCAGCTGTACCTCTTGCTGTAATCTGCCTTTCAGAGCGCACATCACATGCAAAGCTGTGTCTGAGTCATCTGTTGCATTTTTTTCTACAAACAGATTTAACTATTGTGATCTAGCATTGCTTTTATTTACTAATAAAATCTACTAATGTACTATTTTGAATGGAGTTAGTGAGCAATAATTATTTAATAGCACACTATTTTTCTAAGACTCTACAGCATTCTCCAACTTTCTGCTTTATCCAGCCTTACCTTTCCCTTACTTCTCATCTGTTCTTGGACACCACCTTGCTAGTTATTTATCAATGTGTCTGTGTAAAGAAACATATGGCAATAAACACTATGCCAAATATTTCTTTATTTCTTAAAAAAACATGTTAAGTTTGATGTTTTGATTCAATTATAGAAAACAAAACTCTATGCCCGTAATCTTAGCATTCTGGGAGACTGAAGCATAAAGATCACGTGTTCAAGCACAGCCTGGACAATTTAGTAATTTAGCAAGACCTAGACTCAAAATTAAAAAAAAAAAAAAAAGGTTTTAAAAGGAGGAGGCTAGGTGTGTAGCTCAGTGTGAAGGCTCTGGGTTCAGTCCTTAGTACCATACACACACACACACGCACACATACACACACACACACAATCTCTATGTCCTGTGTATAAGTAAATCCTCTCATTTTTAATAAAATGTTTTCTTATAGTATAGAAGAAAGCAATATGATGCTTAGTTTAAGTTTAGCTATACTTTCATGCAACTTTTGTTTTTGTACAATTTATTTCCCAGTATCATTGAAGTATAGTGCATCTACAATCATATTCGTTATTTCTGAATAAGCGGTATTACTTTTAGTATCATGGAGAATGATCGGGAAAGATTGGGCTTGTAAAATTTTGATTCCATCATATTTTGTAAGCTATGTTTGTATAAATTATCAACCAAAAGATGAATTTTGTATTCACTGGGCAATGCCTTGGAAGATTGTTTCAAACAAAGAAATAGTAATCTTATTTAGTAAGAGCATTAGAGGGGAGAACTAAAGTGTTGGTGAGTGTTCATCTTCTGGCCAACTTCCACTCAGACTCACATTCTATTTCTTCAAATCGAACCTGAACATAAAGCAAAAGTGAGGTTAATGTGAACATATGGACAGCTGCACATGGTAATTATACTTCTAAGTATATTTCAAGGGAAAGGCATTCATATGTTAACAAAAAATGAGTTTTAATATTCATGTTAACTCTATTTGAAGTCCTAAATTTAAGCTACATAAATCCCATCAAGAATAGAAATTATGAGTTACAGAAAGATATAACACATGCTAATTAGACTAAAATATCCACCACTTCACTCAATAATATGGATAGATGTCAGATACTGTACCTAATTTTGAGTGAAATTTGTCATATACAATAATTCATATATCTTGATTGAATCATTTCATATGGTTAAAAAATAAAAGAAATTTGAACTCAATTTATGTCAGAAGTCTGGATAATATTCTTGCATACTGACTTTAAAGAGTAAAGAGAGGTGTTCTGGCTGAGTTTTAGAAATGTTGATAATGTTCTGATTCCTTGATCTGAAGTGCTGCTGTTTATGGGAATATGTTCAGTTAGTGAAAATTTATCAAGTTGCACAATGAAATGTGTGTGTTTATACATAACATATATAATATTCCAATAAAACCTTAAAAATATTAACTAATATCTAACATCTACTACAACAACAAGCAGAAACACCAAAACAGCATCCAGGATTTGGAGCCAGATTTATTTACATCGACGGGCACTGATTCTGATCATCCCCAATCTATCAGGCCCTAACCTCTCATGGTCTAGGGCTTATATGGGACAAGCAAGCAGGAAGTACAGTGGCAGAATGGCTTGTCAACTGGGGATTGGTTCTTACAATGTGCATCACAGTGACCAGCCCTGTTTCAAAGTAACAGGAACTATAACCGGAACTATTACCTGGGCAACTAACGAACTGAAGTATACAGGCTCTGAGGGCATCTTCTGCTACACTACAAGTTATATTAGAAAGTAATGTCTTTATCCAATTTATTTTGATTTTGTGTCACACAGCTATACAATAGCTTGATCTTTTCTATTTTCAAGGTGCAAATCTTATGCATTTACACTACCGAGCAGAAGCTGCTCTCTACTTTGTGAGCTGCATACAATGTCAACACCTCTAGGACAGCTTTGAAGGCACTGTGCTGGGATGAGCTCTTCACAGGTCTGGCTTTCCTAGGACTGAGCTCTCAAGGCAAGGAGAAGCCTTATGCACTCATTTCACCTGCGCTTAGAAAATACACACACAGAATTTAGAGATAACCTCAAAAAAGGTTGGAAACGACATGGAAAAGATAAAGCCACCCTGAATTAAGTCATATTAGCAAGGAACTAAGAACTTCAACCACACTTTTTGTGGTTGTTTTAGAATTATTTTCACTTTTAATTTGTCCATTGCCCTAATATTAATTTATAGACACAGAATTTCTAGGGAGCAATATTCAAAAACCTGAGGCTGCGCTGTAGAATCGTTAGGTGGAGCTACTGTGTGTCAAGTATCCCTTCTATGTTACCACTCAGGCACAGCAACCACAAAACAATCTCTGACCTAAGCTGTTGGCATAATTAGATTTTTAACAAAAGTATTTTAATATTCTGGATATTTGAAATCATGCTATTTGTAATATAGCTCCTTGTATGCATTTTCAAGTTTAAAATGTCTAACTTGTAATAACTCTCCAACAAATGTTCAAAGTCCTACTACATTTGCTTCATCTAAAGAAAGTACCTGAATTAAATCTGGAAATAAAGGCCTGTTTGCAAGTTGGCTCCATTTCATTTAAACGGGTGGAGAGAACTGAACGTGATGGCTCAGGCTATAATCTCAGCACAACGGGAGGCTGTGAGCAGGAGGACTGCAAGTTCAAGCCCAGCCTAGACAAGTTGGTGACTTAGTAAGAACCTGTCTCAAATTAAATAAAACAAAATAAAATAAAAATTTTGTAAAAAAGGGCCCAGGATATGGCTCAATGTGAAGGCCCCAATTCAATTATCAGTATCACCAGTACCACACAAAAAAAGAAAAAATGTATGTGTGGGAGGAAGCATTTTAACTATACAGTAGTATGAAATGTCATATCTAAAAGAGAAATGGTGGCCGTGTTTTGATAGAAAATGCAGAGACAAAAAGAAATATTTTGACAAACAAATTAATAAAAATATAAACAGCTAAATCCTATTGATTGTTTCTTTTCTAAAGTTTTACATTATTAATTTAATTGAATCTTAAAACCATACTTTTGACAACATAATAATAGTCTATGACTTACTATTCTCATATTGTAAATCAAGAAAGGGTTAGAGAATTTAACTATGTTGCTAAATAGTACAGAGAAATGATTAGTAGGACTGGGTTTAAAATTGGCCTAAATAGGGGGCTAGTGATATAACTCAGCGGCATAAGCACTTGACTGGCAAGCAAGAGGTCCTGAATTCGAATCCTGGTACCTGCATAAAAAAAAATTGGCCTAAATGTTTCAAGGCATTACTCTTCAATGATTTCTCTACCCTCATGTGACAGACATGTTGAGTACCAGGAAAATATGTGATGTATTGTGCTTGCAGTTCTTAGGACTGAAACATAATTTCTAATTTCTAAACACTGTATATCACCTTTGTTTAATGTAGTTATGAAAATATCTTAATTGATTTCTCAGCTAGGGGGGTAGAATGCGTGAACAAAAATATGCAAAACATACACAATGAACAAATGGAAGCAAATATGCAAACATTTCTGGTCCTACAGATATAAACTGCTGATGAGAAATTGAATAAATAGATAATTAGTGAATAGCTAGGTCAATTATTCTATTCTTAAATTTAATGTAGTCATAATTAAAAAAATAAGGAAAGATTTTATGAGATCAATAAAAATTTCATTGAGAAAACATATCAAAGATGTTTATTAGAATTTCTCATTTGCAATTAAAGAAAATTAAAATGTTTTAAAAATAAGATAATTTCTAATAGCAACTAACAATTATTTTTAAAAATAATAATTTCAATGTTAGAAGAGTACAATTTGACATAAAATTTCTAAATATAATTTTACAATATATATAAATCCTTTACACCAAAAAGAATTTTCCTCTTAAAATAAAAACCAAGAAAAAGAATCTACAGTTTTAGTGGTTTTCCTCACAGAAATGCCTTTTTGCCTTCATTTTATAAAATTAAATATCAAAAGCAACTTTGATATTGGACCTTAAAGTAATGTATGCCCAAAACATATATATATATCTACTAAGCACTTTAAATTGTGTAAAAAATGATGTTATCATTTGAGCACTAAAATAGAATATGATCTGAATAATATAATACTTTCTTGTTAGTCAGCTTCATGTTACCATATTGAAATACTTAAAATAATGAACTTATAAAAGTTTTATTTAGCGTACAGTTTTAGAGGGTCCAGTTCATGACCAAGAGGCTCTACTGTTTTGGCCTCTATCAGGAGTGCTGGATTGCAATGGTGGGGAGCAAGCGGCAGAGAAAATCTTTTGCCATCATGAGTGAGGAAGGAGAGAGAATCACTGCCTGGCCCAGAATCTGAAAATCCCAGCAGAGGCCTGACACCAGTGACCTAAGGACCTTACATGAGGTCCAGTTCCCAAAGAGTGAAGTTCTTATATGATTCTCAGTGACTGAATTAGTTGCCCTTATTTGGAAGGACACAAAGCTTTGGATTTACCTAATAGGATCAGTGATCTTCCCAAGGAAGAGGGCATGGAGGCAAGTAAATAGATGAAAAGCTAAGTAAAGCCTAGAGGAAAACTGCTCACGGATGAGCAGTCACTGACAAGGGGCCACCCTTTCATATTGTTTAGTCACATTAATATCTTTTATTCTATTTTAGGCAAAGTTATACTTTGAATAGTACAATATTTATTTGCAAAACACTATAATTAGCATACACATTATTTCATTTTTAATTTTCATGTAATCCTCTCAGGCAGCCATATTACTTTTCTCTCTATTTAACAGCAATGAATGTAATGGTTAAGGAGCCTAAGTTAAAAAGGAAAAGGAAAAAAACTAGGGCAATAGTTTAACTCTGACTGACCCCAAAGCTCATCAAGGGGGTGCAGCTTGATCCATAAAAAAAAAAAAAAAAAAACAGGAAATGGGTGAAGCTTGAGTGAAGTCGAAACAGTTGACAAGAAATGCAATGTAAAATCCAAAATTATTTATAATCTTCCAACAGAATATTATGATGAATTAATATTTTAGGAAAATTAATTTGGTAAGAGTCAAATGGATTAAAGTAGACAGCCAAGAATATCAACTAAAAATCACTTCATTATTTCAGATGTGACACAATAAAAATCTAAATTAAGCTGAGAATGAAAAAGAAGGAACAAACTAATGACAGACTCAATAGAACAGTTAACAGAATAGATAACTAATTGCATAGGAAAAAATAATACAAGAAGAAAATGATGATTAATATTTGAAAAGTACTATTTTGGCATATTAACATATTTTCAAGGTTAGCATATCCATTGATGTACTATAAATAGTTACCAATATTGTTTATATTGCAACACATGTCATTATTTTTGCATACGTGATTTATTTAATCACATTGTAATCTGAAGAGTTAGTGGAAAAAATACCTCAAATTTAATTTAAATACTAGACAAAGAAAGAAGTTTTGATGTGAATGAACCACATAGAAGTTGAATCTCAGGAATGACTGAATTTTCAATATAGCCTCAATGATGATCAAAATGAAGTCTTGGGTGCCTTATAGTTGTGTGGACCTAGCATTGGTGTTAGTATATACTACAATGTAATTATAGTTAATTCAGTGTAGATTTTTATTTCTTAATAAGTATAGATGTAATTTCTTTCCAAAATATTTCAAGAAATAAAATTGATCTCTAGAAATATTTTTCTAAATGTTATACTAGTGATTATATATTAGCAAAATGCTGTCATATTGTTTGCCTTGAGTATTGCTTCACATTTGCTGCTCTTTGCCTGAGAACAGACCATCCATGTGTGTTTTTTACTTTTTTTTTTTTTTTTATATGTGGGTACTGGGAGTCGAACTTAGGGCCTCATGCTTGCCAGGCAGGCACTTATGCCGCTGAGCTATATCACCAGCCCTTCATGTGTGTTTTTTAAATTTCTTTTTTTTTTTTGGCACCAAGAATCAACCTGTCAACTTCATGCTTGCCAGGCAGGTGGTGTGCTGCTGAGCTATATTCCCGGCCCTGTTTTGTAAATTTCTTATAGCCAGTGCAAACACTTAACTTCAGTTGGGATAAAAACTGATTATATTTGGAGAATATCATGCAAAACTATAATATTTCAGGAACTTTGGCTCTGGCTTAGAAGTAAGGGGATTGTAATGAGGCAATAATAGTATTAGGAGGCATGGAAGGACTCTTCAATAAGTCAATGAAGTAAACTCATTTTGGAGAGAACCATATCCTTCTGAAAGTAGTGAATTCAATGCAAATAAAAGATATTTTCCTTAACTAGCTTTAAACTTCAAGAAGAGTCTGAATATTAAATTTCCCACAAAACACTAGGAACCATGAATTAAGTCTTTTCAATCTTCCCATTCCTGGTAACTTATCAACATCTATTACAGCATGCCTTACATCATATAAGTAAGGCACTTAGTAAACACAGATCCCATTCCACCTTAGCTAAACAAAGAACTCACTTTCATATAAACACAAATATTCATTCATTTACACCGAGCATTTCTGGAAGAAAATTCTCCAAAAACACACAGGTTGGTTCATTTCTTTGCTTCTTTTTATGTTACTTTCAATATAACCTTTTTTTTTTTATCAAATTTACTGATTGAACTAGTGGGATCTGCACATATCTATCATGTTGGGAATAGAGTAAGTGCCTGTTTTACCAACCGGTCCCATTCCAGAAGAATGTTTGTAAGTCAGATTAGTCCTCAAGTCCTACAAAGTGAGCCTTATACACTACACCTTGGACACAAATATACAGTGTAAATCATTAAAAATAAAAAATGTGAGATCCATTCCTATCTGTGAAAGTTTGCAACTCGAATGTTCGTAAATCAGGGACTTACTATAACTGGCTCTGTGCTCTGGCATGTTTTGAAATCCTATGCCATAGAATTTTCAATGGAAAAAGGCAAAGAATCAAACTAAAAGGAAATTAACAATAGCTAGAAAAAGGTTTTGAAACCAGTTATGTTACATGCAAATTAATAGCATACTACATAAATTAACAATTAAGAGTATTGTTGGGAATGTAAAAGTCAAAGAAACCATTAAACCATTGCCAAAGAAACTTGACAGGTCAAGGAAACTGCCACAGAAGGTAGGGGAAATGTATGCTGAAGAACAGCACTGCACGGAAGAGAAGGAATCTTAGAATTCTTCATCACTGGTTTCATTCTCTGCCCAGGCATCTGTCTGCAACTGACTCCAAAAGAAAGTTACTTCTCTTTCATCTTCACTATTTCAGTCATGTAGTTCTTTTTGTCAGACTATATCCCAAAGCTCTACCAACCAATGGATTGGGGTGAGTATAGTTCTGAGTTTGTCCTCTTCAGTACACACAGCTGACTTGAGATGGAGATAAAGCTGGTTGAAAACCCCAACAGATAATCCAGCTCAGCCTATCCTCTTGCCAGCCAAGATCAATGTATTCATTTTGCCTTACTAAACTTCTCAATGGAGACAGTTACCTTGCTGTATTTCTACCTAACTTAATGAAACTGTAACTACCAGACACCCACAGCCCCTCTCCAAATGGGGAGATACAAAACTTCTTAGGTCACCGCACCAATCCATTTGCAGTGTTCAACTCTTCTGTAGCTCAATCAAAATCTCCCTTACATGTCTTCCAATTTAAATATTGAAAGATAAGTTTACTCATTAACATCGCTATGTTAAATTGAAGAATGATGCAAAGCAAATAGTTAATTAAAATACATAAAATTAAAGCAAAGAAGAAAAGGCGTGTGTGTATTACAGATCTCATTTCTTCAGCTTGTCATGTGTCAGAATTACCATTTACAAATTATTTTCCCCTGTATTTCCATAGACTGTTTTTGCTCAGCCATCACCACTCTGGTCACAGTCATTGTTTGAGCTGGGGGGTAACTCAAATTATCAATTCAAGTTATCAATTCTGTGTCATTAGCCATCTGACCTTTATATTCTTGTTTATATTTGTTAACTTAGGAGTAATATAAAGAATCCACTATGTTCACACATATTTACTATCTACCTTATTTTATGAGTAATCTTATAGCCTCCCGAAGATCAGATCTATCATACCAACCTGTACATTAAATCCCTTTCCGTGCCTGTCAGTTTTAAAGTGGCTAAGGGGAAATCTTTCCAATTCTATATAATTTGTGCTGACTCTGCTGGTGAACACAATCTTTTGGAAACCAGAAAAGCTCAGAGTTGCAGAGATGGGAAGCAAAAATTTTGAAATGAATTATTATAAATAATAGTAACCAAAATTACTCCAATTTCCACACTGACTACAAAACATATATATTCTGGCTATTGGAGAAATAACACCATATACTGATCACTGATTTAGAGCATATTACAGTCTAGAAGAAACCAATGGTTGACGTATGTTGTCACCTAGCCTACATTATAATGGATTTTCTAATAGTCGTTACATTGTTCATTAGGTTTATGGTGGGATAATGGATGTTATAAAACCACAAGTAAACGTGGTGGCCACAAATACACTGCCATACTTAGCACACTAAGTGAAATTCCTGGTGAGAAGATATGTTATGTTTGCTCTGTGATGCTAAAGATACCGCCCTACAAGTACACTAACGCAGTAGTGGAAGAACCATTGTAGATTGTAAAAAGAAATCCACATCCAGCCTAATTTTCTTTCCAGGGAGATAGAAATCACTATTCTTGCCATGAAAGATGATACTACCTTAACATTAGTGAATTGCATTTATGCCTTTGTTGATAATCAATTAACCACATATCTGCTGGTCTATTTCTGGACTAATTGTTATACTGTCTGATTTTTATAACATTACAACAAGTCTTGAAATTAGAAAGCACTCCAGGTTTTTAAAAATTATTTGTTATTGTGGTTCCATTGATCATCCATATACATTTTAGAAAAACCTTGTCAATTTCGGTATAAAGTTGCAGTAAAAATTTGACTGGTATCAAATTGAATCTAAAATTTCATGTGACAAAAGAGATATACTAACAATATGTCATCTCGTAGTACAAATATGGCATATATTTCCAATTACTCCTCTTTTTTAATTGCTATCATCAATAACTTATAGTTTATAACATGTGTTGTTACAAATTTTAGATATATGCCTAAATATTTAATGGATTTTTTGTTATAAACATCACATGACAAAATCCAAACACACAATATCCACATGCCCCAAAACCCAAAAATATACTTAGACTAACTTAATAGTTTTAATAGGCTTTTTGGAGAGTTCATGAAATTTTCCATGTGAACAATAATGCTTCCCTGGAAATAAAGATGGTTTCATTTATATTAAAGAATTTAGTGGAGAACTGCTCTTTTATGTACACTACCCAATTATTTAACAAATTTGTTTTATTTCCTTTGATCTTAAAGAACAAAGGTTCTCTCTGGTACTATTTCCTTTGCATTTAAAAAGCTTCCTTAGGTATTTCTTTTAAAGCAGGTCTTCATAAAACAAATTTTTATTTTCTTTCTTGTACCAATGAATTTATTTCACTTCAATTGATAGAATGATATAGAAATAAATGATACAGATATAGATGTAGATGTAGGTGATATGGAATTCTAGCTTTTATTTTCAGCAGCTTAAATGACTATCAACTGTCTTTCAGCCTCTGGGTTCTGATCAGAAATCCAGTTATTCGAATCACTGTATTCTCGTTCTAGTTTATTATTATTTCCCTATTTGTTTCAATTTTTCAATTTTTAGTTTTTAGAATATTGACTATGATGTGTCTAGTCATGATTTTTTTTTGGTTTTACGTGGTTTGAAGTTTACTTCTCAATTTGAACTTCTTGAGTCTGCAAGTTGGTATCTTTCTCCACATTTGAGTATAGTAGCTTTATATTTGGATGGTCCTGGAACCAATCCCCAGTACATATCAGGGAAAAACTGTAATTTTAGGTTTATGTATTATTTTAAAATAGGGTGGATTTTCTTATTTTCATTTTCCCTAAAAATGGTAAATTCTAAAAACTTTATCCACAAATTCCTTTAGGTTTAGGGTTAGTGTAGCACTTTGAGATTCTAAGTCAATGGCCTGTGGCATAGATTTATCTTTGTCTTTCTACATCTTTTACTAAATAAATTTTTATTTGTTTTTAAAATACACCTACCCTAAAGTTGTCTATAGTATACAATGGAAATAAAGCTAAAGAACAGTTAGGATTAAAAATGTGGTCAATGATAAAACTCACCTTGATTTTCAAAAGTCAGTACCATAAACAGAAAGGTAGAAGTAAATACATTTTTAAAAGCCATATTCTACATTATTTTAAGCATATTTAGGCATAACTTCTTAATCAACTGCTCACTCACATTATCACACTGATTACAGGGAAGATAACTGAAGATTACTAGCGAAATTCTAAATCTAAAATGTAAAAAAAAGGTGGCCACTGAAATAGTTATATTGTTTCTAAGACTCTACCAAATAAAGCCCGCTACTGTAATGAAAGATTTGTTCGCTTTGTAAAATCATTGACCAACATATTGAAATTGCTTCTCCCATGCCAAATAACAGTTTTTTCCAAGAAAAGACTGCATGCAGTCACTGTTCTCGCCCCTGAGTCCTCACCCGGTGTGAGCGTGGCTCAAAGCAGCTGCCTCTTCTTCCCAAACTCCACGTCTATCAAATCATCCCTGAAATCCATCGGCGCACCTGCTGCACTTACAGCAACAAAAGTTCGTGGATACCGCTGATCATCTGCCAAAACCAAGTAAAGACATAATTTTGCTCCAGGTTAAAATGTGATTAGGATACAAATGATTTTTGTTCACTCGACCCTCTCTACCGTTCCTCTCTTCACAGCCATGCCGCTGGCCTGCCTGTTAATTAAACCACCCTTTTTTTTTAGTGTAGGAGAAAGAACCTTTTTAGTGTAGGAGAAAGAACCTTTCCTTTGCTGGAAAAGCACTCTGTCCTTTTTTATTTTATTTTATTTTATTTTATTTTTTTGCCACAGTCCTAATAAGAAATACGATGAAGTTATTGGTACAGTGTGTGATAGAACAAGAGACTTCAATTTCATTAACTTGTATTCACTTACTAAAAATAGTTGACAAATCTGAGTAATATAGTAAAAAGATGTTGCACGTTTTAGTTCCTTTTTGAAATATTTAAAAACTTTATTTCATCTCATTTTATAGTAGTTTCTGGAAATACTAATTGTTTAAAATAAGACTTAGAGATTTAGAAAGTAAAAACAAAAATAGATTACACACAAACAAAAGTTATGCTGCAATTTAGAACTGATCAAAAAAGTCTATATTTTCCTATATGATTGGAGATATCTAAAATATGCTAATATAACAATACAGAGTACAGAAAACACATACTTCCTCAAATTACAAAAACTTTGCACTTGTTTAAATTAAAAAGGAGCAGAATAAAGAAAATTCACTCTTAAACTTTAATACCTAAGCATTAAAAATGATAATTGAATGCCATTCCTCACTTATGTACCCCACTCATATCATGAGTGATTAAGTAGTGTGTATTTTCTTATATATATTATTTGCCTTATTAGTTAACAATATACATGCAAATAATCATATTGTAAGCTTGTTTGTGATTCATATTTAATATTTAATAGAATGGGACTTTTAAAAACTAAATAAATGGACACATCTAATTCTTCTTAAAAACCATAATGCTCCATTATTTAAATTCTTTCCTTTGTAATGCACACTTAGCTTCTTTCAAAATATTTAATAAGATAATGTTTATAACTAGATATAGAATGATAATATCTTTGTACATATAATTTTGATCATATTCTATTTTGTATAACAGAATATTAAAAGTGGAAGTAGAAATCAAAGATTTGCCATTTATATATAGAGAGAGTTTTAAATTGTTCTTTTTTGGAGATTAATAATAATTTACAAATTTATTAGCACTACTTGAGGTTGTTCTTTGCCAATCATATTCATACATAGTGTATTTATATAATATTTTATTATTATGAATAATTTTCCTATTAATTGACTATATTAAAGTATCACATTTATCTAGGCTATTTTTTATTTCTTCTGTGAATTGCTGGCTCATATAATTGGCCATTCTCTATTATTATTATGTTTGTTTACAGAACTAACTTATAAATTCTGTATAGTCATATTTATTGCAAACCTACTGCCTGTTACACTTAAATATTGCTTATATTAAAGTCTAAAGTCATAGAATGAAATAAAAGAACAAAATAATATTAGTACATTTCCTTTTAGAGCTAGCTTTCCTAGGAATATCTTCTCCACCCACAAAATATGCAAATATTTCTATTTTGTTTCATTTTATTTTAAGTTGTCTCATAATACAAATTTAGAATTTTTATTATATGGAATTTTTATTCTTGAGAAAGGGATTGATATTTGAATAAAAATTAAAAACCCTAGCTCCTTAGAACATTAGATAGTTCTGTTCCTTCTGACTTAAAATATACCAATATTAATATATAAAAGTTTCCATTAATATGCCAAATAATATCTACACTTCCTTTTCTGCATTAATTTGCTGTTTTCACTTTCAATACCACTGAATCTAAATACATTTTGATCAATGCATGTCAATTTTCCTCTCATTGTTCTTCATTCAGTTTCCTCTTATGACTAGTTTATTCTTAATTATATTGTAATTTCAATTTTAGTTTAGTTTACTTCAGAAATACAAAATTTAGGTGATATTTCTAATTTGTTATTTGGATCTTATTAAAACTTTTATGTTTCTGACTTTAGAGTTAAAGTCATAAAGTAAACATAATCTCATATTTTAAACTATGTAAGAGACATATCTGTATGTGCTCCTTTTTCTGCCTTATCAAATGATTGTTTTTCTCTTAAGTGATATACTATATTAGTATAGAATTTTAAGATCTTTTTGAATGACCTTCCTGTATTTGCTCAATTTACAGGTAATAAATAAGGTTATTTCATAATAAATGTCAAGGTGTTTATACAAACAATTCTTGAAAAAGTGCTTCTCACAGTGTATCATATAGAACACTAAATACAAGAAATTTTGTCAAAATGGTGCTCAATGATCATAAGATTCTGGAAAATAATATAAATATATCCCATGTATGATGTCATTTTTATAATTTTATTTATAGAACTATTTATGTACAGATATGGAGGTAAATGCATCCAGGGCTTTGCTTGGAGTTGTTTTATTCTATTGATCTATTGGTATATATGCACCACACTGTTTTTTTTTTTTTTTTTGTGGGTACCGCGGGGTCGACCTCAGGACCTCTCATGCCAACAGGCACCCGTGCCGCTGAGCGATATCACCGGCCCCTTTTTCGTAGGTGGGTTCCGGGAGTCAAACTCGGCCCTCGCGCTTGCAAGGCAGGCGCTTACGCCGCTGAGCCATCTCACCAGCCCCACCACACTATTTTGCAATAATCTTATCTGTATGTGCTTTTATGTATTTCAAACCCCTCTCTGTCACTGAAATAGTATATCTGACATAGTTATTATTTAATTTCTTTGGCTAAGCGTAATTCAACACTAATAGGGCACATTTTTAATATATACTACCTGCTTTAATAAATGCCACTTTCTACTATATACTGCTTTCATAAAGCTCTTTGAAATTAATTTATGCTTAAAGATAGAGTATATTTTTCATAATATCTATAATTCCAATATTCCCTTACTTATAAGGTTACTATTTTAAAATTGATTGGGTATATTATTTCAGAATTGTGAACGTTACTTAACAAATGATGTTACCTATGTGATTATGAGAATAGATTGAAGATACATTTTTAAAACGGTACTCTGGCTGTTTTATTTCTTGTGTTACATATACCCTCGGTCTTCTATTCTGGATTCTACAGTATTTTCTTCTGGATTTCAGTGATAAATAAGTACATTAAAAATAATATAACTCAGCTTCTGTGTTGGCTAATGAGCAACCTGGAGTTGCTTTTCTCTCACAATAATGAGATTCAATTAAAATAAAGTATTCTTTCAAATTATGACTCAGGGAGTCTGCTTTAATCCAGTCATTCTGGTCATTTTATCAGCAACAAAAATGTACACTTACACTGAAATCAACAAAAGCCCTCTAAGCTTCTGTCACGTTAGTCTCTTTTTTCCTCTTTTGAATTATAATTTACAAGCAAATACTTGCGAGCCCATAGATTTGTGCACAGTTTAAAGCCTTTTAATCTAGAATTTCTTCTTTGTGTTTACCTTGTTGAACTTTTATCTATTATATCTAGTTCTTATGCATTAATTTCCACAACAAAGGTGCCTGGGAATTTGATCTTGAATTCCTGAAAATGATCATTTCCTTATTTCCTCTAAAGTCAAAAATTATCATGGTTTTTAGATGATGGCCTAAATTAATGTTTTCTAATTGAGAAAAGGCTAAATTATAATCATTTTAAAAAATAATTATACCTTAAAATAGTTAAGAAGCAGTTATTGACCAGAAGTTTCATTGTTGAACTTAAAGAATAATGCAACTTCCAAGAGTAAAAACATTGTTCCAGGGTGTAGCTTACATGCTGGGAACATTCTTCTTCATTTCTCTGATGATGTTAGTAGATAACAAAGCAGGAAAACTTCCATCAAACTGTCCTTGGATGTAACAAAAACAACAACAACAAAAGAAAACGATCACTTTTCAAAATGGTAAATTGGCTTTTTAAATATATTTCTTAAATTCACTGAACTTTCTAAAATAGAAAGGAATAAGATAAACAATGACCTGTAAGGGGAAAATCAAAGACTGACAGCCACCGCTGCTCTAATAGGCGCCACTGCTGTTAACAAACCACCTATATCCATCAAAAGTTGATTCGAAAAGATTGAAGGCAAGGTCTCAACCCTGATTGAAATGAAATGTCAGCAAGGATAAGAGAAGAAAGATGGAGATTGTATTAAAAAGAGAAACTATGCTCAGAAATAAGCTTTGGGACATTCAGGAATCTAAAATGGCATCTATATCCAGCAGAGCAAATTCATGGGGTCTGGAAAACTAGGTTAGTTTGTCTTTTTGAAGCACTTGTTGAATTTAGAGTTGAATCTGAACATAAATGGATTTAAAAGAATCCTTTTTATTGATTTTCAAGGTAAGATGACATGTGAAGAAGAAAAGTAGAAAGGAATAAAAATTGCTAAGGCTGAAAAAGCTTGTTATTTTCTTTCTTTCTTAAAGTTTTCACTATAAGAATAAATTATATACATTAATCTACTTTAAGAATTGTTTACAGTATGCCAAACTGAGAAAATTGGCCATTTATTTCATTGATTATCTTCATGTCAGCTTCTTACTTATTTTACACACCAGAGATTGTAAAATGTCTAGCAGTTTAAACTCACCACTAATCCTCCAAATTGTACACAAGGAGAATTAGTTATTCAGGGAGAAATGGGGTGTGAGAGAAGAATAGTGCATCAGTCTTGAGAGTTTTAATTTCAGTTCTGACGTTTCAATCACTGTGATCTTGAGCAATCTCATATTTTCTGAACCTTACTTTACACTGTAATAAAGTTGGGTGAATAACCTCTGAAATTTCCCTAACTCAAAATGTTATATAAAAACTTGAATGAAAGTGTAGAGAACTATCAAAATACGGTATGTTACTATTTTTTAAAGTACAATATTAAAAGTTTATTGGCTCCTTACTATCTATCAAGTATTGAAGCTTCCTACAGCTGACCTTATAAGGCCTCTTGAAGGGTCACTTTTCTGTATGTCATTATGTTAACCTCACCCCTCTGCCCAGCTCCTAGTAAGACTCAGGGCAATACTGTCTCCTCAAAGTCATATCTGAAATTGTCTTATAATTATATATTTTGTTTAAATTGGCCAAGATGTTGCATCCCTTTTGTAAGCAAATACTATTTTATGCCACAAATCAAATTCCTCAAACTAGTATTAAATTTATTCTTTCTTTCATTTACGCATTTGCACTTATATTTCCGTTATCAAAACACACAGAGGAATAAATATGAAGACAAAACAAAATATGTTATATGTAAAAATATATTGTCTATCAATTATATGCTAAAATAGTAAGTATTATAAAGGTAATCATGAAATTTATATTGGAATGAAAAACAAATTTACACTAAAAGTAAGTAAATAAGGACATTTCAAAACATAAAAATACTGCTGGTTGATATGCAGTAATTAGTATAAACTGTAACCATACTCTCTCAGTCTTAGAATTATTCTGAGGTTTACATATAGAAAGAAATTGTGTTAAATGAAAAGGAGATTAAAATGAATATAATTTAGAATGTTGACTGGAATATGAAAATAATCTTCAGTGTTCATGCAGAACCAAGTTAAGGAATTTTGCTCTTAAATCACAGTTTTATTAGCTAAAATGTGATTTTTACAATATCTTTCTTAACTGTTGTACTTTAGATCAAAAAAGTTGCTGAATGTAAAAGCCCATTAAAATAATTACAGCTAATGTTTATTATACATTACCATATTCCATAACCTGTCCTACCTTCCTTAGTATATATTATTTAAAATTTAAAAAGTTTTCTATTTTCATCATCATTGGATCAATCCATCCAGCCAAGAAACATGTATGTGGACATGTGTGTGTGTGTGTGTGTGTGTGTGCATGTGCGTGTGTGTGTGTGTGTGGAGAGGGAGAGAGAGAGAGAGAATTAGAATGAATACATATCTACTATTCCTTAAGAATTTTGTTATAACCAAATCTTTGCCATTACTCAACGTTATGGAAATCTTTCTCATTGTTCAGAAAAATTTTCAGGGTGCCCTTGGTTTTTCATTCTTTCATTTGTCAACTTTTTGTCACTGTGACCAAATACCTGCAGAAAACAACTGAGAGGACGAAAAGTTTATTTTGCCTCAGAGTTTCAGAAACTTCAGTTCAGGGTCACTTGACTGTACTGTCCTCCACTGCACTGTGCTTTGGAGGGGCAGAACAGCACGTCAGAGGACATGGTGAAGGTAAGACGATCACCTCCCATCAGCAGGGAGGAGAGACTGAGCAGGAAAGCCAGCATTATGAGAATATTGTGCATAAAGCAAAAGAAGCTAATCTAGCAAACATAAGATAACGAGGACAAAACCCAACACAATCCTGACTATAACAGAGTATGAGTTCTCCTTATCAGCTCCTTACTAAAATATTCTAACAGAGTATAATACACAGAATAATGTCAAATTAAAGCAACATCTTTTTCATAAGAAATCATAGATCTACAGCACTGGGTTAAGTTGCCCACGTGGGTTATGGGCTGACCAATGCCATGAGTTGTAAAGAAGAGATGAGATCAAAAGATGACAATACATCAAGAGCTAAATGCCATAGAAAATACCATAAATTTTATGTAAACCCAAACTACATTCAGTTTTATTTATAGTAAAGTATTCCCTACAAAAATTTTATTCTCTTCTCTCATAATACAAAATTCTAGATTTTCAAAGATTCCTAAAGTTCTTCCCTGGTTCAAAAGACCATCTGTAATGCCACTGTTCTATCAACATTTTTAAAAATAGAATTGCAACCCACAGTACAACAGATAATCAACAAAACTTTGAGCATTCCATTGGGCTTTTGCTTCACGCTGAAATAAAAGTAGATTTCCACATTTTTTCTTCCCAAAGAATATGTGAAAAAATGTGTGAAGATGATATTATTTCAACCAGTATGTGATTAAGTTTGCAATTATTGTGACCACCACCACCATTTACTGTTAATTCACATTATGTTCTGTGCTGCATTAACATACACTTAGTGCCTCGCATGTTGCTTTTTTGGTCTTAATATCAAGAGCTGTCTATATACAACTTTCTAGGGTAAAAATTTTTGGAAAAATAGATGCAATCGATAATACTTTTAAAACTATGCGCAAAAAAGAAAAACAGAAATGGTTCTTGAATCTAGCAAAAGCTCTTATACTTTGTAAGTAACCTTTAATCTCAAAATTCACTCAAAACTTTTTCTAAATTTAAGGCTTCCAAAGAGAGGTCATAGAGCCAGAGGTTTTTTTTATAGAATCTAACAGGAAGGAGGAAAATGGGAAACTGCTATTTGTGATCTTTGTTACAAAAATGAAGGAAAGAAAGGTTTGCTAATATTCAACATATTGATTATAAATAATGTTTTCTTTAATTCCATGTTTCTGATATATAATCCAAAAGACTGGTTTTTTATGCTTTAAAAAAGTTTTGTTTTATTGCAGGTAGGTTCTTAGAACCTTAGTATTCATTTTCACTCTATTACAACTTATAGCAGTTATATGTGCCAATTAAATAACTTGCAAATTATTCTATTTAGCTTTAAGCAAACTAACCCTCACCAAACTGATTTAAAAAAAAAATTGTCTTACTCCTCCATGCAAAAGCAGTTTGAGTTAATATTAAGTATGCAAGTTTGAGAAAACGACAACCAAAAATGTCAGCATCAACAGACACTTATTCAGGTGGAAATAGTTGATTAAAAGATTTTTTTAAAAGACATTTGTGACATACTGTTATTTGTGAGAACATGGAGGGGATTGGAGATAGTTATGTTAAGTCAAATAAGCCAGGCACAGAAAGACAAGTACTGCACAATCCTACTCCTGTGGAAGCTAAAAAGTTGATTTTGTAGAAATTAAGAGTTGAGTGGTGGTTACAAAAGGCTAGGGTGAGCGAGGGACAGTGCGGGATTGGACAAGGTTGATCAGTGGGTATTAATTATATAGATAGGAATAAGAATTTCTGGTATTCTACTGTATAGCATGGCCACCATTTGTAATACTACTAATAATATACTGTATGTAATTTTATTGGTTTGAGAAGGATTTTGAATGTTTTTATCATAAAAAATAATAAATGTTTGAGGAAATAGCATGTTTAATCATAGTTAAGCAATACACAATGTATATATGTATCAAAACATTACATAGTCCCCGTTAAATATATACAATTTTTGTTTTATGTATCATTTGGAAATCAATTTAATTTTAAAAAGAAAAGAAAAAAATCTCATGAAAAGTACAATAATGCTAACTGAAGCATTGTTTCTTTTCATTCTAATGACTCAATGGTGATATTGCCTAGATAATATTATTTTTATTTTACATACGAGGAAAGAGAAGTTTAGGGAGCATGAATAACCTATACAAAGTCATTAGGAAAAATAAGTTTCTCTTAAAAATGAAGGCCCATATATGGGTAAATATTTTAGATATTGATCATTCTAAATATATAAATTTATACGAAATGCATCACCAGGAATAGGTCCACAATTAAATTTGTTGTCTTAAGTGTAATAATAATTATAATGTTTATTAAATAGGATTAAACTATGATATAGATAAATATAATTATGAAGACATCTAAATATTTGACATATATTGTCATCATTTTAGTAGTATTAATAAAGTATTTTTCAAAGATTTCTGAAATGTCTATAAATATGTATTCTATATACATAAATTTCTGAAAATCACTTTGGAGTAAAAGAAACATAACTTCTTTCAGGGCCATGCTTATTTGTTTTTTCTTTTAATATGAAGAATGACACAAAATATTTCTATGTTTGGAAAGGAATAGCAAATAGAATTTTATTAATAATTAGTTTCAGTATAGCTAAGAATGCATAAGATCATCTATGTATTTTTTATTAAAAGACACATTAGTTTAACATATTTGGATCTTAAAAATACACTTAAATTGTATGTTTGATTAGTGAAATCTTACTCACAAATAATTTAACTAATAAGTTGATGAATTCCAAAACATTTCTTTTAAAATCTTATTAACAAGTCTACATTTTTGTAACACTTGTTTAATTATAGCAAAGCCTTTATTCAGATATAACCCAGGAGAAAATTTTAAAAAGTGGTTGCCTAGCAGAGGTAAGATATGACTAAAGGTTACATGAAACTATATAGGAAGCCTAGGGGATACTGTAAAGTGGTAGCTTAAGAGAAGAAATTGTCCTTGGGGAAATGGTCCTTTTTAGATCTGTGAATATATGGAATGTGTCATGCTTGTTAAACTACATACAGATTCTTCTTCATGAAATAATTTTGAGATTAACTGCAAATCAACAAATGTCTTTTTTTCTCATTTTCTCTATCAAATTATCACTTTAACTCCTTATGATTCAGTGTAATTACTTATCCTACTGTGATCATATAAGAATATATTCTAAATATCATTATTTTTATTAATACTGTGATACTTCTACTGAAATCTAGTAAGGAAAATATAAAAAGAAGATAAAAGTCACTGTAAGATCAACCCTCCAGCAGTTTTTACAATGTACCACTAAATATCAAATCTTTACCTGAAATATCCTAGGTCTCTCTGAAATTGTTCTCCGTCTTGACACTTCAGCCTATCTTATGTTCCTCTTCTAAAAAATGTAGTAAATTGGTGCCTGATCAGGGAATGCTGTCACCTTGTAGTTTCCAATTTGTCCCCAGCTGAATTGCTGAGATGTGTATGACTATCCCATCTGCATGTTTGTCAGCTTGACTGCTCCAGAAGTGCTAATCCATTCCTAAAACCAGCTCTGAGATCCAGTCCCACCTTAATACCTGCTTATATTTTAAATGACGAATATGGGATTCACTCATGAATTTTCTTGATTCATAGATATAGTTTTCCTGAAGTCCTCTTGAAAGTGTTTAAATGGTTTTATATGTAACATTCTGAAATACAAAACTTCCATATGCATCCAAATTCGTCTTATAATTGTGACCTCTTTTTGAAAAGAGTAAAAAGAAAAATTACCTTCTAGATACAAGCTGTAGATATGAGATGTTTATCCAACAGTATTTGCTTCGCCCATGTAACAGTTACCACTTAACTGGCTACAAGATGGTTATAAGAAAGTTTTGCTCCAAATCTTCAGTTATATATTAAAACTGCTTCCAGTAGTAGATTATTAAGAAATGCAGTAAAATTAAATTAAAATTGAAATAAACTATTACCTAAAAATTCCAGAGTATTTGATTTGCTGCCAAAATAATCATCAACCTAGAAAATGAAGCTGTATCAGTTAGTACAAACTTAAAGATCAATTAATTTTAAACATAAAATTACCACATGCAATCATTTTTAAGGAAAATCATATGTTCCCTTTTTTAAGTTAAATGAAATAGTAACAGATACAAGCTCCCTGCAGAGTACTCCTAAGTTTCTCTGTGTTGATAATACTGGAACAGAGTATTTACCACTTCCATTTCTCAAAGGAGTATCTTGACAACTTCTTCCTAAAATAAATTCACAAATGTGTGTCTCTTTCACAATTTACAGTGGAACTGAAGAAACTTTGTCAATTTGTTCTTTCTGCAAATCATGTTGATGCTACCTGGACTTTTTAGTTATATAAATGAACAAAGTCACCATTACCAAATTTTATGAAGATTAAACTACTTTGAACTACTTTTTAACTAATAAGGAATAATCTTGAATACCATGTATAATTGTTTAAATATTTTCTCATATGATATATTTGATGCATAAAAGTGAATTTTCTTGAAAAATAAGGTCTTATATATAATTTTTCCAGCACATAATTACGTATCATATAATAACATATCTTATGGTACCAATATGTGACAGTCTGAGCACAAGAAAGTTCTTACGTGTATTTGGTTTTAGTCTGGCATTTATTAAAGACCATATTACATTATTAATTTATTACTTAGCATATTAGTCAGCTTTGTGTTGCTGGGACAAAATGCCCAAAAACAGCAATCTAAAAGTGGAGCAGGGGCCAGTGAGATGGCTCAGCGGCATAAGCACCTGACTTGCAAGTGCGAGGGCCCCAGTTCGACTCCCGGAACCCACATACGAATAAAGGGCCGGTGATATCGCTCAGCGGCATGGGCGCATGCTGGCGCGCGAGGTCCTCAGGTCGACCCCCGGTACCCACAAAAAAAAAAAATAATAAAAGTGGAGCAGTTTATTTTGGCTCACAGTTTCAGAGGTTTTAGTCCACAGTCAACTGGTTCCAAGGCAGAAATTTCAAGGTGAAAGGCCATGGCAGAGAAAATCTATTAACCTCATGACAGCCTAGAAACAGAGACAGGGAAGGAGGTAGAAAGGAAGGAGCCAGGAACCAGATATAGTACCCAAGGTCATCCCCCCATGACCACTTCCTCCAACTAGGCCCCAGCTCCTAACATCTCATTCAGCTAGAAACTCACCATTGGGGTAATGCTCCATGTTTGTTCCTTTACTCCAATCACTTTCCAGGGATACCCTAATTCTTTCAAGTTGGTGATCAAGATTAGCTGGCACTCACAGTCACAAATACAAATAAAGTAATAAAATGTTAGATCTTAAAAGGATACCTTTAATGTAGTACTTAGCCACAGATCCAAATAACAGGAATAAAACATTTGATTTTTAAAATACTGTGAAGCTCATTCATTACTATTTCCATGGAAGGTGAGATATTATCATAGCACATGATACAAAATGGTGTTATAATATATCTGACAAAGATCTTCAAAACTGTACCTGTGAAATCTAAGTAATTGGTACAACTGTTTTGAAGAGAAAATCACTTTTGGAAATTTTTCATTATTTTTAATATACTTTGCAATTTGAAGTGATATTTTGTTTATTACTTTCAAACGTTTGTTCTCTAATCTTCCTCAAAGTGACTTTGAGCTGAGTGTATATGGATCACTCATATACTTTCCTACTCTGCATTCATTCACATCTTCCTCTTTCTTTTTGGTCCCTCTTCATTCCTACCTTTATGATAAAATATTTTTACTTTCTTTTCAATTCCCAGTAGGTTCAAATATGAACTCTTGTGCTCAAGACTTTTCTTTCTCTATGCCGTGAGAAATCTCAACTATTATCCCTTCCACATAGCCAATTCTAATACTGTCTTACTCATTTTCCCCTTTTAATAAAGTAATATTATAATCTATGACTATGAAAATTAATCAAATCCTAAACTATTATTTTATATTTTATGGTGGCATTTATTTCCTGATAGATTAGCTTCTTTCAGGACATAGGGAGCATGAAGAAACAGTCTCATATGATGGAAGTTTATTGAAAAGATAATCAAAACTATTAAGATTACCAAAAAACAGTTTCTACATTTCATCTGTTAGGCTTTGTAGATACCAGGAAATCAGCTTTGTGGAAATTCAGCAGTATTAGGATTCAATGGCAGGTCAGCATCAGAAGCAGGTATTCTTTGCTCTCTTAAAAAAAAAAAATCCCTACTCACGAATCTGCTCATATCTATTGATTTTTTGCCTCAGTTCTATTCTTTCCTCTCTGAGACTTTCATATTAAAAACAAATCCACTGGTTTATACAATCACTGTTTCATCTAGTCTACATACAATTCCCGATGAGCTATCTTTTTCACATTTGTCTACTGAGTAATCAAAGCTCATTCTCTCCAGGATGTATACAATTACCTTTGGAAGAGCTCCAATTCCTACCTGAGCAACTGCAATAGAATTATGTAAAAAAAAAAAAAAGCATGAAAGTATAGATATAAAGCTACTGGCTACTTTACTATAGAGAATGACTTGGAAACTGACATGGTATCCCAAGTTTCAGATAATTTATAAAAAAAAAAAAGCACTTGTATGACTTCTCTGTTTCCCTTCTGTTACTGACTTACAGTTTGAGACTAAATTAAACAATAATTAGACAATCTAAAATTTTCTAAAGGTCAGAATGGTTCTGAATTAGCCAGACATGGGTGCATGCCTGTATTCCCAGCACTTGGGAGATTGAGGGAGGATTTCCACAAGTTCTAGGCCACCCTGGGCTGCACAGTGAATTGAAGGCCAGTCTGCATTACATAGCAAGACCCTGTCTCAAAAAAATGGTTCAGAATTAAACTTCTTTTAATTAGTTATGATTAATTTATTTGGAAGTGTAATATTTAAAACAAAATCAGAAACAGCCACAAATGCCCAATTCTCTATCACAATGTCCAGGATAAAGATTCCTTGCTTTGCGTATGTTTACCTTGGGGGTATTTGGCTATTTAAGACATAATAGCAAGATTCTATTGATATTGTGACTCGTTATTAAGAATCTTTGTTGTTTCTTACTCTTCCCAACTTAGGAAAACAAAAAGGGTAATGTTACATCTGAGGTCATCATTTTGGTCTTATGGATTTAATGCTAGTCATAGTTTCTCCATCCTATTTACAAGATTCAAATTATTGATAGTTTCGTTAACATTTGGGGAGTGGACATATAATAATATTAAAACCTGTGTTCCCCAAGGCTCCATATATTAAAGTCTATACCACATAGCTATTTTTGTCGTAATATCAAAGAAGAACAGGAAATTTAACTAGTATTGTTTCAATAAATTTATCCTACTTGGAAAGACAATTTTTAACAAATCAGATATTTCTTTTGTCTAGGTAATGCTGCTGAAGAAATCTGATCTTTGGTTATGGTTGTGAGACCAAGCTACATAAAAGGAAGGAAAAATACCTGGAGTGAACACTTGGCTGGGTCTCCTTCCCTTTTTTCATTTCAAATGTCAGAATGACTAATTTCACACAGAACTGCAAAGGATATATGCAACACCCCACTCCTTGCTTATATGCTTCCTCTTTAAAGAAAAACACATGAGGACATTTGATTTTTTTTTATAGCTGATCCTGTGTTAGTGACCATTAGCCTCTAAGTCATGCTTTGTATTCTTTCCAATTGGCCATGGCTGTTATATTTATATAGGTTATACTTATAATGGGATTCTCATGCTTCATGAACACAATAAGGTGTTTTTAGAGTGGCTATATGTGGCTTGCTTGTTTTTCTGAATACAGGTTGTTTCTCATTTACATGGATTTAAATATACCAAAATAACTATTACAATTTTTACAAACATTTTTGCACACTGTAACCTACAACATAAAATAGAAAGTTCATTTTTATCTTTCTGTCTTATGTGAATGCTAATTATCCTGCTGTAAATGTGTTTGTATCCTGGGGAAGCCTGAGTCCCAGGAAGAATCACTGCCTGACCCATTTATTTATGTGGGATGAAAGTTTACATCCACCCTGGAAGTAATAGGTGAATAGCTGAGTGAGATCAAAGACTATGAAGGTGAATGAATGTCACATAGAAACAGAAGGAAATCTGACTTATCATCAATCCCTTTGTATTTTGCAGGCCTTTAGTGGAGTTTATCTTTTGTCTGCTTAGCTTATAATGTTTATTTTGTAAAGGGAGTTAGTGAAAGGACAGACTGATGGATATGGACCCAGTGTATGCTGAAAACAGGTGAAGTTTGTACTCTGCACAAGCACTGTTTACCTTCAAATATATCCTTTGTGCTGCTGTTTGACTGGGTATGTGTGATTCTAAATTCAGTCAGATGGCGAGCCCAGAGAACTGTCAAAATTCTTCATTCAGTTAATGTGGCAGAATTACATCCAAATTACTACTAAAGAAATATGTAAGAATATAGCAAAATGAGCCATAGAAAATGACTCTAACTATGCTGGTTGTTTTTCGCTTTATGGAGAAGTAGTTCAATTTTATTGCGAATAAGTGTTAGGATATCAGGCTTCAAAATCATCATTGTCATCATTATTGTTCTATCAGAATATTTTCTCCCTCCCACAAGCAGTCTTATACGTTAACAAATAATTTATCCAACTGATATTGTGTAATTACCAGAATTATTAAATAATAAAGATAAAAATGCAGAAGAGAAAGTTGAATAATTAAGGAGACAGAAAGTTAACAGTTGAGAGAGGAATCAAGACAAGTTAGCCCTTTGATAATCTTATAGAATATCAGGACTTTATGCTTAAGAATGAAGTTTTCAGATCATCAGCAATTAGTTTAGTCATAAAATACCAAAACTTGTTTTGCTGGTTGTGTCGGTTTATTGTTTGTTTGATGTAACTGATAGCCAGCCATATTTTTTCCCTGACATTTAAATACAATCATAAAGTGGCTCCAAATTGGAAGGCTCTTGCCTTTTTTAATTTTTGCTCACTGCTACAAAATGACAACATAGTGACAGTCTGGCCATAAATATACTGTTCAATAAATCTGAGAATATGTGTATTCAATACTAACCTAGCTTTTAAAAATAGACACTAAACACTTAAACTGGACCCAGTCCTTACATTAAATTTCCTAGCACAACCGGTTGACTAAATAACATCTAATATTTGGTTCCACATCATTTCTGAAAGTACAGTTATTGGTTGATATGCCGTGCTTTCTTTGCAATGTGCCATGATCTGAATATGAAAATTATTTACTAAGAGACATAAAAATATGAAACTTACTAGTCTTCACAAATTGCATTGTATTTACTAATAACCTTAAGCATATGACACAGAGTATTTAAACACTAGCAAAAAAAGTTAGAAAACTTCGTGATGTGACAAATACTCATTGATATATTCATTAAATTTCATTAAAACTTCAGGTCAAAGTATTTACTTCTATGCAGCACAAAAATGGAATGTATGCACACATACAATACATAAAACTTTTTATTTAATAAACATGATTTCTACTTAGTCAGATTTCAATCGTATGTTATTTTATAAATTGACATGATGTCTTCAAAAATTCAGAAGCAAAATTCCCATGAAATTGAAAATTGTACCTTTAATAGTATACATACTAAGTTAATATTTATATTTTAAAATACAGAAATCCTAGGTCTAAGGATAAGATTAACTTAGCTTGTTATTAAATACAATGATAAAATACAAGTTCCCAAAGAGTTTAGTAAATGAATATCTCTGTTTGGAACTGAGACTCTCTTAATGTAAACAGGAAAGTGAAATCTATTGTTATTGTCTTCAGATTCTCCCAAAGCACCTACTGACATTAAGTAAGCTCTGTGTACACAAAATCTTGTCAATAAGACTTTTATTTAAAAACTGCTTTTCTGGAATGATAACTTATCTCTAAACCTACAGATAGTAATACAGTTTATCTACAAGTATGATCTCAGGAAGAGGAAAGACACCATTTTCTGAATCTAAATGCACCAAACTATATAGTCTCAATAAACAAAAAAAAGAAAAGCCATTCAGCTTTAAAGTCTCACTGGTACCATGTATGAATGATAAGATAACGAGTTCTGGTTGTTCTTCCCCTCTCCCTATGTAGCCCAAAAATGCAGAACTTTTACTCAGTTTTTCTTTATTTCTCCTTTTCCCATGCCTTTCTGTAACTTACAGTGCTACAGATATAATTATTATTTTTAAATTTCCAATGATTTTTGAACATTTCCTTGCAGTATTTCTTTTTTATCTTTAAGAATATACATGTTGATATAATGTTGTATTTTAAAACATGACAACTCCTGACCCTAATGATACGATTGATTTAATTTTTTACTAAATAAAAACTCTATTCTGTATTAGTAAGTCGAGAAGCAACAATATTATTCGTGCTCAATGATCTACTTTTTTGGGATCAGTTTTCAAAATTCTGTTTAGATCAACAACCACTCTTTAAGAAATTAATAATGTATGTAAAAGTGAAAGCTACATTATTCATACATGATACTGTTCCTTACTACAAGAATATAGATCTTTCCAATTAAAATTTTGAGACTTTTCAATTTTTATCTTACTTGAAAACATAAAAATGAAATAAGACTGTCCAATTATTTGTAAATCTACAATATTTTATAATTAATTTTTTTCAGTGGGGGAGGCATGCATTTTAATATTGCTTTTTAGTATAGTCACAATGTATTACATCCTGGAGTGTAAAATATGTATATTTCAGGACAAATGTGTTCAGTATATGTACCTCACATTTGTTAAGGATAAGAATCTAGCAATTAACTTTAATTAATATCTGAGGCAGCATCTTCAGTGTTTGGCTCTGACAACCCTCGCTAACTGTATCAGTGCTAGTAATGTTTGCACTAGTAGCTCCAGGTCGACCTTTTCAAGCACTTTGAGGTAACCTCAAAGCATCCGATCTTGAATAGTTCTGGACTCAAGAGGAAAAGTACAGATGTAGCTCTGCACTCATCTGCCCACTGAGCTGTCTTGTGGAAGATGATGGAGAATCAATTGTAGTATTCCAAAGCAACAAAGATGCTAGCAATTTCAAATCAGACCAACAATTTTCATGATTTTTTAAATCTCACCACAGCAACTCAAAAGTTTATCATTCTTTCCCTATTAAAAAAATACTACTCCATAGAATAGACTGATTTTCAAAACTCAAAATTTTCAATTTTAAAAATATAAGCACCTTTTATGAACTGCCTTTTGGTAACAAGTATGACTAGATCTATAGCAAGGTGAGGAAAGAAAAGTGTATCCGAAAATTGCTATCCTTTTTTATTTCTTGAAGCCATATTCTTTATCAGATATCATGGGAAGCGTAAATCAGATACGACAACAAAGCACAATAAATTGAAGATAGTATGGATATTTAAAATGACTTGTTTCAGCTCTAGGATTGTTGCCATTTCTTATCAGTTTGCACATATACATAAAAAAAGAAAATAAAAATTCATGCAAATATTGTTGAGAATATTGTAACTGAAATTTGTACAGAATGCATGCCAGTCTTACAAACATGAGGGGTATTTTTCCACGGACTGGTACAACTTACAAAATACACTGTTTTAGAAAAAGTAATCAAATATCCTCCAAAATAAGACTGTCGTAAACCTGAGCTTCTAGTCATCATATAAAAATAACAACACATTAGTGAATGTATTTGAATTCAACCAAAAAGACAATTGGAATGTCAGCAGTTTTGAGCAGCTTTAACTCAAACACAAGAAGAAATTTCCAATTTTATTTTTTTAAATTGATTAAGTTTATTGCTACATTTTAGATATACATAATGATCACATTCATCATAGGGAATTTGTATCTGTACATGATATATCTTGTTTCTTTTTTCCCATTCTCCTCTCTCCAACCCCTCCTTATTACAAAAGCTTTGTTTCCATTTTTTCTTGCTTTTCTTGTTTTTTTTTCTTCTTTTCCCTTCTTTCCTTTCCCTCTCCCCTCTCTCTAGTTCCCATTCCCATTTGAACATTTTCTTCCTATTTCAAAATATCTATTATGCTTTTTGGTCCTTATTTACACTTTTGGTTTCTCACGCCAGAGAAACAATGCTATATTTACTCATGTGTGTCTGATTTATTTCACTTAAGAGTATGGTCTCAAGGTGTATCCATTTACCTAGAAATGTCTCAAGTTTCTAGTTCTTTATGGTAGAGTAGTGCTCCACTGTATAAAAAAATTCTTCTTTATGCATTCATCACCTGATGGGCGTTTGGACTATTTCCAAGATTTTGTTATTAGAAAATGTGCTATACATCACTGTAGTATGATGTTTCTAATTCTTTGGGGAAGACACCAAAAATAGGAATAGCTGGGAAATGGAATCTCTAGTTTCGATTTTTTGTGGAATCTCCACATTGCTTTCCACAGTGGTTGCACCAGTCTACACTCCCACCAGCAGTGGAAAAGTGTTCTTTTTTCCCCACAGCCCCCCAACATTTGTTATTGGTTGATTTCTTGATGATACCCATTCTTTCTGGGGTGATATTGGAATCTTGTTTTTTTTAATTTCCATCTCTTGAATGACCAATGATGTTGAACATTTTTTCATATATTTATTTGCTGTTTCTATTTCTTAATTTGAGAAGTGTCAATTCACTTCAGATGTCCATTTTTGGATAGGGTCTTTAAATTTGGGGGTATGATTTTTTGAGTTCTTTACATATTCTAGATATTAGTGTTTTGTCTGAGGAACAGCTGGCAAAAATTTTTTCCCACACTGTGGGTTGTCTCTTCACTTTGTTGGTGGTTACTTTTGCTGTGCAAAATCTTTTTAATAAGATGAGATCCCAGTTTTTGATTCTTTGGAATATTTCCTGTGCAATTGGAATTTTGTTCATAAAGTTTTTGCCTACTCTTATGTCTTTAAGAGTTCTGTCCATGAAATGTATCAACGATCTAAATATTAAAATAGAAACACTGAATCTGCTGGAAGATTTTGGGGTTTTACTTCTGTAGTTTTTTGCTTGAGTGCTTCTTTTTGAAAGAACTATGAATTAGCCTTTCAAACATTGAACTCACATGCTTGTTCTTTTATTTTGTTCCACTAATGCATATACTCCATTCTTTCTTTCCTGTGCTGAGCCCTAGATATTGAGTGCTCCTTTCCCTTTCAGTTTCTGGTTGACCTCAACCAATGAAGGCATAGTAGAAATTATTTTTTAATTCTCAGTTTTTATTATTACATGTTCGCAGAATGTAATGATTACATTCCTTGTGTAGAGATGGCAGATGTATATAATATATCTTAATTCCTTTTTTATTCCCAATCTTTTCTCTCTCTCTACCTTCCCTCCACCACTGTTACCCTCTCTTTATCTATTGATCACTTTCCTCTTTGAGAAAGATTTATTTTTCTGCTTCCTATTATTTATCTTTTATTTTATTCTTCATTTATATTTGGGTTTCTCACATAAGAGAAACCATGCGATATTTAAGCTTGTGTGTCTGATTTCTGTGAGGTATGATATTGGTATTTTGATTGAGATTGCATTAAGTCTGTATTCCAAATTGGGGAGTATGGCCATTTTCACTATGTTGGTTATCTTCATAAGGGATATCATTCCATTTTCTGATATTCTCTTCAATATCTTTTTTCAGATTACTGTAATTTTCAAAGTAGAGATCTTTGACTTCCTTTGTTAAATTGATTCCTAAATATTTCATTTTTTTCAATGCTATTGTGAAAGATGTGGTTTCTCTAATATCTCATTCAAAGAGTCTGTTATTTGTATACAAGAATCCTATTGATTTTTGACTGTTGACTTTCTATCCAGCTATGTGACTGAATTTGGTTATTAAATCTAGAAGTCTTTTGGGGTCTTCTATGTAGAGCATCATGTCATCTGCAAATAATGATAATTTAACTTTTTTTCCCTATCTTTATGCTTTTTATTTCTTTGTCTTGTCTAATTGCTCTGGCTAATGTTTTCAAAACTATAGTGAATTGAGGTGGTGATAGTGGACATCCTTACCTTGTTCCTGATTTTAGGGTGAAAGCTTTCAGATTTTTACCATTTAGTATGATATTGGCTGTTGGTTTGTAATAGATGGCTTTAATCAGGTTGAGATAAATGTCACATATTCCAATTTTCTGCAAGGTTTTTTATCATGAATGGGCATTGGACTTTGTCAAATGCCTTTTCTGAGTCTATTGTGATAATCATGTGATACTTGTCCTTGTCTCAAAGGACATTATATTTATTGACTTACATAAGTTGAACTATCCCTGCATCCCTGGTATTAATCCTACTTGGTCATGGTATATAACCTTCTTGATGATTTGCTGCATTGTTTGCCAGTATCTTATTGAGGATTTTGCCTCTACATTCATTAGGGAGATTGGCCTGTAGTCCTCTTTTTTGGAGGGTCCTTTCCTGTTTTTGGTATCAGGGTAATACTTGCTTCCAGGAATGACTTTAGGGGTATTGCTTCCCCTTCAGTTTCATTAAAAGTTTGAGGAGTACAGGCATTAGATCTCTAAAGTTCTTATAGAAGTCAGCAGTGAATCCATCAGGACCAGGTCTTTTCTTTGTTGGTAAGTTTATAATTACATCTTCAATTTCATTGACTGATATTGCGTTATTGAGAATTTTTATATCTTCTTGATTCAACTTTGGTAATTCATATGTGTCTAGGAATCTGTCCATTTCTTCTGTTCTCTCCATCTTATTAGAATAAAAGTTCTCAAAGTAGGTATTGATGATTATTATGGTTTGTGTATGGATTTCCCCCAAAGCCTCATGTGGTCATGGGAGGCAGGCTTTTCAGAGGTGGTTGAATCCAGAGTTTGTGATGATTCATGGTCCAGTGCTGGGATTAAGGGTGTGAGTGCTACACGTGCCCTAGAGTTGGTAGCCTGCATATAATAAAAGGGACCGAAAGAGGTTTGTCTCTCCCCCATTTTCTCTTGTTGTTTTTGCTGTCTTCTGATTCCATGAACCTTGGAGCCAGCTGATTATGAACTGAAACCTCTACAAACTGTGAACTAAATAAGCCTTTTCTCATTTAACTTTGGATGTCAGGTATATTGTCTCAGCAAGGAAAGAAAAATAACTAAGACAATGATCTCCTGGATTCCTGCAGGATCTGTTGTGATTTCACCATTTTCACTCCTAATTGCATAGATTTGAGTTTTCCTTTTCTTTTTTTTTTTTTTTTGATAAGGTTAGTTAAGGGTTTATCAACTTTATTCAATCTTTCAAAGAATCAACTCTTCAATTCACTGACTCTTTGTATTGTTTTCTTAGTCTCAATTGCATTAATTTCTGCTGTGATCTTTATAATTTCCTCCCTCATACTAACTTCGTGTTTGACTTGTTCTTCTTTTTAGAAGTTGAGGTTCAGCACTAGATTGTTTACTTCACCTTGCTCTGTTTTCCTGATGTGAGAGTTCACCAGTATAAATTTCCCTTGTAAGACTGCTTTCATTGCATCCTAAAAGTTTTTATGTTGTATCGGCATTATCATTTAATTATAGAAACTATCTAATTTTTTCTTTAATTTCATCAATGACCCATTTGTTGATCAGGAGGGTATTATTCAATTTCCATGTGTTTATGTAGCTTTTGTGGTTTCTTTTGCCATTGATTTCCAATTTCATTGCACTATGGTCTGATAATATGCATGTAATAATTTCAATTCCATTGTATTTATTTAAGCATGTTCTCTGAGCTAGCATATGGTATATTTTGGAGAATACCCCATTTTCAGCTAACAATGTGTATTGTGATGTTGTGAAGTGGAACATCTACTTGTCCATTTGTTCACAGGTTTGGTTTAGTTCTGATATTTCTTTGCTGATTTTTTGTCTAGTTGATTTGTCTGTTTCTGACAGTGGGTATTGAGGTCCCCCACTACTACTGTGTTGCTGCTTATTTGATTTTTCATGTCTGTTGACATTTGTTTTATACAGATGGGTATGCTGGCATTTGTTGCAGGTATATATTTATGATTATTATGTCTTCCTCTTGGAGTTTTCCCTTACCAAGTGTGCAGTGTCCTTTTTTGACTCTTTTGATCTTGGCTTGAAGTTTACTTTGTCTACAATTAGACGAGCTACCCCTGCTTTGTTGTGGGTTCCTGTCACATGAAGTATTGCATTCCATCCTTTGACTTTTGGTCTAGGAATTTATTTTTGAATTACATGTGTTTCTTGTATGCAGCATATGTTTTTTTTGTTGTTGTTGTTCCATTCTGCCAACCTGTTATTTTTGATTGGTGAATTGAGACCATTTACATTGATGTTTATAACTGACATGCATTGGCTTTTCCTTATTACATTATTTTCCTGTTGTTGGTTCTCTGTCTTTCCCCTCTGTTTAATTGCTTGCCTTGCCTTGTGGAGTTTTTTTCTATCAGTGTTTTTGAATTGTAGTTTTCATTATCTCTTTCTAAAATATCCTTCAGAACATTTTGGAGAGCTGGTTTGGTGGTCATGAATTGCTTCAGTTGTTCTTTGTCATAGATGTATCTTATTTCTACATTGATTTTTAAAAATAGTTTTGCAAGGTATGTCAATCTGGGTTGGAGGTTTCTTTCAAGACTTGAAATACTTCATTTCAAGCTCTCCTTGACCTAAGTGTTTGTGTTGAGAAGTCTGCTGTGATTCTGATGGGCTTTCCCTTATAGGTGATTTTTCTTTTCTCTAACAGTTTTTACTATTCTGTTCTTATGCTCAGTTTCTGGAACCTTGATTATTATATGCCCTGTGGTGTAGATTTATTCTGGTCATGGCTGATTGGAGTTCTATATGCCTCTTTATCTGTATGTCAAATTCTTTTTCCATGCTTGGGAAGGTTTCTGCCATTACTGCTGTGAACAGGTTTTTATACTGTTTACGCTGTCTCCAGCTTTTTCATTGACTTTAGTCAATTTTATGTTGTTCTTCTTTTCATCATCATATAGCTTTTGGATTGATTTTTCATGGTCCCTTTGTATATTCATGAAATCTTTCTTTTTCTGATGGCTAGCCACAATCCTGTTTTCTAGATCTAGTATTCTGTCCTCATCTTGGTTCATTTGGCTGCATATATTTTCAATGGAATGTTTAATCTCTTGGAGATCTGTTTAAATCTGCCAAAATCAATCAGTGGACTGATTTAGTAATCACCAAACCTTAATCCTAGCATCACATTGTGAATCAGTCCCACATTCCTAGATTCAGCCACCTCTAAAAAAACCCCATCTATGACTGCAGGAGGCTTTGGGGGGACATCTAGACACAAGCTATAACAGTGCTCAATTATCAGCAGTTATTATGAGAAACCTGTCCTTTCTTGCCTTGTAACACTTTTGTTCACCAATCAATACAGTCCCTGTCCACAAAAATGTGTATTGCTTTTAGGAGTCTTTATTTTTCTTTTTTAGAACTATATAAGTAGGAAAAATATGGCACCGTATAAAGTTCAGTGTAAAATCATCTTTTAGCTTCAACTGAAATTTTATTTTTGTTTTGGAACTATTTTCTTAATCCTTTGATTAATTACTGACCATACCTGTTCAAACAGTTTATTTCCCTCACACCTAAATTTCTGCTATTAATTGTTGGAAAGCAGCAATTTTAAAAAAAAAATCAACTTTATTTTCAGAACAGTCTTCACTTCACAGTAAAACTGAAACAAAGTTGTACAGAGACATCCCATATATTTCCTGCCCTCACACATGTAACATCTTATCTTACTTCACTAAAAGATTATCTGAGTTGAGTTCCCGGATAAGCAACTTTACTACACACAATATTTCAATCTTTATAATATTCTCTTTTCTGTCTTCATATGCTCAGTGGCACTGATGTTCTGCTTCTTTTTAAGGCAAAGCTTTCCAATTCCATTTCTTTCTTCACTCCCTAAGAAGCTATTCTTTTAATTATCTCTGCACATGTAAAATATTTAACCTGCAGCTCTTGAGCCGTCTCTGACATTTCACTTTCCACTGTTATAAGCTTTGAAGCATCTTCACATGGCCCTGTGACTTCTTCCTCCTTTCATTTTTACTTCCAAAATTTTCAGGCAAGTAGTATATATTGAGTGCCTCTATTTAATCATTAACTCTCATTTTTTAAGAAAATTCTAAAATATTTTGCTTTGAAGAACATTTGCCTTTCAAAAATTACCAAGTACCTCTTTATACCTTTCATACTAGAAGTTCTCTAAATCCTTGCTTTCCTTAGAACTGCCTTTAGCATTCAACAACTCTTCATACCAGTCAGATAAATGGCATAAAAAAAGACATAAAAGCAAGGAAATATCTATGTCTTTGAGAACATATCCAAGTTCAGTCCCCAAAGCTGCATGAACCAGCTAAAAGATTAAAGTGACATGTACAGAAGAAGAGCAAACACAAAATCAAATTCAGTTGGATTAAGAAAAGGGAGTTTCAACCATGAGATGTCACTGTTTAAATACTTATTGTGTACAAGGAAAGGGATCAAGCTTCCATTTAACCTGGTGATTTGTGTATGTGTGAAATTGGCACAATTAGCTCAGATCAACAGAGTCTGCAGCCATTACTAAGCTGGCTGTTTTCCTCTCTGTGATTTCAATATTATTGATTAAAACAACAAACTAAAATGAATGTGAAGAGGGCTGTGAATGTGGCTAAACACAGCTGGAAATATGGTAGCAGTAAGTCATAAGAAAGGCAAAACCTTTATATACTGTTCTTGGAAGTATAAATTCATGAAATAACTATTTGCAGTAATTGATTACTACCAATTGATAATTGTTCATATCATACAAAATCATCCAACTTAGTCTGTGACTTTGAAAGCTTATGTCACAATTAAATAAAACAAGAA